>CAJNDT010002291.1:254832-332532 GCA_905221615.1 Symbiodinium sp. CCMP2592 | reverse complement strand
GTATGATGATATGTGATGATGATGTTGATGATTATAAAATCTGGGTTCTACGAAGAAGACTAGGGCTATGAAGACGATGATGGTGGTTTGATAATTATGACGAGCATGATGATGGTTTTAATAATTATGGCGAGGTTGGTGATGACCTTAATGGCGATTCTTCATATATTTATATCTGTTTACAGATATTACATATAGGTAGACACAAACGTATATACATACATGTGTATGTATATACATACACAAACAATATATATAGATACAGACATGTATACATATATATATATATACAGACATGTTTGTGTATCTTCATATATATCTATATATACGCACCTATAAATATATACACATGCATGTATATACGTATGCGCAATTATGTATACATTTGTATTTGTGTGTAAATGAGTACATACATAGGTACATACATACATATATACATACATACATAGGCAGATACATCCATACATGCATACATACATAAGCACATGCATACACACACAGACACACACACACACACACATAAACACCTACACATACGAACATACACACCTGCACACCCACACACACATGTACATACATACATACATACATATACATGCATACATACAAACATACATACATACACACGTATATACATACATCTAAACCCTAGGCCCTAAACCCTAGGCCCTAAACGTAAGGCCCTAAACCCTAGGCCCTAAACCTAAGGCCCCAAACCCTAGGCCGTCAACCTAAGGCCCCAAACCCTAGGCCCTAAACCCTAGGCCCTAAACGTAAGGCCCTAAACCCTAGCCCCAAACCCTAGGCCCTAAACCTAAGGCAACCCTAGGCCCTAAACCTAAGGCCCTAAACCCTAGGCCCTAAACCTAAGGCCCCAAACCCTAGGCCCTAAACCCTAGGCCCTAAACCCAAGGCCCTAAACGCAAGGCCCTAAACCCTAGGCACTAAACCTAAGGCCCCAAACCCTAGGCCCTAAACCTAAGGCCCCAAACCCTAGGCCCTAAACCTAAGGCCCTAAACCCTAGGCCCTAAACGTATGGCCTAGGGGAGGGGGGGGGGAAGGGCTGAAAATCGGGCAGCATTTCCTTCCCCCAAGCATGCCGGTAGAAAGGGGAAAAAAAGAGAAAAAAAAAACAAACCTCAACGGAATAAAAGGTAGAAAAAGGTAGAAAAAGGTAGAAAAAGGTAGAAAAAGGTAGAAAAAGGTAGAAAAAGGTAGAAAAAGGTAGAAAAAGGTAGAAAAAAGTAGAAAAAGGTAGAAAAAGGTAGAAAAAGGTAGAAAAAGGTAGAAAAGGTAGAAAAACGAAGAAATGGGGGATACCGTGTGTGTGTGTACAAATGAAAAAAAATGGTGTTGGGAACCAGGCATGTCTTGACAGACAGGCAGAAACCGGAAGATTTTGGAAGAAAATTGCAGAATTCCGACGAATCTAGAAGAATTTAGAAGAATTTAAAAGCATGCAGCAGTCTGCATGAATTTTGCATAAAAAAACAAAAAAATTTCCTCGCTTCGCGAACATCCATATTTGTTTTCAACTCTAGTACTCCACACACACTACAAGGCTTGCTCCAGACGCCAGACACTCGCATCAAAAGCATTTGCATGAATTTTGCATAAAAAAACAAAAAAAATTTCTTCGCTTCGCGAACATCCATATTTTGTTTTCAACTCTAGTACTCCACACACACTACAAGGCTTGCTCCAGACACTCGCACCAAAAGCATTTGCATGAATTTTGCATAAAAAAAAACAAAAAATTTCCTCGCTTCGCGAACATCCATATTTGTTTTCAACTCTAGTACTCCACACACACTAATTACAAGGCTTGCTCCAGATACTCGCACCAAAAGCATTTGCATGAATTTTGCATAAAAAAACAAAAAAATTTCCTCGCTTCGCGAACATCCATATTTGTTTTCAACTCTAGTACTCCACACACACTACAAGGCTTGCTCCAGACACTCGCGCCAAAAGCATTTGCATGAATTTTGCATAAAAAAAAAATTTCCTCGCTTCGCGAACATCCATATTTGTTTTCAACTCTAGTACTCCACACACACTACAAGGCTTGCTCCAGACACTCGCGCCAAAAGCATTTGCATGAATTTTGCATAAAAAAACAAAAAATTTCCTCGCTTCGCGAACATCCATATTTGTTTTCAACTCTGGTACTCCACACACACTGCAACCAACACGGGTCAACAAGCCTTATATAGAAGGACGCTGGTGGGATAAGGACGCTGGCCCATATAAGGTCGATCGCATTTTTGCCTGTTGAATCAAAAAGTTTCACGGACGAACGAAACGCGATCAAAAGATTTCTGAGATGTGCAATTTGCATTTGAAATGTTTGGATTGCGCACCACTGGCTACAAAAAAGTCGGGATCACGTGCGAAATGGGCTACACGCCCGAAGCAGTCATGAGCATCAGTGCGATCATGTTCGGTTTCTTATAAGAATCTAGCTCCTAGATTGCAATTCCGGGACCTGATTGTATAGCTCGAGGAGTGATTCGCCAAAACTTGGGGCAAGCTGTCGGGGGATTCCGTGTGACGTCGGTGTTCTAATACTGTGCATTAATCGACTTATAATGGGATAGAATAATAGGTGTGTTACACGTTCGCGTGTGATGGCCAGCACTCACAGCCGGTACGCCTCGAAGATTCAGGCATACACCGAGTTTGTCGTCGACAATTAATGCAATCCTTAAAGATGTGCGCGTGTGTCTAAAATAGTGTTGATATTTGTGTAGCTATAAAAAAATGTATGGTTGAAAAGAAGTATCTGTATATATATATATATACATATATATATATATATACATATGTATACCACCCATTGTGACATATAAATTCGGAGAAATTATGTAGCCATGGACTCCGGCCATCTGCATGCTGGAAGTTGGCGGACGATGACGTGAGCACATGCTGCATCCGATCTGCACGCAGACGATCTGTTTGTTTTACTGTCTCTGCCAGCGAAGTCCCATCTGCACAGTATATCGCGGCAGCACATTCTGTGACATATTGCGCACATCAGATTTCGAAGCCAGACTCTTAATCCGACGGATAGCGTCTTCCCCAAGATAGTTGCTGAAGTATCTTGGGTTGCGGGGCTTCCAATCCAATACGCAGTGCTCCAATAAATGGAGTTTGGGCCTAAAGTGGTATCTCGGTAGCACTCGAGCTATTGCACTTCGTGCAAGCTCGTTGTACGCAAAACGAAGCATCAGGTAGCAATCCTCGAACTGCTGTGCGGCCGCATTGCCGAAGAAGCGACTTGGATGCATACACTGCCATGAAAAATTTAAATTCGCAACATAGTGCTGACTGAGTGCCCGTTGTGTATCATCAGCATCTCCATATCTCGAAAAGCCGTGGCAGCTGCCAGCAAGTGCCTGGGTGCATGCACGCTCATGTATGCTGAAAGTTTAAGTCTACAAAACACATGCATATAAGGTATGTTCCAAGTTGCTCCAAGATAGAAGTCGGTGCGATCTGCTCGCACACCGTTGTCAAGAAAGTGCATGCCCATAGCAGCATATATCTGCAAGCCGTCGCAGAAAGAATTCTCTGCGAAACCTCGATATTCTTGTTGTTGCGCAGAACTGCTGTTGTAAACATGCGTCTGCTGGCGCGATCACCAAGTATCTGAGAGGCTTCAGCCCAGGATCTGTAATCTTTCCACAACAAATCCAGCCGCTTTTCTCGCGATGCGCCCGGCAATATCGTAGTGTCGTCAGTAACCTCCAGCAACATGCTGCCGAGAAAATCAACAGCCACTGCCAAGTGTACCATATGCATGTAGTCAGGTAGCAGTCCTGATGGGTCCATGTCAAAGGTTTTGTTAACTGTTCTCTAAACATCAAGTGTAACAGTGCTTATATAGCCAAGATTCTGGAGGGACCAAACCCAATAATCTTAGTCAATGGAGATTCTCCGTGTGCTTCGATGAAGTCCTCCTTGGTCAAGATCATAGTGCTGCGGTGGAGGGCGTCATGCCCGAAGCAGGAATAAAGCAGCTCCACGTTGTTGGGTTCCCCCGGCTTGGCTACAGCATTGATCCACTGGATTGCCGAACAGAAATGACATGTCATCTTCTTGTTGTAGAAGCCTTAAAGTTGGATCTCACCCGAAATATATTAAGGGATTGAAATTCAGGTATAGGGTCCTGTTGCGGATGAGAAACGATGCAGGCCCATAGCAAGCTTGTGGTATTCCCAATCGGCTTGAAACCCATCAAAGATGCAGATATAATCGCCGCAGATTCGCGTGCCTGCCACTTTTGCCCTTTCGGGCATGTAGCCCGGCCCGAACTCCTTCCCGAAAGCGTCGCAGCGAGGGTGGACACCCGAGCCTCAAGATTTTGCAAGAGTTTGTAGGTGCGCCGTTAGCAAATTTATTGCCCTAGCAAGATAGTCGAGTGGCTCAGGCAATTAAAGCTCCATGCTATAATGGTCAGCAGCTTGTCCCGCGCAGCCGTGCTGCAGTAGGTGGCATTCATACATGATAGCCTGGGTGTGGCCCACGTAATTCGGGGCTTATGTGCATCGCTCCATGTTGATTCGACCCGAGGTTATAATTTGCGCGTCGAGACACAGGAACCGGGTGTTCAAGGTGGACGTCTCAGCTTCAGTCTTTGGGACCGTCACGAGGGTCAAAATCTCGAATTTTTGTCTACCTTAGTATGTGTGCATGATACATCGACCTCATGAAGTATGTCACTCATGTTTGCGTGATGATATGGCTGAGAAGCGATAAGCATCTGCGCCGTCACCATAAAGCCGTAGCGGCACCACGTAATCGAGATTGCAATCGGGGTCCTGCATGCAGACAGACCACACCAAGATCAGCAAACTCCCCACCCAATTCGGCCCAGCTGCATCGAAGGCGGGGTGCGGCTTCACAAACGCGCTCGTGGCTGCCAGCTCCTCTTCCCAATATATGAACGAAGAGCCTGAGCTGCATGTGCATTGCAAGCCTGGGATGAAGATGTCGGTGCATGAGCATGCTTGTTCGACTAAGAGGCTCCTGGGGGTCCTGTAAGAAGTTGGAACAGGTCTTCTCGTTGGTAGAATGATGCCACCATCTCGTGGGGGAGGTACATCTCGTGCTTGATGGTGGTCCTGTGTTCGCCCCGGGCATCAATGTACTCCTGAGAACAACTAAGTCATGGCCATGTTTGCTAGAATGTGCGTTAAAATATGAAACATTGCATGCGTCCCAGCCGCCATTGGCACATCCAGCTGGAAAGCTTGAGGCAAGGCTGCTCCTGGGATCACGCAGGACTAATCTAGATCAGTTTCGATCAGAGGGCATGCGCTGTAAGTTTAGATTGCGTGTGGATTGATTGATTGCCGGGCTTCTCCAGTCTTGTTTCTTGAGCCATCTCGCGATACAGCGACCACTCCCATAAGACTGGCAGGAGTCCAGAGCATCCAAAAGTTCCAGCGTATCCTGCCTGAGATGCATGAAACTGACAACTTCGGAAAATTATCGCTCCATGCGACTCAATTGCGACGGGGCAGCGGAATCAAGCTATGAGGCAGCTCGCGCAGTCGGCCTGCAAGTGCTGGGCAGCAGCTGCAATCCAGTTAAACGTGCTAGCTGCTAGCTGCTGCCAGCTGTTATGTTGTAAGACCGCAATACAACAGCCTGGCCTAGAGATTTCCGTAGTCTGCTCAGATTGGCCTGCAATCCAAGTGTGCAGTTATAAAGACACAGACGACAGCATGCATGGTGGCACCTCCCCAGACCCGAACATCTCCCAGGCATCATGGATCGTCTGGTCCACATACTCCTTCATGCTGAAACCTGGATTCGCCCTCAGTTTGGACTCCATGGCGGCAACGCTTCTGCATCATGAAGCTGGGACCTTCAGGTTCTTCTGGGGCTTTGGTTCAATCGTCAGCATGGTTTGGGGTTCAGGGGTTTGTGTCAGTTCAGGGTCTTGGGATTCAAGGGTTTGCGTCGGTTGTTGGGGTTTTAAGATAAGGTTATATAGAGCTTATAAAGGATTGGCGGGCAGTGACTTTGATTTCCAAATCATGATCGAGCCATGTTCTACCGAATTGGCACATGTGTACATTTACATGCACTCTCGATACAGACGCTTGCATGCCTCCAATCTTGCGGAATGCCGAGCAACTTTTGGCTTCCCCGGTGTCGGTGTTTGAAACTGAAATCGCTGCATGCTACAGGTCGGGTTCGAGACGGCGGAACATGCATGCAGGTTTTGCAGGTCGACCTAGGTTGCAGTCATTCATCGAAGCATGACAATGACAGCCATCCCCGACCCAGCTAGCATCTACAGCTGCCGATCTGGATAGTTCGGCTCCCAGAGCACTGCATTCGCAGTGCCACATCTTAGGCGCGGCGGGCTCGTTTGGCCGGCGCTTCGGCAACTGAGGAATCCCACGCTTCGGTGTCCCAGCTGCTGTCGTACTCACCATCCGTAACACCATCTTTGGCAGCGGCCTTTTCTGCTTTCTTTCTCTCTGAGTTCAAGCCTGCAGTATGCTCGTATTGCAGTGTAGATCGAGACTCGAGTCAGCTAGCTTGCATGCATGCAAATACCGAACACTGTAAGTGCATTTAAGAAGCGGCGATAGTGGCCGGCAACGATATCCTCTGCTGAGAGGACGGCTTTGTTGGCGGCCTCGATCCGTGCTGGCACGTGCTGGAATACATCATCCGAAGGGGCCAAATCTGCATATATCGAGGGTTTGATAATCTACTAGGTTTGGGGTAATTAATCGGGCTTAAGACCCAACCTCGATCTCGGCTCGTTTCTCCTCCACCTTCTCGTAAACATACTCATCCTCGTACCCTGCGAAGACGCATTCGTTGATCCTGGAGGCACATGCATGCATGCAATGCATAAGAAAGACATCTTCATGGAGTGGACTATATATAGGTGGTCTGAATCGGATTAGATCGAGCGAGGCACTCTGCATGAATCCTCATGGTTTCTTGGTGCACGTCTTGCATGTGCTTGATGTTGGCCTGCAGCACCGATCGTTGAACATGCAACGGAATTAACTCAGTGGTTCTCCTGATTTCGGGCGTGAATGCACGGGTCTAGAAATTCTTGCGGGTTTGTATTGCATAAGGGATTGTGGTTTCTTGATGCTGTGAACTACGGGAACTAGAATATAAATGTGGGCCACTACACTGGATCTTGAATTGTATATCAGACTACCGCTGCGGATTCTAGATAATCTGCGGTAGAATGCTACATGTCTTGACGCAATTAATCAGGATCCAGGCCTCCTGGCGCTCCAGACCCGAACGTGTAAGGTTCTGGGCCACTGTTCTTGCTTTGGCAGCCAAGGACAATATCCTGGACAACGTGGAGCTGCCCTATAGCTGTTGCATGCTGACAACAGAAGTTCGCACATGGCTGCTCGGCAAGCGTCTGGCTCATCGTCTTATCAAAATCACGTTTCCTCACTTCTTCATCCGTCAGAACCTGCGAAGCGAAGTGATGCTGTATGAGCATTCCAGACAGGACTGCAGAATTTGTATGGAATTAGTGTTATTGAGTGGTGTACATCTCACAGTGAAAACATGCTGTCCTTGGGCTCTTTTGTAGCTTTCTTATTCCCCTTGTCGTCCAGACCCTTCACAAAGTCGGCAGCTTGGGAAGTCATGATCTCCCCGAGCTTCTTTTTCGTGGTTTCGTCGGCTTTTCCGATCCGCTTCCTGGCTGTGGTCTTTGTGCCCACCTTGTTCACGTTTGCACCTTGGTCGTCGTGTCTCTTCTGGGTTCGCTCCCTCTTCTCTCTCTCCCTCTCTCTCGCTCACTCTCTCTCTCTCTCTCTCTCTCTCTCTCTCTCTCTCTCTCTCTCCTCTCTCTCCTCTCTCTCTCTCTCTCTCTCTCTCTCTCTCTCTCTCTCTCTCTCTCTCTCTCTCTCTCTCTCTCTCTCTCTCTCTCTCTCTCTCTCTCTCTCTCGTGGTTCTTCATGTCATTTCTAGATATCTCTAGATATCTAGATATTCAAGTATGAAGACATCTCTGAATTCGTCACAGCTGCTGATCTCCTTTCCGTACTCATACACCTTATACAGCCTCCAGGAGGCATTGCCTTTTGCTTGCGGATGCTCCCGCCCAGACTGTTTCGCCAGGATATCTTCTTGAAGAAAGCGTCGGCCTTCTTCTGTATCCCCGTATCTCTTCTCTAGTTCGTGAAGAGGGAGTTCGATGTAGTGGCCTTCGTTCCGCTTCTCCGAATACCTGAGATAGATCTTGAAAGAATGCAACCGCGATCGTGTGATCTCTGATACTCAGTAGATGTGGATCACTGCAAATGATCAATGCTGCCCGAGCACTCGCTGTAGATCGCTTCGATGTGCATATCGCCCATATTCGGGTCAAGCATAAATGCCTTTAAAAATTCGAACCTTAAGGATGTTCCAGGGTCAGATAGTCACAATGGATTCAATATGGATAGCGATCTCATTGCATGCGTAGCTTTAATTGTTACTATCCGAGAAGCTTCCCTGTGGTGCTCCTGGTTGCTTCCCACTTTTCGAGTAGTCCCGGGGGGAGTCCTGCGTGGAAGTCTCTATATGCTGTTTGACAATCATGAACGACCACTGCAGCGCTGCTCTCCTTCAGGACGTTCCATGCGCCGCTTCATGGCCTCGCGCTGCCGGCGACGTTCCCCGGCGTCCATCTGGTTGGGGTGTGTCATGGCCTGCGTGCAATCTTTGGGCTTGCTTTCGCGGTAGAGATAATGTGGGCTCTCTGGCTCTCTGTCCTGGATCGATTGCCGGGTCTTTTCGTCCAAGACTCTGACCTATAGCTGGGATTCATGGCAGGAGGGGTGCATGCATGCAACACATGCACCGAAATAGGTATAGGGTCCGTGCCCTCCTCACCTTGCCGTCATCGTCCCGCACGCCCACCGGGCTGATTGAGGACTTCTCCGACTGGACGCTGATGCTGGAGGGCGCCCGCAGGATGGATTTCCTGACCCGTGTCTGTGAACTAGCTGTCGCACACTAACACACACACACACACACACACATACACACGCACACACATATATATGCACGAGCGGATCATGTGCAACCAGGGGGCGGCTTGGGGTAGGAAGCCGGAGCAGGCGGGTCGGCAGCATCCATACCCTCATCATCCGGATACCCCGAAGTCGGTATCCCTTCATCATCATCATCATCAGCCCACTCCTCACCCTGATCGGCGTCACCGGACTCCTGGCCCTCCTGATCACCTTCTTCATCCCAGCCTTGATCCTTGTCTTCATCGTCAGCATCATCAGGATCAGGTTGTTCCTCCTCATCTTCCTCTAGGTCCGCCTCCTCGCCCTCCTCTCCGTCATGGGCCTCCTCGACTTCGGTAGAAGGCTCCAAAGTACCTGCGCAGAAACCAAGTAAAATCTTTCTCTGGTCTTTCTCTTTGTCTCCCACACCTTAAACCCACCTAAGCCACCCACCCAGCCACAGGCCGAGAGCCGAGACGAAGAGAGAGAGAGCGAGAGAGAGTTTTACCCCCTACACCATATAGCCGTAGACGAGACGAAAGAAAGAGAGAGGGAGGGATGGAAGGAGGGAGGAGATAGAGAGAGAAGAGAGCAGATCAGACAAAAACAGCAGTCACAACACGGCATGTTCGTGCGTGCATGAGCAACTATAAACCCCCACGAGTGCATTAAGCTGGGCACCTTGGAGAACATCCAGCAGAAACTTGTTGTGATGCATGAGCTGCGCTGCTGGTGCTTTCCCCCATGCCGTTGTGTGGGTCGGGTGGTGCTGGGCCTGCCAGTTCTTGAACATATCGAACATGCTTTTGTTGTTGGCTATGCTTCTTAGGCGTTGCTGGCACAGCCTTGGTTGTTTGGCCTGCATGTTGGACAACTCGCCGAGAACACAAGTGGGTAGCACAACGCAGGGGTTCTGGAAGTCTGAGTCTGCAATCTCTGCCCTATTGGTCATGTCGTGTATGCTCAGCTGCCAGTGCTGATCCTCGTCGTGGTCATGCTCCGTGTTGCACAGCTCCGCGGCTTCCTCGTGGACGGCCTTCAACAAGGCTCTTGTCTCACCCTTCCCGGCCCCAGAAAAAGCCGTGCCCTTGTGGCCCTTGTTGCCAGATCCCTTTGGGTCCCTTGGGTGCTGCTGAGCTAGGCTTTGCCGATGCATATGTCTCGGTGTCGAAAAATCGTTTCATCGACTCTGGGTTGAGGTTCCGGAGTTCCACCTTCTCACCAGCCTGGCTTTGCTTGCCGGATCCCTTTGGGGGTGGGTGCTCTTCTGGTCCTGCGCTCTTGGTGGATCCCTTCAGCTCGCCTTTGCCTTTGCTTTGCTTGCCGGATCCCTTTGAGGGGTTGGGGTCCTCCGTTGCTCCTGGGCTCTCGGTGCATCCTTGCCTTTGCTTTGCTTGCCGGCTCCCTTTGGGGGGTGCTCCGCTGCTCCTGTGCCTTTGCTCTGCTTGCCGGCTCCTTTTGTCGGGTGCTCCGTTGCTCCTGTGCCTTTGCTCTGCTTGCCGGCTCCCTTAACGGGGTGCTCCGTTGCTCCTGTGCCTTTGCTCTGCTTGCCGGCTCCCTTTGGGGGGTGCTCCGTTGCTCCTGTGCCTTTGCTCTGCTTGCCGGCTCCCTTTGGGGGGTGCTCCGTTGCTCCTGTGCCTTTGCTCTGCTTGCCGGCTCCCTTAACGGGGTGCTCCGTTGCTCCTGTGCCTTTGCTCTGCTTGCCGGCTCCCTTGGGGGGGTGCTCCGTTGCTCCTGCGCTCTTGGTGGATCCCTTTGCTGCAGTGCCTTTGCCTTGCTTGCCGGATCCCTTGGGTTGCTCCGTTGCTCCTGCGCTCTTGGAGGTTCCTTTCGGCGTGCCTTTGCCGGACCCTTCTCCCTTTAGCTCGCCGCCGCAGCCGCTGGTCCGCGGCATCTTCCAAGCGTCGCCCTCATAATCATGCTCTGCAGCACGTTTGGGCGCCATGTTGATCGACGAAACCCGCCGGAAAACCTTTGATCCCACACGGCACGGAAAGGCACGCACCCAATCCCAACCCACCGCGGTCGGCCCCGGGGCCAATTTCAAAAGGCACGCAAAGGCACGCTTTGGGGCCCCATATAAGGACGCTGGCACGAAAAGGCACGCAAAGGCACGCTCTCTCCGGACCCCGTCCCGCCCCGGCCGCCGCAGCCCAACGCTCGAGTCGTGCCTTTTCCTGCCTCTTGCCCATTTGTGCAGGCCCCAAAGCACGCACACTATTTAGCAGCAGGCCCCCACATCAGCACAAATCGAAGCATTCGTGTAGGCTGCCGATCGATTATACGTGAGTGCATGCATGCAGCACATGGAACACACACACGCACACACTTCAAGTCTCTTGATCTGTCTCTTTCTCGGTCTGTCTTGTGGTCTGGCTGTCTCTCTGTCTGCAGCAAACAGGCAATAACAGAACTGCGGCCAGCGTCTGGGAACTTTGTTCAACTCGCAGGTTGTAGTCAGATCCAGCTGGCATGCTCTAGCAATAGCTGGCTGCCGTCACAATCAGCAAAGAAGACTGTTGAGAAGATCTAATTTAGCTATGGTAGTCTGCTGCACATGTATGCATAAATTGCAACACACACACATGTCCGAACAGCCGGCAGTGCGAAGCTTCGCAGAACTCACATGACATTGCCTAATCCTCTGTCTGAACTGCACTCGGAGGAGTCATCACGGAAAAGCAGCTCATCATCGGGACGGATCCTTATCTGCAGCTCTTGCGACTGCGACTGCAAGATCCGGGCCACCTGGCGCAAGATAACTTTGGGAGAGAGAGAGAGAGAGAGAGAGAGAGAGAGAGAGAGAGAGAGAGAGAGAGAGAGAGAGAGAGAGAGAGAGAGAGAGAGAGAGAGAGAGAGAGAGAGAGACAGAGAGAGACAGAGAGCTCCAGAGGCATCGGACAGTTCTTATTGACATGTTGAACCGAAGAAGTGACAGCTCGAGCATCAGTTGTCGGTAGATGGCCCGTGCAGTAGAGCCCGCCGCTTATAATGCCACGGAAGCTGAGAGGCTAAGTGCGCTCTGGGTCGTCGTCACTACAGCGGTAGAACAGCTCAATTGCTTGTCTTCAGAGTTATCGAGATTGCGGTCATGGCTGGATAAAGTATCGAGTGAAGTGTGCTCTCTGCGTTCGCGTCTAGAGTCCTTTGAGGAGGACTTGGTGGAGTCATTCTGCGACGTGCACGAGCGCATCGATTTGCTGCGCTCGCGATCTGCTGCCTATAATGATCCCGATGATCTGGGGCCCCAGACTACAGATGTTAGCTTGGACACTATGGATTAAGCAGCGGTGCTTTATGCCATCGGAGTCTTGTGATGTACGAGGAGAACATTGGAGAATTGGAGATCATCTGAGGTCGCCCCAGCATATAGTGTGATTCCGGGATATAAATTAACTCTTGCTCTCCCACGAACTCAGAACGACTTGATGGTTCTTATAGCTGTCGTGGTTCTTGTGTCCTCGTGATCCATGAATATTAAACTATTTCATGCAATGACTCCCGGCAGAAGTCCGACGGAGCACGTCCCTTCGAAGCAAAACCAAGGGTGCTCCAGAGACAGAGACAGAGAGAGAGAGAGAGAGAGAGAGAGAGAGAGAGAGAGAGAGAGAGAGAGAGAGAGAGAGAGAGAGAGAGAGAGAGAGAGAGAGAGAGAGAGAGAGAGAGAGAGAGAGAGAGAGAGAGATGGATGAGCAAGAGATCGCCAGTGCAGAGCTAGACCCCCCAAATCATCCCCACCGGAGCCTCGATGCCGAAGCCAGCAGGATAGGCTTTGGAAGCTTCGAGATCTCGACCTCCGGCCTTATAAGGCTAGCCCCAGTGTGATATCATTATAAGACACGGCTAGAGCTTCAAAGCCATATTGCAAGGACCTGATATTCTGCACATGAGACACCGACGCACTTGGACTGCCCCTTGGCATTCTTCCAACGGACGACATTCTGGATTTTCAGGAAGCTTCGAACTCGTCGCAGATGGCACCTGACATATGGCTTAGACTTCTACCACGAAAGGTACCCGATAGGATCTACTGTCGTGGGTTCGTCAAAGTCGAGGTTTCGTGCCCAGCCTGCGTTCTTTGTGCAAGGTCCTCCGAAGCTGTCGGAGCCCTTCCCAATTTCCAACCAACGTGACCTCAGATAAGACAAATTGTCTTGATGTGGCACACAGCTGAATCCCGAACCTCTCAAACACATTTGCCGTCCTGGGGGCAGCCTTAGGGGTTGCCGACCCATAGCATCCCAGGTGTATGGTCACTTTCATGAACTTCATCTTCCGAAGCAGCTTCTCGGTTGCAGACACAAAATGATCCACCACAGCTGGTACAATTCGAACTGATTGAGATGCTACTATGGAGCGCAACATTCTTTGCCAAAGCTCCCGGAGAGGCACATATCTCCAAAGCAAGGTCGAACTGGGGTTCTCAATGACAAAGTTGACATTTTTGGCCAGTGCATATTTCAGCCTTAGATGAGGATCGCAGTATTGTGGATCGGTTCTTAATTCGGTGCTACTATATGATGCTGCTTAGGAGCAAATAGCACATTCGGCGACAGAGGCGGTTGCCCATAGCACATTTGTTGCCCAGTCCTGCAGATGTCGATACACGAAATCCCCCATCTGAGATACTGCTATGATGCTGCCGACACTGGTCCTTGCGGTCGCAGCCAAGATCTTCTCGATGATCCCCGCGACCTTGGCCGACCATGCAGAGAGACTCAAGCATTAGGTGGATGATTCTTTACACACATAAATACATATACATAGGCGCACAATTGTGTGCCTATGTATATGTAACTATGTGTGTTAATTAATATTATGTGCGATATATGTAATGTGCTGGTCCATGCATGCATGTGTAGACGTCAATGTAGCAATATATGTACACATACACACATGCATGGTGCAACCACTATTCTTCTTACTGCGGGTAATAGGAGGGTGTGTGTATGTACAAATAGGTCTTCTGTATGTGTGTACATATTTATATACGAGGATTAATTAAGGAGTTATACATGCATGCCGGTACGGAGCTACTTGTTTTGCTTCGGTGTATTTATGTCTCGCTCTCCAAGATAGACGCATTGTACAAAAATATAAGTTGTGGTCTGGCGAGTGACAATATATGCGCCTCATGCGACATTCAACGGCAAGCGAATGCGGTCATGCCATGCAGTCGGCCATGCAACATGCTCGGAATCGCGAGATCTTCATGCTTGCCATGCCGTGACGCAACAATTAAGAACATGTTTTCAAATCGCAATCCGGATGGGTTCATGATCAGTCGCCTTCGTCCGTCATTGCTTGTCTTCGCAGATCGCTCAACCAATGCCATGCAAAGCGGAATCGGTTTTCCCATCTTGGTTTGCTGAGGGCTTTGCTGCACTAGCAGTGTTGCACGTATAAATCACAAGTCGTCCGTCATCACTCGCAGATCCCGCGGCAAGCATGAAGAACATAGCATGGACGATCTCTTGGCAGCCTGGGAATCACTCAAGATACTGCAAAGTGTTGACCGGCCATGCACTCAGCTATAGTCGTCCGTGCACCCACATCCCAATGCCCCGAAGTATATACTACCCATAGACCCCCCAAAAAAGAAGTCGTCATGCCTCTTCGTTTCATCAAGACAGATCGCACAACCGCGGCACATGGCCATGAGCTAATGAATCAGCACCCTCTGTGCGGCTTTATTGCCGGAGCTCGTCACAGAATGAGCTCATCACGTAGCCTCCTTCGTTCTTAAGTCAGATAGCAGCAGCCGGCCAAGCGTTACATGCGTGCTCAGGTAATTCTGCGGCTGTAGCGATAGCGTTGCGCACAGTGTTGCACGTAGCTGCAATAGCGTTGCGTACAGTGCATAATGGTAGCTCGAGTGTGCCGCAGTACGATGTTGCTTTGTGAGCTGCCGAGTGCTGCTAAAATCGCACATGTCTAGGACCTTCAATTATACCGTTCATTATATTGACTTCGGGGTTCCCGGCTGTTTCAAGATGGCAGGATTTCGGTGGTTGCATTTGAACATGCACACTATCTATCGGAAACCCTACACACTTAACCCAAACAATCGCAGCTATAGATCTGATCGGTGTATGTGTAGTCTCGAACAACCCAAATCCTAGATAGGACCTCAGAATCTGACGTTTTCGATGTTCTATGCACATGCATACTTCTCCGAAGAGCATATGAACTAAAAACAGAACCCCAACAGCGTCGCTGTTGTACCAGATGATGCCCAATATCCTATACGTCAACCATGTAAACCCCATACAGCCACCGCTTTTCCCAATAGCCCTGATTGGAAACTCAGATAGCATGTGTTTGCCGTCATGTGACCCAAGCCTATGTGGCACGTGTTGCCACACCCTTGAATTTTCACTATCATGCACACACACACACACGCACCCTCAAGCCCAACAATGAACTCAATCAAAACATACACTAGCCAGGGCCTGCATAACCCTTATTCTGACTCGAAGCCTTGATACAAAGTCCTGCAGTAATTGAACCCTACAGGATCCTATAAGATCTAAACCCGAAGCCCGGGACCCCTATAAACCCGTGCGCCCAACCCTAAACCCCTGCACCCCTAAACTCCTGCAGCCCTATAAACCCGAAACCTGGTGCAGTTAGTGCACCCTATATAATCAACACCCCGGAAAACAGCAGAAGGTGTCAGAACATACTTGCGACACTGTTACAAGCCCAGAGCCCTGCAACAATCCCAGAGTACAACCCTCTAATGTCACAGTCTTCCAAGAACCGACACGACCCCTTCAAAGCCCCACAAAAGTCAGGAAGCACCAGAATTGAGACCTAATTCGTACACACATACAGTAAAGCTCCGACTTCTTAACCCAAGGAACTAACTGTTCCATTAGCCCAAACCCGCATGTAGCTGTATTCTCCAAACAAAGCCCGCCCCTGTATGTAGAGTTAAGACTGCGTGATCTGAGGTTACCACATGAAGACCCAACTGGCGCAGGGAATTGCAAAGAAGACGAGGCCGCCTTCGATGGTGTGGCGAACCTTAGATATATAGTTTCGGTGTTCGGTCTTTTGCTGCATTTTCCGTAAGCTTTGGAAGCTGAGCGTCGAGGTTCAATGCCAGTAGAAAGCCGAAGCCACTGCAGAGATCCATTTGGGGGGATTCGATCACCTCGGGCACGTGTGTGCAATGAGCACACTTGTTTCGAACAACTCAACCGCAGCTTGTATAATGCCGAAACGACACATCGTAAGTCCTCGAAGCCAGGCCCAATGATTCAGCAGCAGCCGCCAGTGTTCCAGTTCCTCACATATATGTGCCGGACTGCGTAGTTGAAAGGGTTTGTTTGGTTTAATTGTGTCGCATGCAGGCAAGAGGCCTGCAAAAAACTCCACCAGGTGGACATACTTGTCTGTCTCCAATGGCAAACCTGCATGCAGGTTCGTGTATAGCTGGCATCGACTTGCAGTGCTGATGTGGAGCAGCTGGGTATCTGGCTCGCATTCAGGCTCGTGAGGATGTAGGCCAGCACGGAGTACCGCATGCTTGCCGACTTGAAACGTTTTCAATGTAAAGCTGGGCACTGGTGCTAGTTTCAGAAAGCTTGCCTGACCTAGTTACACAGGAGACCGTGCACACATGCAGGCAGGCTGGTGCATCTAGCTTGCGAAATATACCGACTGCATGCACACATTCATGGACACAAGCTTTGGATGCATGCCGATCAGCACCTGATTCGAAGGATCATGACAATATATCGGAGTCGCTCACTGTTTCGCCTAACCCCCGGCAGCTGTGTGATCTACTTGAAAGATATCTCGCAGTCGTTCGTGACCGGAACAAAATGTGACGACACACAGGCGGCTTGAAGTCGCAATGAAAGAGTGTTACTTGCAATGCCAAAGCAGGCTTGAAGATCGACGGATTACCGGTGCATCAAAATTTAAGCCTGCCCCATGCAACTCGTCATCTCATCTAGATTCTAGATATAGCGGCGCTTCTTCTGCTCCTTAACCGGAATGGTGGAGAGGACAGTCGTACGCTCATCGGATACCCACCACCTTGGATGCTTCGTCTAAGCACGCAAGAGCAGGAATGGCAGCACACGTGTATAAGCCGACAATGCACCGATTCCTCACGTCCTTCAACTTGAGGTCCGGCTCGGTCTCCAAAAGCCTCATTCTCGAAGCTACACCATGATTGCGAATCCACGAAACGATTTGAAGCGACATCGTTTGAGCATCTATGTGCGGCTTGGTGGCTGTTCCTTGAACGACTCAAAAGCGGCTGTGTAGGGGGTTAGGCTTCCATCTGGTCTGGCCTTTGCTTTGGCCTTTGCCTTGGGTTTCTTGGTGGTGGTCTTTGCTTTCGCCTTTGCTTTCGCCTTTGCTTTGCTCTTTGGGCTTCCTTTGGGCTTCTGATACTCCACTGGCTGCTTGCTGGCCAGCACCAGCCTCTGGGCATGGGGATTGATCGGCCGGGTCGAACGATCCGGCTTGCCAGGAAATGGATGTACCGGCTCCTTGGTCTCTATTTGTCTGTCTCTCTCTCTCTCTCTCTCTCTCTCTCTCTCTCTCTCTCTCTCTCTCTCTCTCTCTCTCTCTCTCTCTCTCTCTCTCTCTCTCTCTCTCTCTCTCTCTCTCTCTCTCTCTCTCTCGTCTATGTCTGTCACTCCCTTCCATATGAAGACATCCATGTTTAAAGCTGACCAGACTCTGGCTCCGTCGTGACTCGGGTCTTGTCTTTCGCTGCCTATATGTACATCGACATGATACATGTACCCCTATACAAACCTGTATATATATACATACACACACACACAGCTAACCTGCATGCGCATATGCATGTGGATCACTCGATTCGGTGGCATGCGCCTCCTTGGCCTCCTGCATGTCGTGATTGACCAAATCACCATTCTGCCCGTCGTCGGGT
The DNA here is from genome assembly GCA_905221615.1 of Symbiodinium sp. CCMP2592. Lineage (NCBI taxonomy): Eukaryota > Dinophyceae > Suessiales > Symbiodiniaceae > Symbiodinium > Symbiodinium sp. CCMP2592. The sequence goes on along the minus strand of CAJNDT010002291.1, from coordinate 314,606 downwards.
TGCTCAGGTTGCTCCTGCACCAAATCAACGGCAATTGTATTGTTTGTGCGGAAGCTAGGCGTGTGCAGTCGAGCCTCCTCGTCCAAGTCGATGCCCATGGTCTGGATGAAGCTCTCGTAGATCTCGTCGTTGGTGGGGTCCGGGAAATCCTTACCACTACTACTGCTACTGCTGCTGTGCCGATGCCTGCTGATCAGATGCTCCTGCTCGAATTCATGTAACTGCAGATCGACACCGACATGTTGCTAATTAATGCTATATGCGGTTGGTGGCCTGATCATCTGGGTGCTCGTTCCCATCCATCGGCCACTCCCTTAGATCATGCAGTATATGTGTCGTCGCACTGACAACAGCAAAATTTCCGAGCGGCTCTGTCTGGCCAGGATCCATAGCCACATCCTTCGGCAGTGCTAGTACTGCTGCTGATCTATATTGAGTTGGAAAACCATCAATCTACTGCAATATTGACAATTCATTGCTGTTTGGCAGCTGGCAACTCCAACGAGGATCCATTCTCATCACGCCAGGAGATTCGTCGATGCAAAGCTGGCTTCTTCTCAGCCTCAATTCGGCTGCTACGTACTGATCTGTCATGAACCCGTACCATCGATCAGCCCTCTACATCCCGAACTGCTCTGCAACTCACTGCTGTCTGGCAGCAGGCCACGGATTCTGGGGATCTGAATCTGTAGACGCCTCGACCCACGTGTTATCCCAGCCTTCATCAGCAGGCCATAGGTTCTTGGGATCTGAATCTGCCGAAGCCTCGCCCCACGTGTCATCCTGATCACCGGTAGACCATGGATTCTCTGGGCCAGCGTCTGCGACCCAAGACTCGGCTTGGCCATCATCGTCACCCCATTCCCCTGCGTGTGATCCACACATCAGATTATACGCACGAATTAAAAGATCACCGCAATAAAAACCTGCCTGCAGGATGGTGCAGTGCATCGTCCCCGGAGTCCTTGAGAATCGCAGAAATGACTATCAACCATGTGGGCGCATGCATGGTATGTACATGTGTAAACGAATGCAAGCCTGCAGGTGCCCAGACATCCATGAATCATCGCAAAGAGCCTGCGTGCACATAACAGTGTAGTTTTCATTGGTGATCTATATAGGCTGTAGCACAACTGGCCTTGTACTCAGCATCCTCATCCTCATCCTTCCAGTCACCCCAGACCCTCGTGGGCGCATCCAAGGTAGCCACCGATTCAGCCGACGCAGCCTGCAGCGTTCATGGATCATTTGGGCGACGGTGCAAAAATGACGTTACAAGTTCAGACCGCGTGCAACTGACTGCAGGCACAAGACTGGATGCACACATGACCTGCATCAGGGTTTCCGATTAGCGTTTGCAGGCCAGGCTTTAGGGCCTAATTTAGAGGCGATGCGAGCTATGTCTGGATCTCTACACGTATGTATATACGCACTCCTTTCGAATTTCCCTCTCGTGTCCGAACTAAGTTCGTGTTTGCTGTGTCGTCTATTTTTTCTCGTTTGTAGCGCCGTATGTAGATAAGTGCTGGTACATAATTAAGTATACATGCTAGATAATGGGTGCATGCATGTACTGGGCCTTGCGCTTCAGTGCGCTTTTGCGATGAAGTCTGACCTGATTTTTACATCTGGTCGCATGCAGACACTTCTTGCATGAAGCAGTCATGTATATTGCTCTCGGGTGGCTGGAGGAGGATCACCATCATGCGCAGCCGGCGCTGCAGTCATTTCCTGCAGCAGAGTATGTCATGCACTGATCCTATATATGCATGTCAGTATTCGTCCTCCGTGCTCCACGGCTGAGTTTCCACATCATCCATGGCTGCAAGGGCTTCTTTGCCACGTGGTGGCACCAACGAGTTCTTAACAGACCGTTTGCAAAGATGCTGTATCGTTTTGGATTGCCTCTTCAGCCAGTCTGCTCGAGTGAGCCCGTCAGCCTGACACAACGGCACGTCTACTTTGTAGTGGTCGAGGAGGCGTTCTAGCGCACGTTTCACAGCTGTTTTGGTAAAGCACCGGGGCTCATGAACAGCACCACACCACGCAAAGGCTTGTCTGCAACACAGGTATTTCAGGGAACTCTTTGGAGCTAGCGAACCTGTCCGGCGAACCCTTTCGCCTTGATCAGGGCGCACACAACTCAAGTGCAACTGGGCCGCTATGTGCCGAGCTTTCCGCCCGATGTCTTCGGACATTTGGCCAGACAGCTGCAGCATCATCAATATATGCGAGCGACATATCAGCGAGCATGTGTAATACTACTAATTCGAATACATTCTCTAGTAGTTGTTAAGGATTCCACATTGATTCTGATTGAAATCATCATAATCATTGAAGCATCATGAGCAAAATGTTGCTTATGCCACGCGAAAATCAACAAAAGTCACGAAGAAACTTTGATCACGACACCGGAACTCAGGAAGCAGAATCGATGCTTCCAAAAGGCATATTTATAAGGACGCTTAATTTATAAGGACGCTCAGCCATATAAAGCCGATTGACACGTGATGGAAGGCTTGCTCCAGACACTCGCACCAAAAGCATTTGCATGAATTTTGCATAAAAAAACAAAAAATTTCCTCGCTTCGCGAACATCCATATTTGTTTTCAACTCTAGTACTCCACACACACTACAAGGCTTGCTCCAGACACTCGCATCAAAAGCATTTGCATGAATTTTGCATAAAAAAACAAAAAATTTCTTCGCTTCGCGAACATCCATATTTGGTTTCGACTCTAGTACTCCACACACACTAATTACAAGGCTTGCTCCAGATACTCGCACCAAAAGCATTTGCATGAATTTTGCATAAAAAAAACAAAAAATTTCCTCGCTTCGCGAACATCCATATTTGTTTTCAACTCTTGTACTCCACACACACTACAAGGCTTGCTCCAGACACTCGCGCCAAAAGCATTTGCATGAATTTTGCATAAAAAACAAAAAATTTCTTCGCTTCGCGAACATCCATATTTGTTTTCAACTCTAGTACTCCACACACACTAATTACAAGGCTTGCTCCAGACACTCACACCAAAAGCATTTGCATGAATTTTGCATATAAAAACAAAAAATTTCCTCGCTTCGCGAACATCCATATTTGTTTTCAACTCTGGTACTCCACACACACTACAAGGCTTGCTCCAGACACTCGCACCAAAAGCATTTGCATGAATTTTGCATAAAAAACAAAAAAATTTCCTCGCTTCGCGAACATCCATGTTTGTTTTCAACTCTAGTACTCCACACACACTACAAGGCTTGCTCCAGACACTCGCATCAAAAGCATTTGCATGAATTTTGCATAAAAAAAATTTCTTCGCTTCGCGAACATCCATATTTGGTTTCGACTCTAGTACTCCACACACACTACAAGGCTTGCCCCAGACACTCGCACCAAAAGCATTTGCATGAATTTTGCATAAAAAAACAAAAAATTTCCTCGCTTCGCGAACATCCATATTTGTTTTCAACTCTAGTACTCCACACACACTACAAGGCTTGCTCCAGACACTCGCACCAAAAGCATTTGCATGAATTTTGCATAAAAAAAAAAAAATTTCCTCGCTTCGCGAACATCCATATTTGTTTTCAACTCTAGTACTCCACACACACTACAAGGCTTGCTCCAGACACTCGCACCAAAAGCATTTGCATGAATTTTGCATAAAAAACAAAAAAAAGTCCTCGCTTCGCGAACATAGCAAAGGGTTTCAATTTTCCACACACATAGTCTATTACTCTGTTACTCCATTACTCTATTATTCTATTACTCTATTACTCTATTACTCTATTACTCAAATACTCTAGTACTCTATTAGTCTACTACTCTATTATTCTATTACTCTATTACTTCACTACTCGATTACTCATATTTGTTTTCAACTCTAGTACTCCCACAAAGTGGGTGTTTTCACCCAAACCCTAAACCCTAAACCCTACACCTTTAGACCCGAACAACCGTAAGCCCTAAACCCTAAACCTTTAAACCCTGAACCTCGGAAGTTGGCACCCTAAACTTTGTGGGCCCCGAAGCTGACCAATACTAGACCTAGAATCTTTAAACCCTAAACCTCGGTGTTCCATTTTGGCAGGTCCTCGAGCCGTGCCAGGAAGCCTAAACCATGAGCCCTAAACCCTAAACCGTGTTTAAGCTTCAAATTGAAACCCTCACATAATTCGCATTTCTGCCACAATCTTCCAAATAATTTGTTTTTTCTTCAATAATCTTCCAAATAATTCATTTTTCTTCAACAATCTTCCAAATAATTCGTTTTTCTTCAACAATCTTCCAAATAATTCAACAATCTTCTTAAATCTTCGGTAGTGGCTGAGAAGTACCCCTGCTGAGAAGTACCCCTAGGCTCATGAATGAACGAAGGGAATCCTAGCATTGCAGGAGCTGCACCTCAACGCCGAGGGCCTCAACCAGCTTCGCATCGAGGCATCCAAGTGCGGTTTCCACCTCTTCACGCCGCCAAAGGGCGATCGGCCCTATCCCACACGTGGTGGCATCGGCCTTTTGGTTCCCTCCCATATGCAGGGTCAAGCCTGCGGGGGTATGATCACTGAGGAGGGCTGTGGCTACGTGGCGATCGCCCTGCCGCGCCTGCGATGGACTCTCATGGTCGTCTGCGTGTACCTCCAAAGCGCAGTGGGAATCCACGCAGGATGCAACCCTGATGTCCTCGCGGCCCTCAGGCCGGTGCTCCGGGAGCACCGCAATTGGATCGCTGTTGGGGACTGGAACGCTCCTCCCTCCGAGTTTCTGGGCACATCGTGGGCCGAGACAGTGGGGGGATCCCTTCTTGCACCCGAGGGGCCGACTATCAACACGGGCAATACCCTCGACTACGCCCTGTTAGCTCGGCCGCTGGCTTCCTTGACCAGCGTTAGGACGGAGTGGGAGGTTCCCTTTGCGCCCCACGCCGCGCTCTCCTTCACCCTCACTGTCCAGCAGGGTCTGGTGTCGCTGCCTCAGCTGACTGGTTACCAAGGGGCCTTGCGGGATGAGGCGGCTCCCGCCGACCCGGCGTATGTGGCTCCCGGTCTGGGGACAATCGGGGCCCATCCTATCCGGTCGGACCCCCTGACCTGCCGTTTCGCGGGCATCACTTCTGGGATGGCGGCACGTCACTACACCACCGACGGAGGGCGAGGCACCAACAACCCCCTCCAGCACAAGCCCCTCATGCAGCAGACTGGTCCTACCACGTAGCTGCTTTCTGGAGCCGAATGGCCTCCTTTTGGGAGCACCCGAAGAGACACCTTCGGCGAATTGAGGCGTTGGTGGGCAATATGCCTCCCGATGCGGTGGAGGCGACTACCCTCCACCTTAAAGCTCAGGGGACTGAGGCCTCCTCTCCCCAAGACTTCCTCTGCGCCCTTGGCACGGCGGCGGCGGAAGAGGGCCGGCCTTCAACCCTTGCAGTGGTCCGAGAGCTCCGCGATGAGGAGCACCAACGGGCCCGGAAGGCTGAGACCGACACGGTGGCCGAATGGCTCGTGATTGGCACCCGGCGTGGCATGCGACCGCTCTTTCGCTGCCTCTCCAAAGCTGAGACCAATGTCACGAGACCCTTCACTGAGGTCTCAGCTGAGTCCCGGCCTTACGAGCGGCTCAAGTACTGGGCCACTCTGTGGCAAGCCCGGGGAAGACCAGCCTCCTCCTTTCTGGAGCTTCGCCAGAAGGCTGTGGAGCAAGCCAGGCTGCTTCCCGCGGTCACGGGGCACCAAATGTATCGATCGGTACATCCGCTCGATGCCGTGCAAAGCCCCCGGGCTTGACGGATGGGATGTGCCCTTCCTGAAATCCCTCTCCATCGAGGAGGTTCATACCCTCGCCGACCTGTGGAGAGAGGTGGAGTTGGAAGGCGTCCTTCCTCACCAGGCCTCTTTCACTCAGTACGTAATGCTCCCAAAAAACGAGAAGGTGGAGAGGCCAATCGGCCTCATGTCCACCTTCCTGAAGTTAGGCATAAAGTGCCGTTGGGAGCTTGCAAGCTCATGGATCGAGGCCAACCGGGCATCCCTGTGGTGGGATTCGGCCCTGCCATCCCGCAGCACGCACGATGCATCCCTGCGGCGCGCGTTCCTCTACGAGGCATGCCGAATCGACAAGGTGCATCGGTGCACCATCTTCTTCGATTTAAGCACCTTTTATGAACGCGTTAGCCACGAAAAGTTGTGCGAAGAAGCAGCCCATTGGGGCTTCCCGCCGCTTCTTCTCAACTTAGGGATGCAAGCTTATCGTGGCGGTCGCATCGTGACTGCCGACTCTGTCGCATCACCATGCGTTTTCGCGGCGAGAGGAATAGTAGCGGGTTGTCCGCTAGCTCCTCTCCTATCGAAGCTATCGATAGGAAAGCCCATCAGGGCAGCGTGCGCCGGCTCCCTGGCGGACTACGTAGGGTGTTGGGTGGGCGACGTCTCGGCCGATGTCGTCCAAAAAACCCCTGAGCGCGCCGCCGCCGGGATTGTCACCCTCTTTCGCCGTCTTCACGACGCGTTGGAGGCGGAGGGCAACGAGGTGTCTGCCTCCAAGACACATTTCCTGGCCAGTTCGCCAGAGGCGGAACGCGCACTCCGCCGAAAACTGGGGAAGGGCGACCCCCCGGTGCGCCAAACCACCAAGGACCTTGGCATGGAAACCGCAGCCGGGCGGCGCCGGACCACTTTCCAGTCGGCGGCGCGTCGCTTGAAGGCCAACCGACGCTTTGCGAAGCTCCAATCGCTCCGCTTGCCGGCCCTCCGGGTGTGGTCCCGGCTCTTTTCCATGAGCGTCATGGCATCGGGAAACTGGGGACACCAGTCCCAAGGGGTGTCGCCCAAGGTCATGCAGAGCATTCGCTTTCAGGCCGCGCAGGTGTCCAGGCGGGTGATGACTGGCAGTGTGGAGGTTGCGCTTGAGCTTGGTGGCCCACCGACAAAAGACCCGCGCACCTCCATAATTGGTCAGCACTGGGCGGCCCTTGGCAAAGTCCTTTGTGCACTGCCGGACCGCGAGCAGTTGGAGCGTACGTGGCTCTTTTTCTGGGAGCAGCTCCAGCGGAAGGACCGGTGGAAGATCATTTGTGGGCCGGTGGGCGCCATGATCGGCTACCTGCTCGAACTGAGGGTCGAGGCCTCCTCCCCTCATCGATGGCTCTTCTCGGCGGACTTGTGCCCGGCCACACTGGCTGGCCAGCCAGCGGGCGAGCACCAGGTTGCCCAACCCCCTGGACCCCCTGGCTCACCAACCAATAAAGGCGTGCCTTATGGCCCTGGCCGACCGCAGGCGGCACGAGGCCATCAGCAGGCAAACAGGCTGCGAGTCGCTTGACCGGGGGATCGACCACACGGTCCGACGCCTCCTCACCAAGGGCAAGACTAGCAACGCCCGCGCCGGGGATTTCGTATGGTTCACCAGGGGCCCATGCGCTCCCGGTTGATCCGGCCCGGCGAGCAGTGCCCACTCCCCTGCGCGTTGCTCAGGAGTGTTTGTGGTGGAAGGGCCGCGCCCCACCCGCACCGGCCAACTGGGCACGGCTCAGGGAGAAGTACCGCTTCGAGAGCCTCTTTCCGGCAAAAGCCTCCCAGCTCCGCGGGTACTCGTGGGGCCCGGAGAGTGAGGAGGTCACCGGGGTCGCAGCTGCCAGGGAGTGGGCCCCTGAGTACCTCTACGGCACGGACGGGACTGCGGGTGCCCACGGCAACGACCCCCGCGGCCGCGTAGCGGCGTGGAGCGTGGTCATCTTCCAGCGTGCCCCCGATGGGCTCAGGCAGGTCGGGTCCGCCTGTGGCGTATTGCCGCCGGGCACCACGGTGCCACAGGCCGAAGCTTACGCGATCGCCCGCGTGTGCGCCCGCACACCAGGGGTCGCAGATATCACCACCGACTGCGCTGGGATGCTGCGGCAGCAAAAGTCTTTGGGAGTCAGCTGGCCGTGGCTACAGGGGGGCGACCGGCGAGCGCACGCCTCACTGACACTGACGTGGGTCAGGTCACACGTGACCGCGGAGGGATTCAGCGCTGAATTCGGAGAGTCGTCTCTCTGGAGACAGCAGATAAACGACGCGGCCGACCAACTCTGCCGGAAAGCGGCGGCCCGGGCCACGGCCCAAGTGGGCCCATGGTGTCCAGACGAGATCGACGACCTAGTGCGTGAGGTGACGCTCTTCTTGCAGCACAGGGCTTCCGTGCTGCTGGTCTCCAAAGAGCAGCCACCCTGGGACTTGACCCAGGAGGGAACACCCAAACGCAAGAAGGGGAAGAAGCATACCCCCAAGGGCGCGCGAGAGCCTGCGACCCCTGCAACACAGCCCCCGCACCATCGGCCCAGGCCAGCCGCAGATGGAGGGGAGAACAAACGCCAACGGATCGAGGCCCTCATCAAAGAGGGCACCGGCGGGCACACGTGGGAGGCCCACCCCACTGCCATCGCCTCCGCGGCGTGCTTGGTGTGCGGGCTGTACATTAAGCAGCTCATGCCCTTGTGGCGTTTCAACCGCATAGCCGCCCACCCCTGTCGGCACAGGGAGCGCCCCATTCCAGCTGAGCTGGAAGTGCATGGGTCACACGACATGCACAACCTTGGCGACAGGTGGATGTGCAAAAAGTGTGGCGCGCAGCTTAGGCCAGGGCACTCTAAACCCTCCAAGACCCTGTGTAGTCAGTGTGTGCCTACGCGTTTGAAGAAGGGGCAGATTGCCGCGAGTATGCTTAGCTCCTCACTCCCTGCGGCTACCCCCTCTCTGGCCCCACAACCCAAGGCATGCCCAGCAGTTGACAGGAAAAGGGTCAAGCCTAAGCCCCAAGCGCAGCACGAAGCCCAACCCAAACTCCGGCAGCTGTTTCAGGCTCGAAGCTCGAAACCGGGACACGCCCCGAACACGTCCCCTCCCGAAGCCACAGCGAGCCCTCAGCAAACTCTGCCCAGACTTCCCCTCAACCTCACCAATCCCCTAAGCCGGTTAGAGCCCCAGGTAGTGGTAGCTCAGCTGCCGGCCTGCATAGGTTCTTCCGCACACGGGATGGGGCCTCCCGCTAAAGGAGGCAAGGGCCAAGGAGGGTCCAAAGGAGGAGGCGGAGGAAAAGGAAAAGGAGGAGCCAGCAGTGGCAAAGAGAAAGCATGCCAAAGAGGGGAGCCGAGCCCCTCGTGAGGGAAGCCAAGCCCCTCGAGACCAAGCCCAGGGCCGGGGAAGACAGGGCAGTGGATCTCCCCAATAGCGCTCTCCCGGTCCCGGGAGTAAGAGGCCCAATACCAGGCGTTTGTTCGGTCTCGCAAGGCCGCAAACCCGAACGCCACGCGGGTTTCGCGGTCCAGCTGGACGCGAAACATGCGCCCACGGGAGCCCGCCGAATCCCAGGAAGCGGCGGCACCGAAGCACCGGAGCACCAGGCACCAGCGCGACGGCCGCGCCCTCGAACCAGGTGCCAGTGCCGAAAAAGTGCCCACTGCCACACCCGGGCACCACTCAACCGCTGCCGACGCACCGATTGCAAAAGCCTGGCAGCACCTGGGCGCGTACCACTCTCGGACGCTCCGATCTCCGGAGGAGCCACCGCCCCGGACAAGATGGAGGCCGGGGAGTTGGAGGAGGAGCAGGCAGATGATGCCATGGGTACGCCCGACGGGGAGCCAACTTCCCCCGCAGAGGTAGAGGTGGAGGAGGAAGGGCCGGAGCAAGAGGAAGGAGCTAGAGGCCTCGCGGCCTGAGCAGCCGCAGCAGCAGCAGCCGCCTGAGCACCCAGCTCAGCCCAGCACCCCTGCCAGGAGGGAAGGATCCCTGCCACCAGAGCTCCCCGGGTCAGAGCACGGAGCAGGCCCCACCGCCGGCCCGGCAGGGGATGAAAACTCCTTTCTGGAGGCGGAGGCCGAGAGCTTAGGAGAGGTGAACCCTGACCCGAACCCTCTCCCACCTCCGGAGTGGCTCTACCGAGTCGACGTGGAGTGCCGGGCAGGAGGGCAGCTGCAGGTCATAAGGCTGCCAGTGCCAGGACATGCAAACGCGGGCTACAACTTGGGAGCCCTGCGCCTTTTCCCAGAGGAGACACGATCCCTCTGGGAGACCCCTTGTGCATGAGGGTGCCATCCACCACGGCCAGGCTGTACGCCACCACAGCCGAGGGGGTTGAGCTGCATCAGGACAGCACGCCCCCCAGTGGTGAGTGTGGATATGCTCTGGTGCATCCCGTGTCACGTGAGGGCACCGAGCCCGGAACATATGCAAGCACACCTCATGACGGCAGCCCACGTGCTGGCCGTCGCAGAATACCTCGCCTCTTTCAGGGGGCCCCCCGAGGGCTAGAGGTATGGGATGTTTCGACTCCCTCCAGGACGTGCTTCACTCCTGGCTTGAGGACGTGCTTCACTCCTCGATGTGCTGCCCTGTCAGTTTTGCCGTAGAGCCGTAGCTCAGGGCGGGGACGTGTCACACTCTCCAGGACGTGCTTGCACTCCTTTGCACATCTGGGATGAGCATCTCTCCCGTAGGCTGTAGCCTCTTCCGCCCACGGGCGATGCCCTCCAAAGGAGGATGACCGTGCAAAGCACGGTTAATTCGGTGCACGACGAGGGCCCACGGGCCGCGGACGCTCGCCGCCTCCCAAAGGAAGAGGTTTTGGAAAAGGAAAAGGATACGGAAAGAAAGGAGGAAAGAGCATCAGGCAGGCCGAAGGAAAAGGCTACGAGAGTGATAAAGGAAAAGGAAAAGGTGGACAAAATGGACCTGTATGTTTCAATTGTGGTAAGACCGGACATTACTCTTCGGAGTGTTGGTCGCCACCAAAAGGAAAAGGACAAGGAGGAAAAGGAAAAGTTCGCAACGTCCAAGAGACAGGCGAGGAAGAATGGTACGAAGAGCAACCCAGTTCTTCTACACAAGCACAGGCAAGGCCACCTCAAGGAGTAAAAGGAAACGAACAAGTGCGTAGGTTGGTTACAACACCTTGCCAGTGATTGAAGATGTGTTCGACGACGATGAAGAGTACGTCGATCTTGTAGGAATGTTCGAAGAAATGGTGATGGACTATGCTGCACGGACAGTAAGAGTCAACACAGTTGTATTATGGTCAAGCATGGCTGATGAAAGTGATGAAGAAGTTTATGAGAAGGATGAACTTCACAAGTGGTACGAAGATCTGCATGTGGACAAGCAGAATGCCGAGCATGCAAGAGAGAGAGAACGACTTTTCGGAAGTGTTCAAGATGAAGAGCCAGAAGTGCATCGAGTCCGAGCCATTAACTCAAGCTACTCAGAACTCGTGGAAGTTGTGCTAGATAGTGGAGCGGATTGTCATGTACTTCCGCTATGCTACTACAGCGAAGACTTAGGAACAGTTGAGTTCCCAGCTTTGAGAATGGTCATTCAAGATGCTCAAGGCAACAGGATAAGAACCACTGAAACAAGAGCGAACATCACATTCGAATTCCAAAGGACAGATGGAAGAGTGATAAAGGTAAGAGATTCAGCTGTGTTCGGAGATGTAACACAACCACTGTTTGCCGTAGGCAAGTTGTGGAAAGTCGGATGGGGACTTGATCCTCTAGACCAGTTCAATGCTTGCCTGAAGAAAGGTTCAGCAAAAGTGCCAGTGAGGTTTGCAAGAAACTCAACAGTGACAGATCTAAAGATCTACAGAGCTCAAGTGAAAGCTGAAAGTGATGAACCACAAGTGAGAAAGCTTACATTGATCAAGCAGATGGAAGATGATTTCGAGAAGATGAAGTATCATCAAGGATGGTTTTTCATGCCAGATGGGAAGCCAGCAAGGATCGATTATGACAAGTATGTGACCTATGACCCCACACATGACGATGTGAAAGCGTTCAAGTTCAGAACTACTTTGGTATCGAGGTACGATGGTGATAACATCGTATGGAGCGAACTGGAGTTTGTGGAGTGCGCTGAAAAGTGGGAAGACCGAGAAGAGATTGCGATAGACGCAGTTGAAGAGAACTCGGTGATCATCACGATCTTGGAGAGGAAGTCTCTGGGACTTGAAGAGTATGGTGATTATGAAAGAACAGTCTCAAAGAAGAAAAAGAAGGAACAAGAGAAAGAAGTGGAAGCAGCAGACGTGGAGATGGCGGTTCACGAAGAAAAGAAAGAGACAAAGAAGACAATGGAACAAGTGGAAAAGGAAGCCGCAGAAGCTATGGAGAATTTGTTTCCAAGCGATCCACCAGCAGAAGAAGATATGAAAGAATGGAAGAAGATTGAAGAGCAACTGCCAAGTTTAGGAGAAAAGATGGAAGAAGCGATGATTGTGGCAGGAGTTGAACTCAGCCCAGAAAGTTCACTCAAGGAGATGAGAACAGCATGTGAATTCCTGAAGATAGGAAAGACTGGAAGCAAGACTCAGATATGGCAAAGGTTGAAGCAAGCTATTTCAGCAAACAAGATGAAGGAGTTGGTTGAAATCTCCAAAGGACTAGAACTAGAGTTTACAAGAGAACCAAAAGGAGAAAAGAGACCAGAGATGCCAACTGAGGAAGAAAGAAAGAAGCATGAACTGACACACCTACCAAAAGCTGATTGGTGTGAAAGCTGTCAAGCGACAAGATCAAGAGAAGACAATTTCGAGGTATCTGAGAAGAAGAATGAAGCATCGTTAGTCTCAATGGATTTCAAGTTCACTGGAACTCGAGATGAAGAAAACACAAAAGACAACAAAGATGCATTGACAATCGGACTTGTGATGGTTGATGAAGCAACAAAGTGCGTACATGTCATTCCAGTAGCGACAAAAGAAGTGACGGCATATGTTGTTGAAGAAGTCTGCAGAGTGCTTATGCTGTTAAATTCTAAGGTCATCTTGAGAACTGACACAGAACCAGCAATGATTTCGCTGAGAAAGAAAGTGCAAGGGATAAGAAAGATGAAGAATCTTGATACAGAGATACAAGATGTGGTACCAGATGAACACCAAGGATTGCAAGTTGAAAGATGGGTTCAGACAGTTCGGAACTTATCCAAGACATTGGTGTATGGAGTTGAATCACAAGCGAAAGTGAAGATTACTTCGGAAAGTACGCTGTATCCATGGGCAGCAAGACATGCAGCATTCCTGCTGAACAGGTTTGTTGTGAAGAAAGGATCAACACCTTTTGAAGTGCTATTCGACAGAGAGTACAAAGGAACATTAGCGCCATGGGGAAGCGTAGTATTGGCGAAGCCAGTACCAAAAGTCAAAGAAAAGGGAGAAGCATGGAGAAAAGGAATCTTCGTTGGAAAAGACTCGGTGAACAACCTGAGTCTGATAAGCACAAGACAAGGAATTATCAAAAGCAGAACGATAAGACAGTGTACGCCACTGTATGACGTTGAAGTGCTAGCAGAAGCAACAGGAACACCGTGGAACTACACACAAGACATGTTGGTAGGAGGAAAATCTACGAAGAGATTGCCACCGCACAGTGGAATCGAGATAGCAACTGGTGACAAGCCAGAGTTAGTTCCAAGAAGAGAAAGAAGTCAAGAGCAAGAAGATGAATTGAAGGACTACAGCCCAAGCCAAGAGGCGGCATCTGATCCGCCAAGCGAGGCTGAACAAGACATGGACGAAGATCCAGGTGAAGGACACGCAGGATCAACAAGCAGCAGTTCAAGCAGTCGTGGACAAGGAGTCACGAGAAAAAGAAGCGAGAGAAGTGATGAATCAGATGAGCTGATTACAGGAGAGAATCCACCGCCAGCATCGCCAAAGAGGAACCTTGAAAAAGGCGAGCAGCCAGAAGCGGTGAGACAGAAGATAGATGAAGGAACAACGCAAGCCGAAGAGAGGCCAGAGAAGTTCATGGCCATAGGAGATGCATCTTCGGGACAAGCATCAAGTTCGGTAACAAGAGTGATCGACATGAGAAGCGTGAAGAAGATAGAACCATTCCTAAGAAAGGAACTTCCACAATATCACGATGATGAAGAAGTCGAGTTGGAAGAAATTGAAGAAATGGAAGCTGAGTTTGATGAAGAAGAAGAATGGCAAGAATCAGATGGTGAAGAAGAAATACCAGAAGACATGCCAAAATGGCCGAACGATTTCGAAAGCAGACCACCAAAGTTAGCAGATGAAGAAATGGAGAAAGTCGAAGGAGTGTCCAAGAAGCACGAGTTGGAAAGACTTGAGAAGATGAAAGTGCTGAACAAGTTGCCAAAAGGAACAGACATTTCAAAGTACAAGTTTCTGTCGACAAAGATAGTGTACGACTGGAGGCACAGGGACAAAGAGTGGAGAAGAAGAGGACGATTGGTAGCAAGAGAGTTCAAGTGGTTAGGTGATACAGATATTGCAAGTTTGTTTTCGCCAACCGGTGTAGCAAGCACAGTGAAGCTACTGTCAGCCCTGTTCGCATCTTCAGAAGGATACACACTCGGAAGTATCGATGTTGGTGACGCCTACCTAATGGTAGAGCAGGAAGAGCCGACGATCGTTGAAGTCGATGGAGAAATTTATGAACTAGGTTACACGTTACCCGGACAGCGAATCGGCAGTGCAGCTTGGTTCGGGGAGTTGAAAAGCTACCTAGAAGAGTACGGGTTAGCAAGTGATAGTGGGCTCCCGGCACTATTCTCAAGGAAGCCAGACAAAGAAGGATTCGGAATAATCGTGCTGAGTCATGTAGATGACATGGAGCTATACGCATCAAAAGAAGAATTCAAGAAGTTGGTCGAATTCCTGAGAAGCAAAGGATTGAAGATCAAAGTTGAAGGACCAATGGATGAGAATGAAGGATCAATGAGTTTCCTGAAGAGAAGTTTCAAGTCGATGGGCAATGGAAACGTAGAGATCACGATGAACTCAAAGTACATCGAAGGACTGGTAGAAGTGCTCAAGTTGGAAGGAGCATACCCGAAGAAGCTACCGTGTCCAGCGGACAATGGAAGATCATTTCAAACAAAAAGAAGGTGGAATGGAACCGCTGACTACAGAAGATCATCACACGTTCAGAAAAGGAGTAGGAATCTTACTGTATCTCGCGCCCGAGAGGCCAGATATCATGTATGTCTTGAAGAAGCTGTCAACAAAGCTCGCATCACCCGTTGAAGCAGACATGGAACTACTAAGGTACGTTGGAAAGTATCTCAAGGGATCACCAGAGCTAGCGTTGGTACATCAAGGAAGTTACCCCGGAAAAAGTTTCCTCGAAGTGAAGAACAGAAGCGATGAAGGAAACGAAAGGGACAACTACAAAGTGCCAGCCCTCATAGAAGTGATAAGCGACAGTGATTGGGCAGCAGACCGAGAGTCAAGACAAAGTGTTTCATGCGGAGTGATCATGGTGAATGGAAACCTGATTCATTTCCAAAACAAGAGGCAGAAAAGCGTAGCATTGTCATCTTGCGAAGCTGAGACAATCGCAGCTACATCAATCTTAAGCGAAGGAGTATTCCTGACAGGATTGCTGACAAGAATCCTAGGAATTGAACCAAGACTGATGTTATACAGTGATTCGTCAAGCTCAAGACAGTTGATCTCAAGAAAAGGCTTAGGAAGAGCACGCCATTTACAAGTGGACCTTTTATGGATCCAAAGAATCCCGAAGCTTATTATAAAGGCGATAGCAGGAAAGGACAATCCCTCAGATCTGGGGACCAAATCCCTGACACGGGAGAAAATACGAAAGTATATGCTAAGCTTAGGATACACAGGTGAATTTCTGACACCAAGTGATCAAGAAGTTCAAGAAGCTGAAGTGAGAAGAACAAAGACAAGAAGTGTTCCAAGATTCGATGAAAGGATGGTTACAAGGATCGTCCAAGCGGTCGTGACCGCAGTGTTGTTATCGTTAGCTGAAGCAAGAAGATTCGGTGAAGAAGAAGAAGAAGAACAAGGACTGGGAAGAGCAAGTGTAGTGTGCATACTGTTGTGCATGTTCATATCAGCGATTATGCATAAAGTCGCAAGCGCAGCCGTTTTGCTCAAGAAAGAAGTCCTGAAGGAAGAAGAAAAAGAAGAAGATAGGACAAGAGCAATGGCAGATGACGACGCAGTCAAGTATATGATCACAGAATGCAGTAGAAGCATCGAGGCTACCACTTACCTCGAAAAAGTGCTCAAGAGAGAACGGTCGCAAAGGCCAAGCACTGACGACCTCTGGAAGGAGGTAGAAGCTCTCAATCAGCAGTATGAAGTCAAGTCGGTTGACAAGAAGAAAGAAGAACAACCAGAGAAAAAGGGCGAAAGTGAAGCAGCGTCGGATCCAGAGTCCGATGAGTCCAAGGAAAGCGAGTCAGCAGAGAAAGATGATGAAGAAGCAGTGCCAGAAGGCAAGAAGGAAGAAGATATGGAGACGTTCAAGAAAACTGCAGAAGAATTGGCAGAAGAAGCAGAGAGGCTGAAGACAGCGTTGAAGCAAGGAACTGTTCGGATACCAGAACACGTCCAGGAGAGAATAAGGGAGCAAGGAGAGATCATGGATGAGAAGTTGCAGCAGCTCGAAGAGATGAAAGAAGCAGCCAAGGAAAGAAGAGCAGAAGTTAAAGCAGAAGCGGACATCGTTGTGGAGAAGAGAGAAGAAGAAAAGACTCGAGAAGAAGAGAAGCCAACAGAAGAAGAAAAGGAGAAGCCAACGGAAGAAGAAAAAGAGAAGCCACAAGAAGAAGAGAAGCAAGAAGAAGAGGAGAAGCAAGAGGAAGAGAAGAAAGAAGATGGACTACCGATTCAAGAGAAAGAAGAAAAGAAAGAGGCTGAAAGCCTAGTTCAATCTTCTGATGAGGAAGCCCGTGAAGCAAGAGAAGACCTCAGAAGTGGATTCAACGTAGACGCAATGTCTATATTCCCAACAGTCATGGGACAGTTGAATATCGAGAGCATCCGGCAAGCAATGCCAACAACGGTTCTAGAAAGAGAATTCGTGACGTGGCAGGAACAGATGAGGCGCCCCGTTTTAAGACTTCCATCGGGGTACGGACTAAAGACCGCAGAGTTTTTAGCGAAAGTGGAAGACGACATGCAAGAATACATGGAAAGCATGTCAACGCTCACCGAAGACGAGCGTAAAGCTGAAGAAGCTTACAAGCAAGCTAGAGAAGAGATAGATCGATACGAGCAAGAACTCAAGAAGGAGATGAAAGAAAAGCTCGAGGCAAAGATGAAGAAAGTTCGAGAACTCGAAGAAGATGCAGTCGCAGCAAGAGGAGATGTTGAGAAGACAAGCAATGTGAGAAGTGCGTTACAGAAGCTAGGCGAAGTGGTGCAGACGGCAGACAAGCTACTGTCAGCTCTAAGCGAAGAGTTCACAAGCCTAGATTTGTACACAAGGCCAGACCCAGATAAGGAGAAAGAGCGACAGGCCTTAGCAAAGCTTATGGCGACGATCAAGAAGAAAAACGAGGCAAGCAGCCCGGCAACGCCAGCAGCAATTATAAAGGCAATGCCAAGGAAAGTGCCAAGCGTTCTCAGAGGAGGACCGACGATCTCTGCAGAAGAGATAAAAGCAGCGGATACCAAGGAGAAGCAGTTAGCATTGAAGCACAAGCTGAGAGAATCGTTCAAAGAAGCGACAGATGAGTCGATTGAAAAAGCAGCAAAGACAAGGTTGGATCACAGCAAGGAAAAGCCAAATGAGCCAGAAGGTACGCCACCAAAAAGACAGGTGAACCCGTATTGGCTCAAGGATCCAAAAGAAGAGTCATTCAAGAAGACCAAGTACTTACACTGCTTTTACTGTAAAGCGACGGACAAGCATAAGGCTCCGGAATGCCCGAAGATGGAGGAAGCTGTCAAGATGTTCTACAACGGCGAAAGGCCAGACAGCAGCAATACCGAGCGCAGAATTTTCTGCAAGGTATGTTTTCTCTACTTCCAGAATGTGTCCTACCGGACATTCAGATATAAGGGCTGGGGTACCCATACCCCAGACATCTGCAAGTATAAGGAAGACGTAAGGACCTACCTTGAAGACAATGCATACAAGTATGAGAAGGAGTTGAAAGACTTCAAGGAGACATTTGGTTCAGGATATACGCCAAGAGACAGTTGGGGAACAGAACCAAAGAAGGCCAAGAAAAGTGATGAAGCAAAGGCTGAAGAAAAGTCTGTGAAGAAAGCAGAAGAGAAAGAGCCGAAGAAGAAAAAGCCAGCGGACAAGTCCAAGAGCAAGGACAAGGATAAAGAGAAGAAAGCTGAAAAAGCCGAGAAAGCTGAGAAGGCTGAAAAGGCTGAAAAGGAGAAGAAGCGTAAGAGCGAATCTCCGTTCGATCAAGCAAGAGCTGAGAAGCGCCAGAAAGGAGAGCAAGAGCTGGAGTAAGCCGCGCCGTGAAGGAGCGCAACGGCGACATGTAAGAACGGTTTAAAGCAAGAGCAAAAGACCGTGAGGGCGTTTGCAATGCCCAGCAAGGCGGAAGTGAGGCTGAAATCAGCCAAGGCAAAACGTTTCACCAAGAAGCTTTGGAGAAGCTACGAAAAGCCACGAGGATAGAAATCCCACGGCAACGACAAAAGCCACGAGGATGGAAAGATCCCACGGCAACGTCAAAGCACTACGAGCACTACGATGAATTCAAAGTCAATGTTCACAAAAGGACTGATGAAAAGAAAGTCCGAAAGAAGTTTCCAGATTGCCGAAGGGAAAGGATGGACTACATCGCGAATCGCGACGTGAAGAAAAAGTGAGTGTGCATGTAGATTGGAGTGAGTCCATGCCAACCGTGTGTGGAAAGAAAATTCGCAAATCTGCTATAGGACATCTGAAGACTGAGGATGAAGACCAAAGGAAGAAAAGGATAAAGATGTTCAAGAAGTGCTCAAAGAAGCGTGCGAGAAGAGAAGATTAAGCTCACAGGAGCATGCGAAAACTGTGGTAGAAGTAGGAAAAGTTTCACAAGGATCACGTGACACGACAAAGCTGTGTACGTGATGAGGGCATAACAGAATGTTCAATTTTCCCTCATGCCCAATTTACCGCAAGTTTCACTGCGTATCTCCGTAGGTCAAACGTAGGCTCAAGACTGCCTGACAGCAGAGCGTAGAGTGAGAAAAGAATCTGAAGCTCGCGCCGTGCTGTAACAAGGATACTGGTTTAAGGGTTTAAACTTTCAGAAATGCAGTAGCTCAAAGACATGCTCTGCACACTGCTTCCCGCACGGCAAGACACTGCAACGCAAGCACATCAGATACGCAAGAACAGTGGTCCATGCATGTCAACATCATGATATTGCAAGGCAGCTTCAAGACAACCGGTAACCGTTCAGTCATCGCATGCATGCGCAGTCTATGGTCCATGCACTGTCCATGCACGGCAACCATCAGAAACTCTCCAGACAACCATCAAGATTGCCTAAGCGCAGCAAGCATCATGATTGCACTGCAACAACCAATCAACCAACCATCGCATGCATGCTCAACAAATCAAGTTGGTCCACGTGCAGTGCAGATCATGGCATACCAAAATGTTCAACCAGTCATCACACGCAAGCTCAACGAACCAAGTTGGTCAATGCGCGACAACAATCATGACGTTGCAAAGCAACCAGCCAATCACATCATGCATGCTCACACAAGCATGAGTTCGAAGCAGGGCAACATGCTTGATCATGCTCGCAACTTCAACTGTCACATAGCTCCAGCAGCCACAAACCATATGTGGATGAAACAAAAAATCCTGATATATAAAAAAACTGTTCCAATCCATACGTTTGGGCTAACCAAAAATAGCACACATTCAAAAGTTTTGTCATATCCCAACATATGGGATGCCGCTGGCTGTTACTTGACTGGCCTGCCGGGTAGCCTTGGGCAGGCGCCCGGGCTCGCGCCCTTACTAAATTTGAACCACCCCCACCCTGGATATGGACATGCTTACCAGATAATCCAAAGTGATGATCATGTCCAGTCGATCGTGAGTCCTGAAACTTTCGCACATCATCGCAATGATTTGCCGACCTTTGATGATCTTTCCTGTGTCGATTCACTTCCAAGAGAGATCAGCCGCCTTATCACCACCAGCGCGTAACATTGCCGTCATGGCGACACCCAACTTGACATCGATGCTCTTGAACTTCTTGTGACCTGAATCGTTGAGAGCTTCAATGTCAGGAAACGGTCTAAAAGCTGGATCGAGCCATGCCATCCAATCCTCATGATTGGGATCAGCGGACGCGCTGAGGACGTTGGCAGTACAAGATGATCGCCGTGATCGCCAATTGTCCATGTGAGTGAGAGTAGGCCATGGAGGAACGCTGACTTTGTCAGCCTCTCTCCTCGAAATCTTAACTTCAGTGATCTCAGAATCTGCATCTCCGTCAGGGTCACGTCAGTCGGGAGGATCCGGGTCCGGCTTACCACCTCCTTTCTTCTTGTCATCTTCATCATCAGGATCCGGTGGATCAGGAGGATCATATCCGGCACCGGCATCGTTACCCAAATCTTCGCCATCACCATCTTCACCGCCTTCGCCATTATCCCCTTCGGCCGCTTGCAACGCTTCGGCCATCATGCGCCATTCATCGCGATCGGCTCTGAGACGTTGTTCGGCTTGTCGGGCTTTGAGAACTTCACCTCGCAAATCAGCGATCTTCTAGTCATACTTCTCTTCATACTCCACCTCAAGTTGCCTCTTTCGTGCTTCATGGACTGATGTATCAAAGGCAACGGGCTTTGGGACCGAATCAGGATTGGGACGCAAATCTTTGCTGGATGCAGGGGCACCGTCACGTTGGACAGGTCTGGATGAACTGGCTGATGAAGTGGAATTTCTTCCCCTCGTGCCAAGATCTTCCAGAAGCTCTCGAAGCTGTCCGTCATGTACGGCTCGTGCATCAGATTGTCTTTGGGTAGGGCCGACAGGTATGCCGAATAGCGACGCTGTATTAGGCGCAAAACGCTCAAATGCAGGAGCAACAGTACGTGGCGCAAAACGCTCAGGTACCGTGCTTTCAACCATTAATTGGACCCGTACCATAGGACATGCTCACGTCACTCTTTCCCAGTTCTCCCAAATTGTTCTCACCCATGACCTCCGACCCATCGTGTACGAGGATCTTGTCTTTGGTCGATTCAGCGAATGTGAACTTCCCTTTGGCGACAGGACTAATCTGACTAGGCGATCGTGTTTCGGGGGATGGTACCTCAACTCATAACGAAAATGCAGGCACTACATCCTTCCCTACATGTTCCCAGCCGGATTCAGTAGTCCTTGAAGACATTGGCATACTCGATGCCCGCAGAGATCCAGCTTGTTGAGCCGAGGTTCGTGCTGCATCGAGTTCACTCCGTGTCCTTGACTGAAGTTCTTCTTGCGCTCTAAGAGCTCTCCTGAGTTCGTTCAACTCATCATGCATGGTTGGCAAGGCCTGCTTTGCATGATTCTCTTGTTGTTGGAGTTGATCTTCAGCTTCTCGCATTCTTCTTACGGCCATCACTCGGAACTCTTCCTCCTCACCAAGACGTTCACGAAGCCGTCGATATTCATGATTCGATGTCGCTTGGATGCCAATCATGCCTTGCATCTCACCAGCGACTCGTGATTCCTGATTCCTGATGACGTGGAATCGTTCCTGCATCGAATACATAGCTTGCTCAGAGCTAGCCATGTTGGCCCGAAGATGCAAGTTCTCTCGTGCTTGTTCATGAAGTTCATGCGTAAGGCGCTCATACTCTCTCGCCATCAATTCACCATCACCTTGTCCTCTTGCTTCTAGCTGTACGTAGCTGGTAGCAGCTCCACTGCGAACCATGTGCAACTGCTGAGCGAGTTCCTCGGCAACAGTGTGTCCTTGGCGTTGTTGAGCAGAGTTCTGTGCATCCATTCGGAGCAACGCAACTTCATAGTCACGCTTCATCTCTTGATTGACGTTGCTGATGTGCCGCATGGCCATACATGCATTGTCACGTTGATGTTCCAATTCTTCAATGCGAATTCCAGATCCCTCATCTTCTTGTTGCATCTCCTTGATCTTGTCCATCAAGGCTTGCACGACGCTCTCGTACTTCTGCACTTCACTTCGGTAAGTACATCTGCTGTGCGATGTTGGAAGCCTCGAGCTGCTGTTGCATTGTCATTGCCTAATGTGAACTCGGATCATCGGTAATGGCAGGGGTTGTAGCCGACGAGGCATCACCGCGAACCGGTATGGTTTCCAAGGTCATGTCTTCATCGTCAGGATCCTGTGGATGGTCCGTTACCAGTTTCTGCCATGTCATGGATCTTTCGCTTACCCTTGCTGTCGATGTCCTCGATCTTGAAGATGAGCTTCTTGAAGACGATGGTTTCGACGCTTTGTCCATTGTTCTGACTCATCTGTCTTTTACCCTCGACGGTGTCCTTACCATCTGCAAACCAGACGATTCGGCACGTCGTTCAACCGCCACGGTGTCATCAGCGGTTGAATCACCAATTGCCGGCACTGCCATCTCGGCACCGAAAGTCATTGTCGTATCTTGACTTGACCCAGAGTTCATCGTGGTCGTGGTAGATCAAGTAGTCTTTGCTGTTGGTAGGCAGCGCCTACAGCTGATAACCTGCGTGGGGATTTGATCTTGATGATGTTCCTTGTCGCTCGCCCCACCGAGCTATTGAGTAAGAGTGTGGTTGCCCTTCAACAGACTCGATAATCTATTACCCTCACGTCCACGTTCAGGCCCTTATCCCAGGCAGGCAGATTCAGAGCTCGCTTGTTTTCACCTTTGTGATCGGCGATGAATCGTCTGTGCTCGGCATGGCTCTGTTCCTCAAAAAGGTCACAGAAGTTTTAAGCTATTGGCATCGATATCTTGAGCTTGTGCACGTTCTTGAGCCAAAGTTGCGGTGGCGGCATATGGTCAATGGTGCAGCTCTGTGGTATGCGAAGCATGCCCACAGGCTAAAACCTAGAGATGGAGTACGCGTAGCGTGCCTCCACTCTTGACCTATACAAGTCATCGCTCATAGCTCTTGTCGTGACACCACAGAACTTGACTGGGCATCGCAGTCCGTTCGCAACTACTAGTACTAATTGTACTACTACTAGTACTACTACTAGTACTACTACTAGTACTACTACTACTACTACTACTACTGCTACTGCTACTGCTACTGCTACTGCTACTGCTACTGCTACTGCTACTGCTACTGCTACTGCTAATGCTACTGCTACTGCTACTGCTACTGCTACTACTACTACTACTACACTACTACACTACTACTACTACTACTACTACTACTACTACTACTACTACTACTACTACTACTACTACTACTACTACTACTACTACTACTACTACTACTACTACACTACTACTACTACTACTACTACTACTACTACTACTACTACTACTACTACTACTACTATGCTGCTACTACTACTACTACTGCTGCTGCTGCTGCTACTACTACTACTACTACTACTACTACTACTACTACTACTACTACTACTACTACTACTACTACTACTACTACTACTACTACTACTACTACTACTACTACTACTACTACTACTACTACTACTACTACTACTACTACTACTATTAGTATACTACCACTACCACTACCACTACCACTACCACTACCACTACCATTACGACTACTACTACTACTACTACTGCTACTACTACTACTACTACTACTACTACCGCCAAGGGTCTCGGCTGGAGGAGTTGGGCATGTCAGGGTTCATGTCGGCGTTTTGGCGTTGCGTTGTTCCTGTGTATGATGAAGGCATTGAAGGGCCCAGGCTCAGATGATCAGCCGCACAGGTCCCAATTCCGCCGGTGATTGGACAAGACTCTGGAAGCGCTCCGGTAGACCGGAGGGTTGAACAGATTACCACTTCCTGTTCGAAAACTCCGTTATCTGTGAAGCTTTGTGCGAAGGCAATACAATTGCGACTTCCACCCACTGGGCAACGAAGCATGCATATCGGCGCGCAAGGAGACCAGCCGAGAGCAGAGGTGGGACGCTTTATCATAGGAGATGGCACACGCCTGCTATGCTGGGAGTTATTGGAGGACAGATCCCGCGATTGATGCCCAGAATAGGCAGAGCAGAACTGCGCAATCGGTGACACAGTGTGTACGCTCGTACAACATAGGTGGCATGGCTGCTGATGTTCATGACGTCTGGGCTCAACACTGACTGCTGCTATGGATTCATCGCCGATCACAAAAGTGAAAACAAGCGAGCTCTGAATCTGCCTGCCAGGGATAAGGGCCTGAACGTGGACGTGAAGGTGATAGATTATCGAGTCTGTTGAAAGGCAAGCACACTCTTACTCAATAGCTCGGTGGGGTGAGCGACAAGGAACACCATCAAGATCAAATCCCCACGCAGTAGTACTAGTACTAGTAGTAGTAGTAGCAGCAGCAGCAGCAGGAGTAGTAGTAGTAGTAGTAGCAGTAGTCTTAGCACCAGTACTAGTAGTACTAGTAGTACAGGTAGTACTAGTAGTACTAGTAGTAGTTACTAGTACTATTACTACTACTACTACTACTACTACTACTACTACTACTACTACTACTACTACTACTACTACTACCAGGAGCAGCAGCAGCTGCAGCAGGAGTCGTTGTCGTGGTGGTGCTGGTAGTCGTAGTAGTAGCAGTAGTAGCAGCAGCGGAAGTTAGTACTAGTCCTACGACGACGACTAGTATTACCACACCAAGACCACCCCGGCTAACGAAACGGAGAAATCTGCAGCCCAATAATGGCCACTGGAGCAGAAAATGATGGGGAAACAGATTCTCCACCTTTTAGCGGCGGAACAGAACCTTGAACACAAGGCCGAATTTGAGCCAGGCCGAGGAGCCACCCACGTTCAACCCTATGCGCAGGATCGGCGTGCTTCGGAAACCTATACTCAAGCAGCAACATGCAGCAACCCAACCATAAAAATTTTAATGCTTTTGCATGACTGCCAATCTCGGGCTGAGCCAGCCCGCGCCCAAAATCGCCCGCAGCAGATCATTGCAGGCGACAGAGTCGGCAGCTCCCGCACCACCAGAAGGCGTGACGTGGGAAGTTTTTGCTGCTGACATTTGTGTGGGCGACTTCATGGGCTTACATGGGCTTTCGGCCTCCGTAGAGAATGTAAAGATGATGAAACCATACTCATATCAAACCCATGGCATATCGTGGCATATTTGATGGACCTCCCCAGCAGCGGCCCAGCTAAGATTAGAAGGCAGCTTTGGTAATGAACCAGTAAGCTGCGGGCAGAACTTCCAAGCTTCTGGACCTCCAACTCAGCACCCAAGACCCCAGCAGAAGTTGGTGTCGAGCTCGCCCCGGCCAGCTTCTGATGGTCTTTCACAGCCTCCAGCCGGGGCCTCTCGAAGAGAGGGGAGCGTTTCCACGATCCTGCGGGCTCTTGGCGCTTCAGGCTGTCTAGATTTGATGAACAGTTTGGGTTTGCCATTTGGACTTTGTTCGGCGGTTGTCCGGCTTGTATGGGAGTGCCGGGCACCTGCTTCTACTAACAGGACTTGTGTTGTTTGTTTTGGAAGGAAGCATGACTCAGACTTTGGCTCGGCATTTTGCAAAGCTGTCCGGGAGAGGAGAGCTGGAGCCTGAACAGCGCGAAGATACGGGCTTGTCTTGGAGACAACAGAGCTCACTATTTTGCGATTCCGGACCATCTGATGTGTTGAGAGCGACCACGGACACACCCCTCCGCTGGATGCTCAAAAAAGCCTTTATCATAGGGTGTGGCACGAGCACATTCCTTCTCCAGGGGCTCAGGACGCTTTCCAATCAAGACAACCGTGCCCGTGTCAAGAGAGTGTAGCCTCGTTGAGGAATCAGTGATAAGTTGGTAGTTGCTGCGACTCGCACTGAGGGTTTAGGGTCACTTCTCCTTTGGTCCGATTTTTGTCTTTTCTGGTTGGTGATTCGTGGCTGTTTTGCAACATGTACTCGTATGTTGCAGGGAAGTGTAGGAAGCTCTGTGACCACCTGAAGCAGTTTGCGTCTGAATGCTCAGCAGAAACATCCACGGAGCATCGACACCAACAGTAGGCTCGAACCTCGAGCGGAGACCCCAACGGCACTCGAAACTTTACGTGTCGACGAAAAAGGTGGTCCAAATCTCCGAGGCAAGGTCACTTCGAAGCCGATTGCCCATGAGCCCGTGTCCAGCGAGGCCCTCCCGCCGGTCCCTGGTGTCCATCCTCCAGGCGCTTGCAAGAGGATCGAAAACTTCCGGTGCACAGGGGTAAAAAACAGCTTCTTCCAATGCTGTCGGCGCATTGTCACTTGATGTGAGCCCCTGAGGCTTCCCACCGGAGGAGCCCAATAGCCCGAGCTCGTGCGGCACTCAGAGTTGTTGCACTTGACGACTTGGGTAAGGTCGATAGCCGGGATGGTTTCTTCAGGGCTTCCTCTTCGTCGAGTGCCTCGCCACCGCCCCCGGCACATGATGAACTGATGCAGAGGCACGCAGATCTTAAATGCTCTCTTTGCAGCTCCCGTGTGTATATATTTTTTGGGGAAGCACACTCGAGCACAGAGAAGCCTTCTTCCGCGGGCATGCATCGAATTCAGGTCGCAGCCGAACCAACCAGTGACCACCATAGCTGTGCTGGTTGGCATTGCTTGGGCACTCGCGCGCAGGTTCAGCTCGCTGGGTCCCCGGGCTTCCCCGCCAGGCTGGGCCTAGGCCTAGGTTTGCTCGATCAGGTTTGAACAGGAGAGGCTCCTCCACAAAGGCATCATGCATGTGAAGCAGCATGTCATTTCCCAATGCCGCTATTGATTACTTGGTGTTGGCACGGTTCCAGCAGTGATGCGCAGCCGAGCATGCACATCAGCCTGATGCAGGTCAGCCTGACAGACTGTACGCCTCTGTACAATCACCTTGCTTGGCACTGACGAACTTTCAGCAATTGCTAGCCGAGTCCATGTTCGGGTTAGCGGGGCACATACTCCGGCTGTGTGATAATGTTGAAACGCCCGATCGTCTTCCCCTCCTGTGAAGACTCAGTCCTACCACTCGACTCAATCCATCATAGGTGATGCAGCTTCCTGGACTCATGCACTTCGTCACAGCGAGGCCTCAAAGGGAAGCCCTTCTTGAGGCATGTGGTTGAACTTCAGAAAAGATGCTACACTCTGTTTCTTCGACTTTCCAGACTTGAACTGAAGCGCCTAATAGGGTGCAGTACCACTCCAGCCGCGGATACCGTGAAAGCCTCCACGCGACGAAAGGCTCAAGAAGGTTACATAAGAGTCATGTCAGGACCGGGAAGCGTGCAGGCATCAGTCTTGTGTCCCGCTCCAGCCCGGACAATTCCAGGGTAGGTTCTGTTCCCTCGCCTAAAGACTACGTCGCACGCCAAATCCTGAGGCAGCCCCACCGCCACGAACGCCCGAGCCGCAGCCGCTTGGTCATTGACGTGTTGGATAGACCTCGCGCGGTGCTTTCTTCAGGCTTTTGCTCAGGCCTGGCGCATTGGGATTGCTTCCGCTGTCACATCTTTTTTCGTCGTATACAGCTTTAGGCCCCTCGCTGGCCCCCTTTTTGGGGAAAGGGAAGCTTTGGCGGGCAGCCGGGCGATGCTGGGCGACTCGTGCTCCGACCTTCGAGGCCAGAGCCGATGCTGCCGGCCTGGGCGCGGCCTCCCGGAGGCGCTGGAAAAGGGGGCATTGCGGGCACTCGTATAGAGATTGAGGCTCATGGAGGATTCCTTCAGGTCTGATGTGCTAAGGTTTGGGTATGAAGGCACCCAAATTGGCCTCGTTCTGAAGCTGCGATCCGCTACCTTTTTGCGAAACGGCCGAACAGACCGAGGAAGCTCGAGCCATCAGCGCCGCACGGTGGCAGTCAGTCACGACGTAGACGTAGTGTGCAGTGGCTGACATCTGCACGTAAGGCAGTCCTCCGCGACTACCGGAACCTCCGAGAGAAGGGCGCGAGGCCAGTGGCGTACCGAAAATTGAAGTGAAAATTGACACAATGTAGTGCTCGTACGAGCATTCATGGGTAGACAGAATCTCTGCATATTCGGGAGCTGGCTTCAAGCAAAGTTCGCTACCAACTGGTTCTCATCATCACGGCGTTTGCAACTAGGTGCGAAGGCATTTGCACATCTGTGTTAACGCGAGCGTTTGCATCCTCCAAGTGGACCTTACGGCCCCCGAGTCCACGTGACATAGGAGCTCGGGACCTCGTCGCGTGTCATATATATGTATATATATATATATATATATCTCTCTCTCTCTCTCTCTCTCTCTCTCTCTCCCTGTTCATCACTGCTTCGGGCTCAGGGTCAGTATGACGCAGCCCCGTGACTTGCAAAATTTAATTGGGAAGGTGAAACAAAGCAGCCGGGGAGTGCACGTTACCGCTCCATAGCCAGCTACGTCCAGACTGACGTGAAGAGAGGATGCCCGGAAGGCGACTGAGGTGACTGAGGACAAGGCCCATCTGGAGAAGCCTTCTGGAATCTCCAGGCTTACCATGAATCCACGGTGCCATAACTGTGGTCTCGCCCTGACAGGAGTACATTGTCATTTGATCGGGGACACCCTGATGTTGATTTCCAAGCGCCAACGGTTAGGGAGCTGGACCCCCCTAAGTGCTGACCGGGTCGTCGATGTCGTCGCCGCGTGCTCCGACCTTGGTTCTCTCGTCACATGTGATACAGCTGTCCAAAGCATTCCATAGCCCCGCATAGGGTGTGCACGGGCTGACGACGAGGAGACTTTGTTGATCGCCCATGTTACCGAGCGGGATTGGGTATGTTTGGAGTAGGATGCAACGGCAACCGCCCGCCGCAGCCTTCGGCTCGCAGCAGGTCTGTTGCATTTGACTTTTGTTCTTGCGTGTCCGTTCGGTGTACTTGTCCGTCCGGTCCTTGTTCTGTCAGGTGCTTCCGACCTAGGCTCGAGCCATGGCTTCTTCGTCTTCGAGTTCTGAGAGATCCCGTTCTCCTGGCCGTCCGGGTCCGCCCGATGGTCATGCAGGACGGATCTCCGCATCTTGGGTGGCTGCTCCCCATTCCGTCCGTCAGGACCGGTGATGGTGGACAGTCCTTTGCCAGGCGGGTCCTTTCCTGCTTTGGTCCGGCTCCGTCCTTTGCTGTCGTGCCAGGTCACGACTCAAACGACGAGCCGTTTGGTCGGGCGCCCGGTTGCCCCCGTCCGCTTTCTTGAGTTTATACTGCTTTCCGGTACTTAGGTCCGGTCTACACTCCGAGTCCTGGTGGAGGTGGTTCTCCTTAGGAGCTCTTCTCCTTTGACCGCAGGTATCGTCACGTACGATCTCCAATTGGTGGCAAGGAGGATGCATCCACGACGTAGTCCGGAACCATTCCCAAGCCTTTGGCTTGGTCCAGGAGATCCAGGGCCCGGAGCCTCTTCTGGTTCAAGCCGCCCAGCTTCTTCTGCAGCTTCTTGCGTTGCCCAGTTTTGAGTTTGGGCAGCTGGTCCTCGGGCTTCTCCTCGCCCTTGCCTTCTTCTTCGGATGTGAGGCGAGGCCTTCATCCTTCGGCTCGGCCTGGGCTGTGTCATGCAGGTCAATGCGGCGGCTCTTCCTGCAGCCCTGCTCCACACGGTCGGTAGCCGTTCTTTTATACTTCACATCTTCATAAAGCCACGTCTTCCCTCACCGCACAGAAATAGCGCCTGGTGTTGGCGATGATGCTATCCGCCTGGTCGCCCTTGCCTTCGTACCGCTTGCGAATATCGTCTTCATCGAAGTATTCGCCCGTCCCCTGAAACTCGACGACAGTGCTCTCCGCGTTATACTCCTCAGAGAAGCTTTCGCAGTCATGTTCATGCTTCTTCTGCAGCCGTGCAACAGCTGCTTTGAGGGCATGGCATGCCCTGCACCTCCATGTTGGGTAACGACACAGTTCTCCACGTCGCCTTCCGACGGCATGTGCCGCAGCGTTTCTGCTGTGCCACCTCCTGGTCGACGTCCGTCGCAGCGACCCGTACACACTGCACGGTGTGACTGGTGTCACCTGGAGGTTGCCCAAAGCCAGCTGTGAACCCTCTGCCGCCTCCGCTTCGTCGGCCTGAGGGCTTGCAGTTGCGGCCTGAGTTTGACTCACGCCTGCATTTGCGGCCTGAGTCTGTTGGGTTTCAAAAACCGCTTCTGGCCCTTCCACGGTGTCCGCCATGTCTTCTGCGGCCGCAGCAGAGGCAAGTCTTCTGCAAGAGCAGATCGAGGTTTCGGGCCTTTTCAAAACCAAAGCTCTATTCAGATACGGAGCCAACACTGCGCGCATGATCGCGCATGCATATGTTTATATATATATATATATATATATATATATATACATATACGCACACAGAGACACTTTGCGGCAGGGAACATGTCGCCAGGCATGTCTTTTGACCTTTCACGATCCAGCAGCCTTCTTCAAGCAAACTCGCAAGCAGCCGTTAGATTACTTGGCATTGGCAACAGCTCGCATGGAGTCCGTCCACGAAAAGTCGTTGGAAGCCAGCAGCTGGCAATACGGCCGTGCATGCTTGCCTGCGCCAAGAAAACAGAAGAGCCGTTCATCAGAACCGCTTCCAGGAAGGCTTCGATGCCACCAACTTGGTCCAGCTCTGGCACATGCACAACATCGCCAATATGCACCATGCAGGAAGGGGCCTGCAGCCTGCGAGCCACCTGCACGCAAGGCCAAGCGAGCCCACTCAAGCTTCTTGACGGCACCCTCCACATGGTAGGCAGATTCTCGCCGACAAAGGCCTCCAGCATCTGATCGCCGACACGAAGTGCCAGATGCTGAGCCTGCAAAATTTGAGGGCTGCAATTTGCCAAAACTGCGTTCGTATACACATTCTAATCAGTCAAGGCACCATCTGACTGTTGTTGGCAACATGTGCTGCCAGCGTCTTCACGACTCGGTGCTTCCGCTCTGCGGCAAAGCACGACAGGCAGCATTTGTGCTGTGCAATACCATCTGGCAAATGATAATGACAATGAAACTTTGGCCGCTTGCAAAACTCGTACAGCGTCCACACCAACGTGTTGTACCGGGCGATGGCCTGCGTGTCAAGAGCGTGCACATTCTGCGCACTTCTTATTTATATATACACGCACTATAAGTAAGCAAGAACTTAGCAGCAGAAAGGTTTGCCGGTTTGGATGCCAGGCACCGCTCGCAACTCATCGCAGCTGAACGGCCCTCTCCTGCTCGGTCAAGATGTCGAAGATCTCCGAGAGGACCATGACAGCTTCGCAGTGAGCGGGGCAAGTGCCTCCTCGCTGCAGGCGGGTCTCCACCAGAAGCTTCAAGACCATTGTCAACTGCAGCACCTCTGAAGCGAAGCACCTCATGTGCGACCCTTCTTCCTTGCACACCCTCTCCTGGAAGAAATTCGCGGGGAGCTTCGGCCTCGACTTCGGCAAGATCACAACGGCTGCGAAAGCATCAATATCCTTGAGATCCATATTGTGCTGCAGCAATTCCTTGCAGAATTCGTTGAGGCTGTACTGGGCAAAAGCCCTCCCGAGGCCGCCAGAATGTGCATCCAATCCATCATCGTGTTCTGAATCGGGTCCACGATGGATCGAAGAGTTGGGTGCCAAGGCACACCCTTCCCATCAGAGGTCAGCCCGTACAGCTGACCTCTGTCCTTCAAATCCTTCTTCCGATCTCTGACAGCCTCAAGCCTGTTTCTCATCAGCTGGAAACTTTGAGAGGTGTGAGGACGGAAGCGATTTGGGAAGCGGCGCGTATAGTGCACCAACTCTTCGTCATCTTCCAGCTTCGAGGCAGCCATGTGTCCGATCACATTCGAACAAAACGGGCAGGGCTTCGTCCCGCTTGCCCCTCGCAGCAGCCACAGGCGTGCAGGGCATTTTCGCCCGAAATCACCAAACCAAGCGAAGCTTGGCATGCGAAGAGCCCTGAAGATGTTCGGAAGGAGAATCCCGTTGGGAAATTCAGAAAAGACTTCTCAAAGAACTCACGCAGCATCTTCGCGAAGAGTGCACTGTACCCGCCGGCCACATTGGAAAGCAGCTTTTGCGGAAATGCCCCGAGGAAACATCCATCCGGAGTCTCGCACCTGAAACCACGACGGCCACTTCGCAAGCGTCCAGTAAAAACAGCGTCTGGTCTGAGGACGTTTCCAGGCTTCACTTCGTCCATATATAGCAAGCGATGCGAGGCGCGCGGTGTGCAAGGCCAAAAAGTCCCCGAACTCCTCATTGCCCTGCCAAAGGGTGCAAAGGCATGCTGCCGGTCGAAGGAAGTGCCACTCGTACTCGCCGCCATCGAGGAGCGGCACTGATACTCTGTCCAGCATGGGGCCACAAGGGGTCTCGGGTCTGCGTCCTCGACTGCCCGTCATCCAGGAGGGCCGCTGCATCTGCAAAGCTCACATTGCGTGGCAAAGCGGCGGTTCGGGGGCCGCTTCTGCGAGACATCCTCCATGGACGGAGGCAAGCCTTCCGGCACCGACGTACTGTTTGGTTTTAGCCTATATAGAAGTTACAACTTTTTAGGCTTTGAGCTCCACTCAATTTTAGCCTATATGACAAAACTTTTGGGCTATAGGGTTTGAGCTAGAATCTCAGGCGTGCATGTCCTGCATGTTTTCTGCTGGGGCGAAGCCACCAGCTTTCACCGAAAGCTTCTTGGAGCCAACAAAATCAGGCAACATATATACAAGGTGTATGTCTATATAGATAAAATATGGCCTGCGTCTTTCAGACCTTTCAAGGATCTGGCTTTCCTTTTCTCTTCTGCAGGCAAAAAGATTTCGAGTCGTGCAAGGACGGGCAAGCCTCGTCAAATTCCGAAACCCTTCACGGCCGTTTACAGCTTGTAGCTGTTTCTTTTAAGGCTTTAAGGAGCTGTCGCTGCGTTACTGCATGAAGGGATACGGGTACCCTTTTGAAGGCTGCGGCGGCTGCGGCGGCGGTGCTTTGGCACTCAGGTTGAAGTTGTCCAAAACCGCCACTTCTTCCTGCTCCGCGTAGTCAGCTTCCGAGGTTGGGCTTGCCGTCTCCGGAAGCGGCGGCACCACTTCCACCTCTGCGGCCTGCGGAGGCTCTGCAGGGCCGGGCGATGCTTCAGCCTGAGCTGCCTCAGCCTTCACTGGAGGCCTTGTTGGCAGAGGTGATCGTGGCCACGGTCGCTTTGCGGGAACTTCCCCTGCAAGCATCGATGTTGTAGAATTTGGAGGTGAGGAGACGTCTGGGTGGCCGCCCACTGAAGAGCTCCAAGCAGGGCTCGAAGTTGGGTTTTCTCCCTCTCGGTAGCTGGGGTGTTTCGGTCAGAGAGGCGTAACTTGTCAAGGTGGATCGGCTTGAGCTTGATCAAATATTCCTCGTGGCCACAGCTGTGGCCTCCGCCTGGTTCGCGGCGAACATGAAGTCAAAGCTATCCTGGTCCTCCAAGCAGTCACGGAAGGAGAAAAGTTCCATGAGGTTCTTTTTGATGTGTTCCTTCTCCTCCATATAGCGGCTGCGCCCAGCAAATCGCCCACGTGAAGACCAATGGCGCACCGCAGGTCCGGGCAAAGAGGAGGAACAGGCAGGCATCCAGGGGGTTCCAATCGACGGGAAGCCTCATCAAACCATGCCCTGGCGGGTCGCACAAACCACACATCGGTTTGCGCAGCTTCATGCAAACTTTTGGGTCGGGAACTCCAAGCATCTGGCAGGCATCTGTGGGAAGACGTACCCACAACGTGCAGCAGAGTGTTCGCGGCTTTGCGGTCGTGACATCTGCCACAAAAGTTCCCCACCCCCACCTCATCAGGGTAGCGAGAGAAAGCAGGGGTGGTCCTTCCGAGGCGTGAGAGTGAGGGAGAGGTCGAGTCCATCAGTCCAGCCAGCGCGTCAGGGTCCCGATATCCTTGGATGACAAGACGGGCCTTGGCTCAAGGAGTGCCGTCAGAGTTCTTGGACCACTTCAGTCTGAAGTGAGCCTTCAGGACACGTCCTTGAGGAGCGTCGGTCTCATGTGAGAACTCCCACACGTTGTTGACGAAGAAGGATCCCAGTTCCTCGCGCTCGTTGGCCTCAACAAAGGACAGTCGGTTCATGATGTGCTGATTGTTGAGGTTCTTGGCATCCTTCTGCCTCTTTTTCCTTGGTTCCACTGTAGGTGTAGGAGCACTGGGAAGTGGTGTAGAAGGCGGCGTGGGCCTCCCGTCGCTCTCGTTCAATGATCTTGTCCGGTCCACCAGTCACATGAGGGGCTTCCTGCTGTTCTCCAGCGGTCCTTGTGGCAACGGGTAATTTGCTTTGTCGACCGGATCTTGGTGAGCATGTGGACGGGACTTGGGCAGTCGCCCGATGGAAAAGGGTATCCCTGGCCACATAGTGGTTGCGGATGATTGTTGCCACTGATCTTCTATGTGTCATGGATCACGTCAGCGTGCCACATCCGTCCGGTAGAGACCTGGAAGCTTCCGTGGCTGGATTCGACGGTAGGACCAGCTCCAGGACACGGCTGAGGCCTATCGGCATGTGTTGAGGACTGTGGTCCGTAGCTGATGGTTTCGCTCCGATCTATGCGAGCTCTGCTCTGGTGGAAGTCTGCGGAGTCTGGAGTCCACAAACGTAGGATGCGGAGGTGTTGTCGACTGTGGTCCGTGGCTGGTGTGGTTTCGCTTCGATCTATCCCAGCTCTCTTTGCGGGAAGGTCTCTGTGGAGTCCGGCCTAAACCGGCTATGGCCTGTTCTGCCATCCGCCTTCGCCGACACCGTCCTGGAGGGCGGTGCGCAGACCGTGAGCTCTGCATGCGCCCGCGCGCGCTCACAGAGCAGCCAGTCTCTTGCAAAAAAATGTGGCTGCTTTGCCTTCGGCCGTCAAAGTTCCGTCATCCACAGGAAACGGACCTCAGGGGCCGGGGACTTCTTGGTCGTCCGGCTGAGCCGTCGGACCAGTCGGGCCAAGCCTCGACCCCTTCCAACAAAGCCTCGAAGTCAAAAACGGGCGAAGCCTCGAAGGCTGTGCTGCGAGGCTGCCTACTTGCAATGCACACCTGAAAGTCCTGAGACTGTGCCTGCTGCCTCTGGCTGAAAGTGTGTTTCCCGCCCCGTGCCTGCTGCATGCCAAAATGGCTGTGCCTGCTGCGGGCGAGCCTCGAAGTGGAGCCAGATATGTCGCGAATTGGTCCGGAGCGACGGGGAGGAAAAAAGGGCATGCGAAAGCACACAACATGAACCCGGAGAGATGATAGAATCTGATAGATATGATATTGAGGCGGATGAAAAAAATGTCATTGAGGCGGAGAAAAACATGATTTCCGGAGATAAAATGCGAGTTTCCGGCGATGCAAAAGACTAACCTTAGCAGCAAAAACCACGGACAAAAATGGGCCCAGACTACAACAAAGTGCGGTTGTTGGAGCGGGACCTATCCACTTGCTAAGGCTGCTAAGTCCTTCTATCCGTTTAGCGAGGACTTCCTATCCCGTTAGCAAATGCACTTATGTCTTTATCATCCGAGTCTATATCCTGCAGCATTTATATCCGGCATGTCCGTTCCAACTTATATGTCCACAGACTGGACTTATACGTATACATGAAAGTATACTATTCACAAAGATCGCCCCTAGGCACTCCCATCAATGAACACTCGCCGGCGGTGTCCTGAGGGACATGCCCCGGCAGACTTTGATGCTGGCCGGGGGGAAAAGCCCACTCCATGAGAGTTGCTGCAATGCTCCCGACCAGGTTCATGACACAGTAGGAAAAGCAATCCTATCAGGTGGAGGTCTGAATGGGAAGACAGCCAAAGTGCCCCTGCATTTTGGGTGCCATGGAAGTCTACGTCCTCTAGAGCAGAATCTGTTGGGGCTTCCCGCAATGAAGTGTTAAGCCCTCGATCAACCAAATCAGCGAGGAATTCTCTGGCAGGGACGGGGTACTGCCGTCCCAACGTAGAGCATGCTCCGATCATGGTATGAAACAAGGACCGGCCTGTCTTGCTGCTGGGCAGGCAGGACTGGATCTGGAGCCCACATGTTTGGCCTATCTCATCTAACCTTCCCGTGATGGTGCTGCACCACTCAGCAGGTTGGCCCTGGCGGTCTGAACGGAAGAACCGACAAGAAGAAGGGCAGTGGGTGGGAGTGGATCGGCGCCAATGTCAGCACGGCCTGCTGAGGATGTGTCGCTGCTCCGGTTGAAGCGGACTTTTTTGCAGTTCCCATTCGGCATCATCTGTCCGTCCATCTGACTATAAGACTAATCAAGTAGACCTGATGCAGGGTCCAAGGGTATTGGCTCAGGGTAAAGCCTGGCGGCAAGTATAAGAATGCCACCCCACGGTGCAGGGGCAGACCAAAAGCATTGTGGGACATTGAACGTACAGTTGTAAACTTCCAGCATGCCACTGTGAGCTTCCTATGTGGCTCACCCCGCTGTGCTCGGCGCTGCATGGCTGCCAGGCGGCCGCAGGAGAGAATCCGAGGTCTCAGCCGCAGGACAGAGCACAATCGCGTGTCCGATGCACTCCAATGGAGCGATAAAGAAACCGCACCAGCACAAAGAAAACAATCGCCCTAAATTTAAAGGCGCGCATAAAAAGGGCAGACAGCGAATCGCATTGACATCGAGGTCTCCAGGAGCAGCGAGCAGGCCGGCGCCTCTGCTGTCGCGCACTTGATTCCCGGAACAGAAAGCCTTACTGATCCGACTGTTTGGCACCAAGGAGGGATCTGTGTCGAAACAATTGGGGAGGTCATCAAACCTGGCAACCCTACAAATCGGCGCCACAGCAAGCCCGTGCAACACCACCGCGTTGTCAATCGGCACTCTTGGCCAACTAGGGTAACTAGGGCTAGGAATCTAGGAGGACAGAGGGAAGATGGCAGGGCTGAGCACAGCGTGTCCCTGCACTGTGCGATGGTGACGGCATTGCAATTGCAAAGCTCCGTTAAGAAACCCAAAACGACGAGTTACGGGCCGAGGATGATAATGTCCTGGCAAGGTCAGATAGGAGCCGAAAGGGTGGACAGCATCGCAGACCTCCAGAATTGATCACCTTAGCAATCATACTGACGGCAAAGCAATGGCAAAGGAATTTAAGCTGAGTTCAGGAATGGAAGGGGAAAAGGCAAACACGTGCAAGTAAACCCAAGGAGGAAGCACAGTTGCCGGGGATGACAAAGACCATGCAAGAAGAGCCCGAGCTGCAAAACATTCTACCGCAAGGGTGAAAACGACGAGGTCCGGGTGCTGCGCCCCCGTCAAGTCAGCTGGTAGGCATTGACCGAGGGGAGCCTCGCGCGCAAGAAGCTTCCCTGGAACCGATGTCCAAGAAGTGGCAAAGACCCCGCCAGCCTTGCCATCCAACTAACCGGGCCATGCGCACGACCTCATCCTACTTTCAGACAATAGACGACCGCCGTCTCGACTTAACCTTTGCACCCGAGGGGGGAACGATGTGTCACTCGGCAGCTGCCAAGGCCTTGATCGAATGGACTGGTCGTCGTCCAAAAAGCCCGCTGTCATGCCAGGCGCCTCATTCATCTTTCGGTTCGCCGCCGTGGCCTGGCGGACTTCGGTCGCTGAAGGGGACGGCATTCCCCTTCCAAACGGCATCATGGCAACTTCGCTTCGCATCGAGTTTTCGCTGTAGAGTGTTCACAGGTGTCCGGATCTTGGCCGTGTGGGGCTTCCTTCCGTCTGGAGTGGCCGGAGTCGCGCTCATCGTGCCTGCTTGCAGCCCAAGCCACTAACCAAGCCACCTAATGTACGGATCTGTTGGTGTGACAGCATCTTCTGCATTTCTTTCAAGAGGACTCTGGGGCATCCAGCCTGTCTGCCTTGCGGGCGCCCTGCTGTCTGACTGTTTGCTGACCCAGTGATGCCGATTGCCAAGACCCATGCCAAAGCTGCCAGCCTTGTCCATTTCCTTAGCGCCTCCGGGCTGCTTGTGCCGACCCCGAGCAGTTCGGTCTCGGTGTCGTGCTCTCGTCCGTTTAAGATGCAAAGTGCGTCAGCCCGGTATGGCTCTTTCGCGGCATCAGCAGCACTGGGGCTCCAGCTATACCCGCGGATATGTACTCGGGTCCGATCCAGCCCTTGCCCTGTAATTATATATATATATATATATATATTTATTTATTTATTTATTTATATTTCTTCAATAAACATTATTTTTTGTGAGGTTCGTGCGGGTGCAAGTACCCCGATAGCCTAGAGAGCCGAAGCTACCGTCTTCTGGGCCGCTGTTAACTGAGCGCTTCCAGGCCGACCCTTGGAACCATCGTGGGCAGGACTGAACGGCATGTCAGGTTCCCCTCACGGCGGATCTGCAGGCCCCGGAGGTCGCCCGCGACAACCGTACGCCCGTCTTCGATGGACAGCCGGCCAACTACCGTTAGTACAGGAAGCAGGTGAGTCTGTACTTTGAGACTATAAGGAGATGGCCCTGAACAGCAAGAAGACGGAGGCGACGAAATCTCCTCACAAGCTTGGCGGGACCTGTTTGGAAACAGGTGGAGCATCTGGCGGAGCAGGGGAACGGCTTCGAGATCATCCTGCAGGAGCTGGACCGTGTTTAGCAGTATGACGCTCGTGTGGAGATGCCAAAGGCCTTTGAGAAGTTCCTGTGTGGCATGTCCTGGAGTCCAAGACACCCCGCCAGACTCTGACCCAGTACTGCTCCAATCATAGGGAGGCCGCTAAGGAACTCGAGAAGCCCGACGTGAAGCTCCCCGAGCAAGTGGGTGGCTGGCTTCTCCTACGAAGAGCGGCCCTCTCCCAGGAGCAGCCACAACTCGTCATGAGCAAGTCCACAGCAAGAAGATGAGTGTTAACTCAATTGAGCACACTTGTTTGGTTCGGACTATATGCACAGGAGGTCCAAGACCGGATACCACCGCGCCACTGGCCGGGGCAGCGGCTACAACTCTTCCCGGGCAGCCCTCTCGATCCCAACATGCCACACGGCCCAACATGCGCACGCAGCTGACGATTACGAGGAGGAGACCGAGGTCGATGACGAGACCAAGGACCCGGCCAAAGACTACGCCGAGGCCGCCGCCTATACTACGGCCTCGAAGAGGAGCTACCTGGGTGCGGAGACTAGCCGAAGTGAAGGCATCCCGCAAGTTGCAGTGGTTGACCAGCCCTGGTTCACAGGTGCCGATCGCCGCCTGGAAAAGGACCCTGCATGGTCGTGGACCGCCCCAGCGACGTGCTGATGAGCAGGCCACTGGGCACAGTTAACTGCCCCCGTCCACCTCCTACGACATCTCCCTGAAGGGAGAGGCCAGGAAGGCGTCCGGAAGCCAGAGCGACCTCCGCCCCGGAAGATGAAGCACATCGCGGGCCTTCAAGATGGAGGTGCCTCCTTTGTCATGGAAGTCCTGTCGCCGGGCGTGGACCCCGAAACCCGCGAGATAAGACCTCTCTTTTCGGCGGAGACAACCGAGCCCTAGCAGCCATTGTGCGTGCATCTTCCAGTCTGGGTTGGCCGTGTGACCATGCTTCTTCGCCCGGGCCAAGGCTTTAATTCCGCATGAAGATGGACTACGACAGTGACAGGTCTCCATTATGGGCGAGCCATGGACCAAGGCCCTTCAATGACCTAAGTGCGAACATGTCCTGGCCTTGGAGGTCGACTACGGGTTCGACTGTGTCACCGATGACTTTGTCGACACCTTCATCGCCGATGGCACCCTCGTGGGCATCCAAGCGTACCTGCGGTCTACAGGCCGTCCTGGCCTCGATGAGATGGATGGGCTTCCGAGACCTCCAACGCTGTCTTCTGGGAGATCTACAGTGCATCAGGCGGGCTTTCCGCAGCCATGACGCAAGGTGTTTCCGAACTCGGACGTTCGCACCTTTAGAAACCCAAGTGCTGCCGGTCCTTCCTGGACCTGCTGCGGACAGTGAGTTGCCACATGTGGTCTGGTGCCAAGTGCTACAGCGACCAGGGTCGGGAGCTGGCATCGAGGAGGTGACCTGCGGATACCTGATCTGCCTGTTGTCCCACAAGTCAAGCCTTGAAGGGAGTACCTGTGGCTCCACCTTCTGACTGGAGATCCTTCAAACCACCACCGCTGGCAGCAGATCCACTCTGGCCGCGGAAGGACAGGCAGCTTCGCAAGCCGCCAACACACCTCCACTTTGTGGTTGCCTTTTGGAAGGCCCTCTTCGACCCTACTACGACCCGAGTGCTTTCGCTGGCGCTCCCCATGCATCCTGGTAGTGGACGCGAAGTGTCTTTGTGACGTTCTCCATCCGGAAGAGCTCTATGTGTCGGCGGCTGCCGACAAGAGGACTGAGGACCTGCATGGAAGCCCTCGGCCCTCGCCACCCGGGACAAGTTGAAAGAGATTGGCGGTGAGACCCCGGGGATATCCTCCGAAAGGCAATTTGCCGATGGACTCATCAAGGACATGGCCACCCAGCTACTGGCGGACCGCTTGCGTACCCACATGCACAAGCTCACGGAAGCGAAAGCCGCAGCAGCCACTGCCACTGCCGCTGTCCTTGCGAGTCACTGGCGCCGCCACCCGGACGATACCCTGGTGATCCACCAGCCCGTCGACTTCTACCAGCCGTACTATGACGCCGGCCGGCTACTACGTGTTCTTCCCGCTCCTGGTCATCAGCCACCACCGCCACCACCACGTCGAGAATGTATATGTGGCTCCCCATGGGCGTGCCTGGCACTGTGTCTAAGATTGTGCCCAAAGCCGAACCAACAATGCAGCGCGGACACTCACGCCCTGTGCCTACCGTACCGACTCCTGGATCAAAGTTCCGGCACATCTTCGGCACAACCCGCACTTCCAGGTGGCTCCTGCTGCCCCACTTGCCCAGCCTTCGTCGTCTACTTCCACTTCGATCCCGATCTACGAGGTGCATGCCGAGCACTACGAACCGTTTTTCTACAGAGCCGCTTATGCCGAACGGCATGTCTGCTGGCTACAGCACTAAGCCCTAAGAGAGGACCATGGCACAATCATCGCCTATCGATGTCGCTGCTCGTTTTTCACTTTCTTCGCTACCCGGGTGCCACGTAGAACCACCCCCTGTGCGCAGCAAACTGGGAAAATCCATGTTATGCCTGCTGCTGTTACCTTTCGAAGGTGGGCTTAGCAAGCTTCAGCTGAGGGACTACGTGCGGGTGCAGAAATGCACCTTTGTTGATTTTCCCCTTGAGGGGTGTGCTCCAAGAGCCTCTATACTGGTAGCCTAGAGAGCCGAAGCTACCGTTTTCAAGTTATGCACTCGTGCCGAGGCACGAGGTACGACAGTGTATGCTAGCGCAAGTATCCCTGTTGGAAACATCGAAGGTGTTTCGCTAGAAAACGTCGAAGGGGTTTTCCTCTGAAGCTAAACAGAACGAAGCCTGTCTGTTTGCTAGAGTGACTGCACATGGCCGGTGAAGCATGCGCTACTCCGTGGCCATTGTGCATCAAGGCCCCCAGCTACTGGGGGGCAATTTTCGAGTGGGGGTAGGAAGGGGAACAGGGCTAATTAGCCCTGCTTTGGGTGCGCTGCCATGTCGGACAGCGACGCTACCCTGGCGCCGACCACGCCAGATGGCGCAGCCGCTACAGCCGTCGACTGCGCTACTGTGGTTGGGGATTCCCCGCCCCCGCTAAGTTCTTCGTGTCCAACTGAGGTTCCCACGTTGCTAGGGGGGGAACAATACCGCGGGGGTCCCTCCGGGGAGGTACCCTCGTGGGTCCCGCAGACCCCAGCTAGTGACCCACAGCCCGAAGAGACGGGAGTGCTCTTCGATGGATGGGAGGTGGAAGATGCGCAGGCCACGGTCCAACAGGAACGTAGGCGCACGCTAGACAGGGCCTACCGGCACCTCTCCAGCCAAGGGTTTGGGGTCTTGGAGCTAGCAGTGGTGGACCTGGACGACGCGGAGGACGTCGCCAAGCAGCTAGCCCGAGAGCTAGGTATTCCTTGCCAGCCGTGGCTATGGGATGGCGTTTACTGCTGGCTACAGGAAGCACGGCAGGAAGCTATGGTCTATCAAAGGATACATGGCTACTTCCAGGATGACATCACCTGGAGGGCTCGGATGCCCCCGCTACCGACTCCAATGGAGGGGGTCGAAGACGCTACGCGCCAGCCCATGGCGCCGCTAAGACCTCCCCCCGGGGAGCGGAACCGAAAGGTGCTACAGCCAGGCACGATCAGTGCGGCTAGGGAAGAACGGTTGCTGGAGGTATGGGCTAGGAAGCTCCATGAGGAGCTGCTAGAGATACGTGCCCCTATTCTCGCTAAGCTTCAGGGGAGCCTGGATCCCGTGCGGGCGGCTATGCTGCTACCAGGGAAGACGCGGGCCTCTACGCTGAAGCGCTACCTGAGCTACTACAGGCAGTGGCGCCAATGGCTCCACGCAGCTAAGCTCAGGCCGCCTCCGGGCACCGCTGCCGATTTGGTGGACTACCTCCTCGCTAGAAGCGATGAACCTTGCGGCCGGTCGGTTCCTGAAGCTATTCTCAAGGCTATCTCCTGGATGGAGAAGGTGGCCGACTTTTCGGTCGAGCTACGAACCACCTTTGGCCGCCTGGTCTGGGCGGCTAAGGACAGCATAGTGGAACAGCTAGCGGAGGGAGCCCCTTTGATCAAGAGGGCTCCGCGCTACCCCGTTTACATGCTGGTACAGCTAGAGCTGGTGGTGGTCAATCCCGCCCTGGCGGTGGGCTGGCGTGTCTGGGCCTGGGCTAAGTTGGTCAAGGTTTGGGCCACGCTAAGATGGTCCGACCTCCAGGCAATCCTGCCGGCGGAGCTATTGATGGTGGAGGGTCGTCTCACCACCACCCTCCGGAAGACAAAAGACTTCCGGGGCTACAAGAAGGGTTAAGGAGCTACCGGTCGTTGTGTCGGAGCACGCCTTCCTGGTCGCTAAGGGTTGGCTGGTGACTGGCTTCGATCTCCTCAAAGCCCACGCTAACTATATATGCTCGGGACTACCTCATGCCGCGGCTGGGCCGGGCAGGGCAGTTGGAGAAGAAGATCGCTACCTATGCGGACGCTATGGTAGCAACTGCGGGGCTGCTGGCTATCATGGGCTACCCCCGAGAAGTCCAAGGCTATTGGACGGAGCACAGCGAGCGCTCGGTGCTACCAACGGGCTTGGCGCTAAAGGAGATCCCACCGCAGGACAAGGATCTGCTAGGGCGTTGGAAACCCGAAGGGTCCGACGTGTACGCTGGATCCTATGCGGGTAGGGTGTCCCGTCTCCAAGCTCTCTTCGCTAAGACAGCTAGGGGGGACGACCGCTACGAAGCGCTCGACGAGCGCGAAATTGCCGCGGATCTCGAGCCTTGGCTAGAAGAAAGGGCCAAGCTAACCCACAGCCAGGCTATCGATATGGCGGCGCGGCTGCGGAAGATCTGGATGGAAGGTCTGCTAGGAGTCCCGACCGAGGCGGAGGAGCTAGAGGTTCCCGAAAAACCGGTCGAGCCCAAGGAACCGCTAGGGGCAGGGAGTAGCTCCGAGGCCTCTGCAGAGGTCGTGGAACGGCCTGCTAAGAAGCAGGCCAGGGTTCCTGACCGCAGCCAGGGCAGCTACGTGATCGTAGAGGTCCCAGGTGCGATTTTCCGCCTGCGCAAAGCGGGCGCTACAGGTTGCTGGATGGGAAAGCGTCGCGCTTTCCGGGGCCGCATGAGTACACACACGTGTGTAAGCTATGCTGGCCGAACCAAGGGGCTATCTCCGAAGGAGACGCTAGTGAAGGTTCGCTCGCAAACTCGGATGATGACGAGGCCCCCGAGGATCCCGCAACAGGGTCCGCTAGCAGTCATCCTTGAGCGCAGGGCGTGCTAAGCCGCCGAACTAGCACTCGCACCAAGGCTAGAAAGACTGCTAGGACGGAACCGCGTGTCCTCCCCTCTCTGCCTCTCTTCTCTTCTCTTCCTCGCTTGCGAAACGCCGCTAGACTTTTGAAAGGGGTGTGCGGGGAGGGGGGGGGGTCCTTTCAAGAGCGGGGGGGCTGGGGGGAGGGGGGGGGTTGGAGAAAGAAGAGAGTGGAGGGAACCACGTTCTTGCTACATGTCACTTGCTGTGTTGCCTGTTGCTGTGTTTCGTGTTCCGCTAGTGCGCTGTAGGAGGAGCAAGGAGCGGAGGCAGGCGCTAGGAAACCGGGGCCGGGCGACCCCTTTTCTGGCCACCCAGAGAACACAGGAGCTAGGAGAGGAGCCAGTGCTTGCGCTAGGTCCGTCCTGCAGGAAGGAGCTAAGGAGCGGAGGAAGGCGCTACGAAACGTGCGGGTTTTATATTCCGCTAGGCAACAGGGCTGCAAAGGAGCTAGGCGCAGGAGCCAGTGACTGTGCTAAACCTCCTCCCACGGGCAGCCCTCGGCTTCGCTACCTAGGGGTAGCTAGAATTTCTTTAGCGGTTTCACCCGATCCGTGCCTTGGGTGCCGCTATGGGAGGTAAAGGCAAAGATGCCAGAGCTACGTCGCCCAAGGGCGCAGGGCCAGCGGATGGCCCCGCTACGGCCGAAGAGCCCGCTACTGGCGACTACCTGACCCTCCGCGGCCTGCGGAAGGCGCTACGGTTTCGGCTGTCGGAGCGCACCGATGGGCTGCACCGCTATCTCGACAAGCCTCTGCTACAGGAGCTGATCGCTATGTCCCACGAGGCGATCGAGAGGCTAGACAAGGAGCCCCGCCCAGGAAATGGCTAGGGGCCGGGCTCCGCCAACAGAGCCCCGCTAATATGATGGAGCGGCGAGTTCTGTCAGCTACCAGCTGGGCGGACCTGTCCCAGGAGGACATCGCTAGCCTGGATGCCGCTATGTCCGCGGGCCTCACTCAGAGGTTCGCCTACAGAGGCCGCCGCTGCAGCAGCAAAGGCCCAGCCAACGCGGCCGCTAGTGCTGCAAAGGCCAAGGCCCGCAAGGAGGCCGAGGCCATAGCCGCTAAGCTGGCGCTACAGAAGAAGGCCGAGCACGACCAGAAGGTCGCAGCGGCCGCGCTAGAACTGAAGAAGAAGGAGGCCGCGGAGCGGCTCGCTAAAGAGGGGC
The DNA here is from genome assembly GCA_905221615.1 of Symbiodinium sp. CCMP2592. Lineage (NCBI taxonomy): Eukaryota > Dinophyceae > Suessiales > Symbiodiniaceae > Symbiodinium > Symbiodinium sp. CCMP2592. The sequence continues at coordinate 269,772 of CAJNDT010002291.1, read as the reverse complement.
AACCCGCCGAGCTAGAGTTCCAGCAGGCGGTGGCCGCTAGCAAAGCCTCCCTGCAGGCAGCAGAGGAGGCCGCTAGCAGAGACCCGACTGCTACGGGCAGCACCGACCCTGCGCCGGCTGCCGCTACCAAGAAAGGCCGGTCGACATCATAAAGCGCTCTTTGCGTCAAACGACCGTATAGAGCATTTTTCGGTTTTGGACGATATATAAACAGATTTTTCGAGTTGGTTGAAATACGTGACGAAAACCGAATAAAGATAAAGTCGGTTGGATTTGTTTTGACAGTAAACACGAAAAACTGGATTTGAAGACAAGCAGGCTTAGAAATTTCAGATAAAGCGACTCGCGAGATGCAAAAATTCCGCCCGATATACGACCAACCGCGAACATGCGTGCAAATATGTATGCGAACACTCACAGAGCAGTACGTCGGCTGCAGACTTTTCCTCGCAGCAGTCACGACATGTCGGTTCCGACCCAACGGAGGGCGGCTAGCAGGCAGTAATGCTGCAAGGCCCGCAAGCTCATGGTGCGAGGATGCGAGTGCTCGACGATCCGCCTCAGATCGTGAAATCATGCGTGAAATCTTGTGTGCGAATATGCGTGAAATCATGCGTGAAATCTTGTGTGCGAATTGCATGTATGCATGTGCATGCATGTGAAGGCGAATTGCTTGACCTTGCCGATGAGATCCTCGTCGAGGAAACAACTGTAGTACCGGGGATTCCCGGCCTCAGGAACCCAATCCAAGATCCTTGGATTCGGACATGCATGCATGCATGAAGATCTTGCATGCCACCGGTGCATATATGCGTGCAAGTCAAACAACAAAAAATCTGATGTTCTCGAACCTAGGCTGCACGTGTTCCAGTTGGTGCATTTTGGGTCGCAGGTTATACCTGTACACCCCTTGCTCGATTGCTTCGCGGGCCAGGGCATCGTACACGGATCTGTACTGCATATATGCCTGCTCAAGGACGATCTCTGGGTGGCCATCGCAATCCTCGGCATCGTGGTCCCAGTAGCGCCTGAACGTCTTAACGTGCATGCATCCTTGGACCCTTGACCGTTTATAACTTTCAAACACATGCATGATTAAAAAAAGACGATTAGCCCGGACACGGGTGTTCAGCAAACACTGTCAGCATGGTGCTCAATGCTCCGAAAAGGCTGGCACGAACCTCATCCTCCTTTTTTCTCGAGAAGTCGTACATAAAGTAAACCATGTATCGAGAAGCAGCTGCCTTGAGATATTTCTGCGAAACGTGAGGATAATCCTTGCTTTCTCCCAAGGTCTTTGACAGGAACAGCTTGGGATTGGCACGATCCTGCACTCCTCAGGCTGAATATCCATCTAGCGAACACATGCATGCTACCAGCTATATATATATATATATATATATATATATTATAATCATAATAAATGCGTGCTTGAGTGCCTTCCTGCCGACACCAGTCTGCGTACTCATAGCCAATTGCCCGCAGTCTAGCATCTCGCGAACGACCTGGTGCTTTGCCAGCGTCGAAAAAGTCCAGCAAGGCCGAAGTAATACAATCCACAGATATTTGCAAGTCCAGAATGTGCAGAATATCTGGGTAAACTCCTGCAAGATCGAAGTATGTCAAGGATCCATGGCTGAAACATAGCTAAAAACTCACAGGCTCGAATTTATAGTCATACAATAATTGCAAAGCAAGACTCGCTTGGGTGAAAATCCTACCAATTGCGTGATGCATGTTGCACAGTGGACAGCTTCCCAATCTGCCCGTGTCTGCAGGATCCTGGACAATCAACATGTGCTACTTGGCAATCGTGCGTGTGTATACACATATATAATGCTGCGAGATGCGTGCGACGATGGCGGGCATTTCGACCAAACTCAGTGTACAGCATGTCGTGGCTCCCACCGGGCTCCACGATCTGCGTTGCCGCACAGTACTGGCAACACTCCTTCCTTGTGCTGTGCCAAGATCCTGAGCAACAAAAACAAGGGCGAGGTATATGTCAGTATATATGTATATATGTATATATGTGTAAAAAAACACACATGTCTCTTGCGTGGCCAGTCTCGTTGGAATCGAAATATCTTATGAAACCAGTCTTGGTCGTCTTGAAGCCCAGCCATCACAGCTCGCCACTCTCCGGCCAAAGGCTGGCCAACTTTGTCTCTCCGATATCCTTTTGGCCACTCTTGACCGAAAGGGTTTCGTCGAGGCCAGCGGCCACGACCTGTATACATGCATGCATGACATGCCATTTCGTGCACGGCATGCGGGATATATGATGCGTGTACTAGCATGCGTGCGTGCCACCCAGGCAGCGGAAAGACCATGCAATGATCTCCAGGATCTGGTCTCGCACCTCCTGGCACAGAGCGTTGTGGATGGATCCATGGATCATGCAAAAACGATCGGCCTCGCTTGTGCTAGTGGCATTGCGGATACATATCCTTGCAAGCAGCAGTATATGCATATGCACATATTGATTTCAAAGCATATAATCCATGGCACGGAATGCGAGTGTCCAATGTACTCGTCTTGTTGGTGCAGACGGAGACAAGACTCATGAGCTCGAAGCTGCCATTGCCTGAGGTATATATACACACACACATAAATTTGTATTAGATATATATCTAAGTATATTTGCAGGACGGTGTAGTGCTCTTGGCTTCCAGCTCCAGGCTTCGGCACCGTCGCCGTAGAGTCGCCAGGGCATGATCTTACGGAAGGAGACCTTTTTGAATTATCAGGTATACGAGTTTAAGACATATAATCTGCGGCCACAACTTTGCCTGCGGGCCCCATGCTCCAGCAATTTCGTCCGAAAGGTCGGCATTCTGCTGCCAGAATTTCTCGAGATCCTGTAGCATGTAATATGCTACGAGGCTGGCCAATTGCATGCGTGTTTAAGTTTCAAGATCCAACCTCTGGAGTTCCGGTCAAGAAGTCGCTGAACAGATGCCCTCCGAAGTCGTGCATGCGAGCGAAGACTTCGTGAGGAAGAAGCACACCGATGGTGACATTGTGCTTTGCTTCCTCATTCCCCACCTGCAGTTCGTGCATGCTAATTTTCAAGCATGCGTGCAAATTCAATGCGTGCAGGATTATAATTTAAAACACAAGATTGCCAATGCATCTATGTCACCCGGACCCTCGGCACCTGGAACCTGCAGATGCGAAATGAATGCTTCGATCCATGCATGAAAGCATCAGCACATGTATCATGAACATAATAAAAATGTTGATCTGCATCCATGCACTCGTATGGTTCCGGAAGGCATGCCCGTGCAGGCAGCTTAAGGCACCAGCGGTTGAAGGTCCGCTCCAGACCCCATCCATGGGAATTGTGGAAAGCATCAGCCAGCTGCAGCACCCGCCGGGGCACCAAGAACCGAGGCAGTTCGCTCAGGGTCTGAAGGCTCTTAGCCAGCCGCGTCATGCTTGCCTCGATCATGCATGTTATGGTTCAGGATTATAATATATATATAGGGTTTAAGGTTCTAGGGTTATAGGGTTTGGGTTTTAGGGTTCAGGCTTTCGGCGCTCCGACTGCGATGATGCAGGCGAGGCATGCATGCGGGTCGAGGGAATTTCATATATATAGTTTCGGTTGATTGGTTTCGAAGCATGCATGCGTGTATGTATGCTTCATGCATGAGGGTTGAAAGTTGAGGGTTTAAGAGTTTAACATGTATGCTTCATGCATGAGGGTTGCAAGTTGAGGGTTTAAGAGTTTAAGGCATGCATGATCGAGGGATCTGGGTTCTTTTCAACATGCATGATCGAGGGTTGAGGGGTTTAGCTTTAGAAAGCATGCATGATTTTCGATACCTCGCCCTTCATGAGCATGTCCAGGAAGTCTGTCACGAGCTTGGAGATCGCGGTGCCGTGCCGCGTAGATGCCAAGGCGTGACCTGCGTGGGTATAGCAATAGCATAATACTTCATGCATGCTGGCGACCTGGCTTGAAACTTGCAGGCACGATAGCATTTTGGCACAATGACCACTTATCCGAGGCTTTCGTCTGCAACGGGAGAAACTACTTACATGATCATCTTCATGTCACAAACTTATAATCCCTACACCTTGACCCCTAAACCCTGAACCATATATAACCTAAACCCTCAACCTCAAAATGCATGCATGAAGGCACTGGCAGTTCTCGGAGCTTTTTCAATCGTGAGCCACTCGGAGCCTGTGATCGCGTAGCCTAACACAGGCTGTCGGTGCAGAACTATACGGAACGAAATGCATTCGCCGGGAACTCAGTTTCATGAGCCACGAGCAATGCTTTGTGAAAACCCGGGCCAGATCCTAGAGTGCATGTGCATGCCGAGGCGACTTACTTTACTTCGGTTTATTTTCAAAATGCATGCAGCTATTGCACCCTTCAGTACTCTGGCGTGGTACCCTAGGCGGAGGCAGCTTCTTGCTTCTTCTTCTCACCTTAATCCGATCGAACCCTCAGCAAATATATTTTTGGTAGATATATACATGCATGCTCCTAGAAACTATATAGACCCTCAAGGCACATGCATGTCAAACCGGATTGGGAAACCCAGACACTCAAGCCAAAAACATTCCAGCACGTGACGGTTCTTGTGACTCCTGACGACAGCAGCTGCATTGTTGATAGCATCGTCCATAACCTCATTCATGTCAAGAATCAGGTGCCGATCTTTCCTAATTTAGGAAGTGCCTGAAACTTGCTCGCGTTCTTTTCGACCTTGTCCAGCAAGAAGCGTGCGGTCTTGCCATTGCTTTCATCTGTTTCCAACCTGTGTTCCATATGGACTCAAGTAGGCCGCACAAATGATGCATGCCGTGGCCTTCGCGTGAAATCAGATAGCCAGTTGAACCACTTTTTGATGAACTCATGCTGCTCCTGCAAAGATCGAGCTTTATAAGACACCAGGAGTCGCCCCTCGCAGGCATCCGCACTGCTCACACTCACACTGCACCCGCTCACAGCAACTTTTTTCCCTGCACAGCTTATAATTGGATCCCGTGCATGTATGTGCAGCTAATTATCCATCTCGCAGCGGCATTCAAAATCATCATGCCACAAGGAATCAAATTTGGCGATTTCCTTTAAAGAAAGGAACTCAATAATGTAACACCTCGAGCAGTGCAAACAGTAGCCCGTCTGTTTGCACAGTGACCACCAGCCGGCCAGCTCTCGCACCGGGCGGTTCAGGAGATTGCCTAGCTCTTTTAACTGCTCAGCCTCACTCCGTTCCGGCGTCCCACCCACTTGGAGCTTGAGCAGCTGCTTTGCAAGGTCATCCACCTCCTCTTTGTCATTGTCTTCAATCTTCTTGGTGGATGCCATGGCGGTGGGATATAGTATGCTCGAGCAAAACTTCTATAGGTCAAGCATGTGCAGGAATGCATTGCATTGACTGCATTGCAGGCCCAACATGATATGCAACAAAGCCGCGGACCTCGAAGTTCGGCACTCCGGCAAGGCCAGCGGAAGTCTCTCGTGCTTTCTTCTGCAGCCTGTTCAACCTTTATATGCATGTTCATGCATGCGTGGAATCATGAGTGCCCTAGCATGCATGCGTAGGGTTTCGGATTGGAATCATGAGTGGGATTATAGCATGCATGCATAGGGTTTAGGATTGGTTTAGGGGGCGGTGGGGGAGGCGACAGCGGCTCCTCAATCGGCGGTTCCATGCATGCATGCGTGCACTCGACCCTCCCATGCATGCATGCATGCGTAGGGTTTCGGATTTGTAGGCTTATATACATAAAGGGTTGATGGAATAGCCCTTAGGGGTTTAAAACTGTTAATATATATAGGGGCCTTAATAAATGCGTGCGTAGGGTTTCGGTATAGGAAAAAGGATTTTTCTAGCCGTGAAGGGTTTACAGGTCAATGTAAGGGCCTTAACAATTATAAGGTTTTCGGGCCCATTATACATGCGTGCGTATAGGGTGTGAAAAGGGAAGATGAATTAGCCGTAAGGGGTTGACAAAAGTTAATATATGGGCCTTAATAATTAGAATAGGGTTTTTGGGGCCATTATACTATATTATTATATAAGAAGCTAAATGGATTTTGGATTGGTACAACACAGATTGGTTTGCCCCCAAAAAAGCTTCAATGCAATTAGGGATATAATGCTTTTCGGGGTTTGGGCCGTGGATTTTAGGGCTTTTTTTCCGTCATATCACAGTCAAGCAGCCTGGCCACCTCTTTCTTCAAGAGCTTCTCGTCCGAAGTCGGCTCTTCGCCTTCCGCACCTGCAGCCTTCTCTCTTTTGCTGGGCTCCGGATCATCGGAGCTGCAGTCGCTGCTCTTCTTAGCCTTCTTCTTCTTCTTAGAGCTGCTCGAGCCAGAGAGAAGGCCTTTTCCGTAGGCGACGGCGGCAGCCGTGCTTTCCTCGTTTTCGGGGTCCAGTTCCGCCCTTGCCCTGAGTGTCTGGCTGGACTTCCTCTCCGATCCGCCTAAGCGTCGTGCATGCATGCGTTAAAGAACATTATATGCATGTGCATGAGTGCATGAGCATGAGTGCATGAGCATGTATATAAGGCCGTGGCTCTTGGTTTCGCTTCCTAAGTAGACTTTGTACAGGGCGTAGAGAGGGTTTTTCCGGTGGCGGGGGTCCGGGTGAGGCTTTCCCTTCTGGGTCTTCAAGTCTTCCAAGAACTGCCGCCCACTTTCGGTGCCGCTGTAGAGCCGCTCGAGCTCGTACAGGGGGAGCTCCGCCGACTTGTTGAACTGCTTGTTCTTTGCCGCTTCCTCGTAGGCGACTTCGATGTGCACGGAGCTCCTTAACGAAGGTATAGGGAGGGGAGTTGGTTTAGCTATATATCGATGCATGCAGACATGCATGCATCGAGGGGTCCATGCTTGATGAACGACTTATAGCAGCACATGTGTGAGGGGATTTATGGTTTAAGCATGCAGACATGCGGCATAGACGGGTCAAGGATGAACGACTTTAGCAGCTCGAACCTCTTGCGGTGGTTGCCACGACAGGCTTTGAACTTTTCCACCAGGGCAGCAGGAGTTTCTCGCTCTTCCATCTTCCTGTCCAGAGCCCGGTACAGCATCCGCCGCTCTTGGGCCGGTATACTCGACCCATCAGACATCGACTCCAGGAGGAGTCGCGTCTCCGGCGTGATGTCCTTCACCTATGCATGAGCATGCATGATTGGGGGAATATATGCGTGATGAGGGACTAAAGGGAGTAGCTCTACTGCATGCATGATTTTAGGGGAGCCTGGTTGCATAATAGGAATATGGGCATGATTACGGGAGCGTGGGTTGCATTATAACTAAACGGTATACCATGCGTGACAGGCCGAACGTCGCAGCTTGCCGTCGGGACCCACCGTGGAGAGGCCGGTGGAGCTTGTGGCCTGACTTAATCCTATATATGCATGCATGTCTATTCATATTATTGAAACCATGTGTGAGTCCTAAAGCATGCATGTCTATTCAATTTCTTGAAATCATGTGTGAAACCTAAAGCATGCATGAAGAGCCAAGCAACACTGTCTTTACTCTTGGTACTTGCAAGCGACGTTGTGCTCATCTGCCGTGTCGGCCTGGCGAATATGAGTTCACACGATCTATAGAGGCTACTTAGGTTCAAACTGCCTGCTGCTGTCCAGACCACTTCCGAGCTTCCTGACTTTCGACGGCGGCGTCTTGTACTCGTCACCTGCGGACCTCTTGCCCTTCTCGGGTTCCTCTTCCTCCTCCTCTTGGGGAACTGCCTTCGTGGCCTTGCTCTTCGGCTTTGTCTTCTGAGGCGGGTTGTCCACTTCCTCCTCTTCCTCTTCCTCTTCCTCTTTCCTGCCTGCCTCTTTGCTCTTCGGCTTTCCCTTTGCCTTCCTGGGTTGGCTTTCCTCTTCCTCCTCCGGTTCCTCCTCTTCCTCTTGCTTTCTTGTCTTCTTGCTCTTGGCTTTCTTGGACGTAGGCGGGTCTTCCTCCTCCTCTTCCTCGTTTTCGTCTTCCTCCTGTGCGGGGTGTGGCTTGTTGTTCCTCCCCCTTCCCCTTCCTCTTCCCCTTCCCTTTCCTTTCTTTGGCGGGGCTTCCTCGCCCTTTTCCTCCTCTGCCTCTTCGTCCTGTGCGGGGGCTGGCTTCTTGTTCTTTCCCCTTCCCTTTCCCTTCCCCTTTTCTTTCTTAGGCGGGACTTCCTCCTCCTCTTCCTCTTGCTCCTCTTCCGGGTCTGTCACCTTCTTGCTCTTTCCCTTCCCCTTTCCTTGCTTTTCTTGTGGAGCTGTTGCCTTCGTCTTGCTCTTTCCCTTCCCCTTTCCTTTCTTAAGCAGGGCTTCCTTTCCCTCCTCCTCTTCCTCCGGTGCGTTGTCTTGCTCCTCTGAGGGGGCTCCCTTCCTGGGCTTTCCCTTTGTTTTCTTAGGCAGGCTTTCCTCCTCCTGTTCCTCCTCTTCCTCTTTCCTTTCTGCCTTCTTGGGTTTCTTGGACTTGGCGGGGGCTTCCTCGTCCTTTTCCTTTTGCTCCTCTTCCGGGGCTCCCTTCCTGGGTTGGCTCTTGTCCTTTGCTTTCTTAGGCGGGGCTTCCTCTTCCTCCTCCTGTTCCTCCTCTTCTTCGTCCTCTGCCTTTGGTGCCTTCGTGCCCTTGGCTTTCGTAGACTTGGCGGGGACTTCGTCTTCCACTTGTTCCTCTTCGGTGGCTCCCTTCCTGGGCTTGCTCTTAGCCTGTCCCTTTGCTTTGTTAGGCGGGCGTTCCTCTTCCTCCTCCTGTTCCTCCTCTTCTTCGTCCTCTTCCTTTGCTGCCTTCGTGCCCTTGGGTTTCTTACACTTGGGGGCGGCTTCCTCTTCGAGGGCTGGCTTCCTAAGCTTCTTCTTCTTCTCACTCGTCACTTTGGCTTCCTTAGGCGAGCTGGTTTCCTCCTCTTCTGCTTTGGTCTTCGCTCGTTTCTTACGGGGCTGCTCGACTTGGTCTTCCAAGCACAGCTGCTGTTTCCCGGTCTTTCGTCGCCTAGGGTTCTCAAAGTCGTCGGGGGCAGGGAACAAGGCTCTTCTGGTGTTGTCACCTTCCTTGGTTCGGCCGTGCTGGACATGCATGCACTGTGGCTACATGCATGATCGGTGTGCATGAGCATGCATGTGCATGCATGTATACAGCATGTGAGTGTGCGTTGTGAATGCACATGCATGTACCAGCATGAGTGTGCTTTGTGAATGCAGTCATGCATGCATGTATGCATGCATTGTATATATATATATATGTATGTATATTACCCATAAGGGTCTTGGGTTGGGGTTTATTTATATATATATATATATATATATATATATGCATAATGCATGCATGCATGCATGCAGTCTTTAGGGTGTAGGGTTTATAAGGGTCTATAGGGTTTGGGGTTTAAGGGTAATATATATATATATATATATATATATGCATAATGCATGCATGCATGCATGCAGTCTTTAGTGTGTAGGGTTTATAAGGGTCTAGGGTTTGGGTTTTAAGGGTAATATATCTATATATATATATAGATAGATAATGCATGCATGCATGCATGCAGTCTTTAGTGTGTAGGGTTTATAAGGGTCTAGGGTTTGGGGTTTAAGGGTAATATATATGTATAGACATAATGCATGCATGCAGTCTTGCATGTACGTGCAGGCCGGGTGCCAAAGCCAGCATATTCTGCTGGTTCTTGTCGGCGCCTGCAGGCAGGGCCCCCAGCATAGGTTGAATAGATATAGTACATTATTAATATACAAATAATTCGGCCTTTGCCCTTGCCCTTAGCTGCTTGAAGCAAGGCTGCCATCGCCGAAGGGCTTTTGCCCTTCATGCTTGCTAGGCTGTGCGATCTAGATACACTATATATATATATATATATATATATATATATGCTATATACATGCATGAGATGACCTTTCCAGGTATTTTTTGCATGCACGATCATGCATGTAGTCGCGACTGGAGCCTGCAAGCTGCATCGGATTGTGGCGGGTGAATGCTTCTAGTCCGACAGGATTGCAGCATAAGTGGTGCACTCCTTCATTTTCTGCTTCAGAGCAGGGTCTTCTGTGTCTGTCCTGGACATTCTTGCATGAGGTCGGCCCGGCCTCAGAGCAAACATGAACGTGGCAAGATCACACCCAGGACTTTTGAGGTAGATTTGGAAAAAAATCACGAAAATGTATGTTTTTGAATTTCACGCAATTTCACGCCCAGTCGGTCGTATAGAGCGCTCTATGTAGTGAATTTCACGCAATTTCACGCAATTTCACGCCCACTGGTTTTGGACGATCTCGAAAAACCCAGTGATTTTCAGGGTTGCACTTGCCGGCCACATGAATTTCACGCAATTTCACGCCCAAAAGGCTGCCGATGTGCAATTTCACGGAATTTCGCGGCCCTTATAATATAGCCGAGCTGCAATTTCACGGAATTTCGCGGCCCTGTACGTGCGGAGCTGCAATATATATAGGCTCACGGAATTTCGCGGCCCTTATAAGTATAAGCCGAGCTGCAATTTCACGGAATTTCACGGCCTATGTAGCCGAGCTGCAATTTCACGGAATTTCGCGGAATTTCGCGGCCCTGTACGTGCGGAGCTGCAATATATAGGCCGAGTTGTAATTTCACGGAATTTCGCGGCCCGTATAAGTGCGAGCTTATAAGCCGAGCTGCAATTTCACGAAATTTCACGGGCCGAGCTGCAATTTCACGGAAATTCGCGGCCTGTAGCCGAGCTGCAATTTCACGGAATTTCGCGGAATTTCGCGGCCCTGTACGTGCGGAGCTGCAACGGGCCGAGTTGTAATTTCACGGAATTTCGCGGCCCTTACAAGTGCTAGCTTCTATAAGCCGGGCTGCAATTTCACGGAAATTCGCGGCCTAGATAAGGCCGAGCTGCAATTTCACGTATATGGGTTTTGGGCGATCTATTAACACATGCATGCATGCATGCAGATCGACTGGCTTTTGCGTGCAATATATTTGCGGGATCGACAGCTGTGAAACAGATTGTCGTGCCAGGATTAGATGGGCCCGGTGATATAGGGGATTAGGTTTTAAAGGTCTTAATATATACCTGACAGGCGGCACTCGGTTGCAACTGCGAATAATAGTTCTTTGCAGCGGCTATCTGCCAATTATATGTTTAACCTCCACGATGGAATATATGGAGGCATCAAATTAATAGGGCCGGGCGATCAGGCTCCTGCTTCAGCACACCCAGGTGGCAGGTCTTGTAATGCTTTCACTGGAGAACCAGAACTCCTGGAAGACGAGGCAGCAGCAGCAGCCGTGTCGAAAACGAGCCCTGACTCCGGGCCACAAAGAAGTCCACGGATGTCTTTCATCTTGATTGTTTCCGCTCGGAGCATGTCCGAAACTGGTCCCAGTAGGAGCGTGTACGTGGCCCTCGGGCCACTTCTGCCATGGACTCCCAGTAGTCGGACGTCTTTGGGCTGTTTCCGAACTTGCTTCCCCATATCTGCATATGGTCCGCTGCGAGCCGAAAGGGCCTCCAATCATCGAGTGCCATGAATGCTTCCATGCATGCAGGGGATCATGCATGATAGGCATGCATGCAGGCACACTGCATTCGTGCAGCCTGGGGGCCTAGCAAACCGACCGACCAGGGGCCTGGCAAACTGGACACCGAGCGATGGCTGCAGCAAGCATGGGTGTTCAAGCTTCTCATTTATATGCAATTGTGTTCACTCATCAGCCGTCTCGAATGCAGCTGTGCCGGTTCTACTACTCGTGGGATTGCCGCTGCTGCACATGAACTCTATATCCCTGGCATTTGCAGCATTCGTGAGACACATGCTCGTAGCGACGACCACAAACCTCACCGCACGTTGGGCACTCTCGTCTGCAAGCAGGCCGATGTACCCGACCTCCAGGAGGGAGGAATGGCACCGAAGGATGAAGCATGTTGCAGAGAAGTCGTAGAAGACGATTCTTCTCCTCCCATGACAGCTCTTCAAGCTCTGCCGTGATTTGGAAGTCGTTCTGTCTCATAAAGCCCTCCATGGCCGCGAATGTTGCTTATAACTCGAGCCGCCAAAACTCGAAAAGCAGCAAGCATGCACTTCTAAGGATTTAATCCACACTGCAGGGTTTCAGGTTTCGAGCTGGGGTTCCGAGCCGGCCTTGGCCGCCGTCGCACCGGCAGTTCTCGTAAAAGACCTATTCTTAGGGTTCAAGGGGGTTGGCCGTTGAGGGGGGAGGACTGGTTTTTTAGGTTGGGTGCAGTGTAAAGTTTTGGGGATTTGGGTTGAATCGGGGAGTTGGGTTGGAGGCTTCGCGTTGGCCGTTGAGGGGAGGGGTCAGGACTGGTTTTTGGTTTAGGTTCGGTGCAGTGTAAAGTTTTGGGGATTTGGGTTGAATCGGGGGGTTGGGTTGGAGGGTTCGCGGTAAGCAGCAATTTCGCGGGGATGTGGGGGGGACAGGGGGGGCGGTTGTGGGTTCGGGGTGGGTTGGGGGTTTGGGGGCTCGACTTGGGTTGGGCGGTTGGTGGCCAAGCAGCAATTTCACGGACTTTCTTGGACTTCCAAAGCCCTTATATATATAAGGCAGCATCTTGCGATTTCGCGGAATTTCAGGGGCAGCTCGCGGCACACGGTGGATGCCAGAATATAGATATATTCGATATATAGCTAGATAGTAGTATGATGCATGCATGCTTGACCATGAGTGCCAGGAATGCTTTTATGAGTGCTACATGCATGCATGCATGTTTGACCATGAGTGCCAGGAATGCTTTCATGAGTGGTATATGCATGCGTGCTGGATCCATGCATGCACTATGCGTGTAAGGTCTCCGCCATGGCGAGGAGATTCGAGGCTTCGACCTTAGATGCACAGGATCAAGCATGTTACGTGGCAGTGGCATGCATGCTTGCATCATGCTTGCAATCGCCCGATTTTCACAGAAACCCGGATCAGCGCTGCGGCGGTGGCGGTGGGTTAGGCCACCGCGTCTTCACGGGTGGCCCCTCCCATTTGGGAGGGGCCACCACCCATCTCACCCCCTTCCCCGTCTGCACTTTGGCCAAGGGTGCAGGTGGCCGCTTCGGGTTCAGCGGCTGCTTTGGGATCGGATCCGGCTTCGGTGTCGGATCCGTCTTTGGCCCCGTCGAATTCAGCAATTCGAACAGCTGCTGGGCCGCCGATGAGAGGGCCTGAACGTCTTCAGCTGTGAGCGGCTCCTGAATCGGCGGCTCCCCGCAGGCATTGCGTGCAATCGACACTCCCACGACCTGAGCATATGCATGCATGACATGAGGGTGTTCTCTCACTCTCTTCTCGCGATCTTTTTAGTTTTACTCTCTCTCTCATCCCATTTCTCCATTCATGTCCCCCGCTGGTACCTCAATTGCGCGCATGCGGGGTCCTTTTTTTTTTTTCCCCCCCGTGCGCGCACGATGCCTCCCATGCGTGCATGGGTAGGTTCTCCCTCTCTCTCTCTCTCACTCACTCTCTCTATCTCCTCTCTCATCTCTACCACTTCTCTCTACTCTCTCCTCTCTCTCTCTCTCTCTCTCTCTCGCGCTCTCTCTCTCTCTCTCTCTCTCTCTCTCTCTCTGTGTCTCTCGCTCTTTGCCCTGTCCTTCGGCGGCCCTGGATCGATCTTCTCCTAACGATCGAATCATGTCGTGCAGGGGACATGTATCTTCGAGCGATCGGAGGCCCCGGCCGCGTCCTGCTTTTCAGCAGATTTCTTCACCTGCCCGATCGACGGTGTGCTCTCTCTCTCTCTCTCTCTCTCTCTCTCTCTCTCTCTCTCGACTCTCCCTCTCGATCTCTCTCGCTATCGGTCCTCATGATCGCGGGACGACCCAGCAGCGGGGCCTTCCTTATCCTGCACATGCAATTATGGCGTGCTTGAACTTCTCCCTCTCTCTCTCTCTCCCTCTCGATCTCTCTCGCTATCGGTCCTCATGATCGCGGGACGACCCAGCAGCGGGGCTTTCCTTGTCCTGCACAATTGGCGTGCTTGAACTTTCAACCCCCTTATAAATTTGTTGACGTTCAGGTCCACTGGGGTGCTGATCAGAAGCCATGGCAGGAAGCAGTTCACGTCTTCTCCGAAGTAAATCTATGGTTGCAACCCCTTCAAAGAAGAACAATCACACAAGAGGGTTCCGAAGGGAAGGGTCCTAAGGGGAACCTCGCAAACCGAGACGCCCCAAACCTCACCTCCGAAAACCAAAAACAACCCCAACCTACCAACGGCCCAAACAGGCCTCACTTCAGTCGGGATTTTCCACATGCTTGAGCCACGCCGGTGCGTGTCATCCTTGTGCAAGGGGCTTCTGTGCATACCCTTGGCTAAACATGTTAGGGAGTGCATCAAGGCGCAGCTTACAGGCGCCATCACATCAACACTCCTCCTTGGGCTGTGAGTGAACACTAGCCCACATAGGAAAACAACTGCTGGCGTCTTTGACAATACTGACACAATGTCACTTGACGCCGACGAGTCATGGCGTTACGTAGGCCGTGACAGGTAGGTTCATGATGCACTCTGTCACCATGCTCGCTCATCACAAAAGGTCCTTGAAACGGAACATATCCGTCCGGCTGTACATCCGTTTGAACTGCAACGGAAGCCACAGTAGCTCTTGAGCGTGGCCTCGCCGGCGTTGGTGAGGAAAGAGGGGTCGCCCTCGACGACGTCGCCAAAGGAGTTGCCGGTGCACTTCTTTCCTGAATTGAATCATCTAGTCCATAGCGTGCCACCTCCTCCTGTACCGCTTGCTGTAGTCGACGAAGTCGCCTTGCTCCCCGAGACTCCTCAACAGAGCCACTCCTCTTCAAGGAGACCCACTCAAAGAACCACTTGATCGCTTCCCAAACGCCAATGGCAGCGACCAAACCAAGGAGGATGAAGTCATAGAGCTCCCACGGCATACTGACCTCGATGCCCCTTGGTTCCTTCTCGGACATGGTTGAAGCTCTCGAGCCTTGAACCATCCATCCCATGA
>CAJNDT010002291.1:80000-254732 GCA_905221615.1 Symbiodinium sp. CCMP2592 | reverse complement strand
CTTCGCCTTCCGCACCTGCAGCCTTCTCTCTTTTGCTGGGCTCCGGATCATCGGAGCTGCAGTCGCTGCTCTTCTTAGCCTTCTTCTTCTTCTTAGAGCTGCTCGAGCCAGAGAGAAGGCCTTTTCCGTAGGCGACGGCGGCAGCCGTGCTTTCCTCGTTTTCGGGGTCCAGTTCCGCCCTTGCCCTGAGTGTCTGGCTGGACTTCCTCTCCGATCCGCCTAAGCGTCGTGCATGCATGCGTTAAAGAACATTATATGCATGTGCATGAGTGCATGAGCATGAGTGCATGAGCATGTATATAAGGCCGTGGCTCTTGGTTTCGCTTCCTAAGTAGACTTTGTACAGGGCGTAGAGAGGGTTTTTCCGGTGGCGGGGGTCCGGGTGAGGCTTTCCCTTCTGGGTCTTCAAGTCTTCCAAGAACTGCCGCCCACTTTCGGTGCCGCTGTAGAGCCGCTCGAGCTCGTACAGGGGGAGCTCCGCCGACTTGTTGAACTGCTTGTTCTTTGCCGCTTCCTCGTAGGCGACTTCGATGTGCACGGAGCTCCTTAACGAAGGTATAGGGAGGGGAGTTGGTTTAGCTATATATCGATGCATGCAGACATGCATGCATCGAGGGGTCCATGCTTGATGAACGACTTATAGCAGCACATGTGTGAGGGGATTTATGGTTTAAGCACGCAGACATGCGGCATAGACGGGTCAAGGATGAACGACTTTAGCAGCTCGAACCTCTTGCGGTGGTTGCCACGACAGGCTTTGAACTTTTCCACCAGGGCAGCAGGAGTTTCTCGCTCTTCCATCTTCCTGTCCAGCGCCCGGTACAGCATCCGCCGCTCTTGGGCCGGTATACTCGACCCATCAGACATCGACTCCAGGAGGAGTCGCGTCTCCGGCGTGATGTCCTTCACCTATGCATGAGCATGCATGATTGGGGGAATATATGCGTGATGAGGGACTAAAGGGAGTAGCTCTACTGCATGCATGATTTTAGGGGAGCCTGGTTGCATAATAGGAATAGGGCATGATTACGGGAGCGTGGGTTGCATTATAACTAAACGGTATACCATGCGTGACAGGCCGCACGTCGCAGCTTGCCGTCGGGACCCACCGTGGAGAGGCCGGTGGAGCTTGTGGCCTGACTTAATCCTATATATGCATGCATGTCTATTCATATTATTGAAACCATGTGTGAGTCCTAAAGCATGCATGTCTATTCAATTTCTTGAAATCATGTGTGAAACCTAAAGCATGCATGAAGAGCCAAGCAACACTGTCTTTACTCTGGGTACTTGCAAGCGACGTTGTGCTCATCTGCCGTGTCGGCCTGGCGAATATGAGTTCACACGATCTATAGAGGCTACTTAGGTTCAAACTGCCTGCTGCTGTCCAGACCACTTCCGAGCTTCCTGACTTTCGACGGCGGCGTCTTGTACTCGTCACCTGCGGACCTCTTGCCCTTCTCGGGTTCCTCTTCCTCCTCCTCTTGGGGAACTGCCTTCGTGGCCTTGCTCTTCGGCTTTGTCTTCTGAGGCGGGTTGTCCACTTCCTCCTCTTCCTCTTCCTCTTCCTCTTTCCTGCCTGCCTCTTTGCTCTTCGGCTTTCCCTTTGCCTTCCTGGGTGGGCTTTCCTCTTCCTCCTCCGGTTCCTCCTCTTCCTCTTGCTTTCTTGTCTTCTTGCTCTTGGCTTTCTTGGACGTAGGCGGGTCTTCCTCCTCCTCTTCCTCGTTTTCGTCTTCCTCCTGTGCGGGGGGTGGCTTGTTGTTCCTCCCCCTTCCCCTTCCTCTTCCCCTTCCCTTTCCTTTCTTTGGCGGGGCTTCCTCGCCCTTTTCCTCCTCTGGCTCTTCGTCCTGTGCGGGGGCTGGCTTCTTGTTCTTTCCCCTTCCCTTTCCCTTCCCCTTTTCTTTCTTAGGCGGGACTTCCTCCTCCTCTTCCTCTTGCTCCTCTTCCGGGTCTGTCACCTTCTTGCTCTTTCCCTTCCCCTTTCCTTGCTTTTCTTGTGGAGCTGTTGCCCTCGTCTTGCTCTTTCCCTTCCCCTTTCCTTTCTTAAGCAGGGCTTCCTTTCCCTCCTCCTCTTCCTCCGGTGCGTTGTCTTGCTCCTCTGAGGGGGCTCCCTTCCTGGGCTTTCCCTTTGTTTTCTTAGGCAGGCTTTCCTCCTCCTGTTCCTCCTCTTCCTCTTTCCTTTCTGCCTTCTTGGGTTTCTTGGACTTGGCGGGGGCTTCCTCGTCCTTTTCCTTTTGCTCCTCTTCCGGGGCTCCCTTCCTGGGTTGGCTCTTGTCCTTTGCTTTCTTAGGCGGGGCTTCCTCTTCCTCCTCCTGTTCCTCCTCTTCTTCGTCCTCTGCCTTTGGTGCCTTCGTGCCCTTGGCTTTCGTAGACTTGGCGGGGACTTCGTCTTCCACTTGTTCCTCTTCGGTGGCTCCCTTCCTGGGCTTGCTCTTAGCCTGTCCCTTTGCTTTGTTAGGCGGGCGTTCCTCTTCCTCCTCCTGTTCCTCCTCTTCTTCGTCCTCTTCCTTTGCTGCCTTCGTGCCCTTGGGTTTCTTACACTTGGGGGCGGCTTCCTCTTCGAGGGCTGGCTTCCTAAGCTTCTTCTTCTTCTCACTCGTCACTTCGGCTTCCTTAGGCGAGCTGGTTTCCTCCTCTTCTGCTTTGGTCTTCGCTCGTTTCTTACGGGGCTGCTCGACTTGGTCTTCCAAGCGCAGCTGCTGTTTCCCGGTCTTTCGTCGCCTAGGGTTCTCAAAGTCGTCGGGGGCAGGGAACAAAACTCTTCTGGTGTTGTCACCTTCCTTGGTTCGGCCGTGCTGGACATGCATGCACTGTGGCTACATGCATGATCGGTGTGCATGAGCATGCATGTGCATGCATGTATACAGCATGTGAGTGTGCGTTGTGAATGCACATGCATGTACCAGCATGAGTGTGCTTTGTGAATGCAGTCATGCATGCATGTATGCATGCATTGTATATATATATATATATGTATGTATATTACCCATAAGGGTCTAGGGTTTGGGGTTTAAGTTAATATATATATATATATATATATATATATATGCATAATGCATGCATGCATGCAGTCTTTAGGGTGTAGGGTTTATAAGGGTCTATAGGGTTTGGGGTTTAAGGGTAATATATATATATATATATATATATATATATATATGCATAATGCATGCATGCATGCATGCAGTCTTTAGTGTGTAGGGTTTATAAGGGTCTAGGGTTTGGGTTTTAAGGGTAATATATCTATATATATATATAGATAGATAATGCATGCATGCATGCATGCAGTCTTTAGTGTGTAGGGTTTATAAGGGTCTAGGGTTTGGGGTTTAAGGGTAATATATATGTATAGACATAATGCATGCATGCAGTCTTGCATGTACGTGCAGGCCGGGTGCCAAAGCCAGCATATTCTGCTGGTTCTTGTCGGCGCCTGCAGGCAGGGCCCCCAGCATAGGTTGAATAGATATAGTACATTATTAATATACAAATAATTCGGCCTTTGCCCTTGCCCTTAGCTGCTTGAAGCAAGGCTGCCATCGCCGAAGGGCTTTTGCCCTTCATGCTTGCTAGGCTGTGCGATCTAGATACACTATATATATATATATATATATATATGCTATATACATGCATGAGATGACCTTTCCAGGTATTTTTTGCATGCACGATCATGCATGTAGTCGCGACTGGAGCCTGCAAGCTGCATCGGATTGTGGCGGGTGAATGCTTCTAGTCCGACAGGATTGCAGCATAAGTGGTGCACTCCTTCATTTTCTGCTTCAGAGCAGGGTCTTCTGTGTCTGTCATGGACATTCTTGCATGAGGTCGGCCCGGCCTCAGAGCAAACATGAACGTGGCAAGATCACACCCAGGACTTTTGAGGTAGATTTGGAAAAAAATCACGAAAATGTATGTTTTTGAATTTCACGCAATTTCACGCCCAGTCGGTCGTATAGAGCGCTCTATGTAGTGAATTTCACGCAATTTCACGCAATTTCACGCCCACTGGTTTTGGACGATCTCGAAAAACCCAGTGATTTTCAGGGTTGCACTTGCCGGCCACATGAATTTCACGCAATTTCACGCCCAAAAGGCTGCCGATGTGCAATTTCACGGAATTTCGCGGCCCTTATAATATAGCCGAGCTGCAATTTCACGGAATTTCGCGGCCCTGTACGTGCGGAGCTGCAATATATATATATATATATAGGCCGATTTGCAATTTCACGGAATTTCGCGGCCCTTATAAGTATAAGCCGAGCTGCAATTTCACGGAATTTCACGGCCTATGTAGCCGAGCTGCAATTTCACGGAATTTCGCGGAATTTCGCGGCCCTGTACGTGCGGAGCTGCAATATATAGGCCGAGTTGTAATTTCACGGAATTTCGCGGCCCGTATAAGTGCGAGCTTATAAGCCGAGCTGCAATTTCACGAAATTTCACGGGCCGAGCTGCAATTTCACGGAAATTCGCGGCCTGTAGCCGAGCTGCAATTTCACGGAATTTCGCGGAATTTCGCGGCCCTGTACGTGCGGAGCTGCAACGGGCCGAGTTGTAATTTCACGGAATTTCGCGGCCCTTACAAGTGCTAGCTTCTATAAGCCGGGCTGCAATTTCACGGAAATTCGCGGCCTAGATAAGGCCGAGCTGCAATTTCACGTATATGGGTTTTGGGCGATCTATTAACACATGCATGCATGCATGCAGATCGACTGGCTTTTGCGTGCAATATATTTGCGGGATCGACAGCTGTGAAACAGATTGTCGTGCCAGGATTAGATGGGCCCGGTGATATAGGGGATTAGGTTTTAAAGGTCTTAATATATACCTGACAGGCGGCACTCGGTTGCAACTGCGAATAATAGTTCTTTGCAGCGGCTATCTGCCAATTATATGTTTAACCTCCACGATGGAATATATGGAGGCATCAAATTAATAGGGCCGGGCGATCAGGCTCCTGCTTCAGCACACCCAGGTGGCAGGTCTTGTAATGCTTTCACTGGAGAACCAGAACTCCTGGAAGACGAGGCAGCAGCAGCAGCCGTGTCGAAAACGAGCCCTGACTCCGGGCCACAAAGAAGTCCACGGATGTCTTTCATCTTGATTGTTTCCGCTCGGAGCATGTCCGAAACTGGTCCCAGTAGGAGCGTGTACGTGGCCCTCGGGCCACTTCTGCCATGGACTCCCAGTAGTCGGACGTCTTTGGGCTGTTTCCGAACTTGCTTCCCCATATCTGCATATGGTCCGCTGCGAGCCGAAAGGGCCTCCAATCATCGAGTGCCATGAATGCTTCCATGCATGCAGAGGATCATGCATGATAGGCATGCATGCAGGCACACTGCATTCGTGCAGCCTGGGGGCCTAGCAAACCGACCGACCAGGGGCCTGGCAAACTGGACACCGAGCGATGGCTGCAGCAAGCATGGGTGTTCAAGCTTCTCATTTATATGCAATTGTTTTCACTCATCAGCCGTCTCGAATGCAGCTGTGCCGGTTCTACTACTCGTGGGATTGCCGCTGCTGCACATGAACTCTATATCCCTGGCATTTGCAGCATTCGTGAGACACATGCTCGTAGCGACGACCACAAACCTCACCGCACGTTGGGCACTCTCGTCTGCAAGCAGGCCGATGTACCCGACCTCCAGGAGGGAGTAATGGCACCGAAGGATGAAGCATGTTGCAGAGAAGTCGTAGAAGACGATTCTTCTCCTCCCATGACAGCTCTTCAAGCTCTGCCGTGATTTGGAAGTCGTTCTGTCTCATAAAGCCCTCCATGGCCGCGAATGTTGCTTATAACTCGAGCCGCCAAAACTCGAAAAGCAGCAAGCATGCACTTCTAAGGATTTAATCCACGCTGCAGGGTTTCAGGTTTCGAGCTGGGGTTCCGAGCCGGCCTTGGCCGCCGTCGCACCGGCAGTTCTCGTAAAAGACCTATAGATTCTTAGGGTTCAAGGGGGTTGGCCGTTGAGGGGGGAGGACTGGTTTTTGGTTTAGGTTGGGTGCAGTGTAAAGTTTTGGGGATTTGGGTTGAATCGGGGAGTTGGGTTGGAGGCTTCGCGTTGGCCGTTGAGGGGAGGGGTCAGGACTGGTTTTTGGTTTAGGTTGGGTGCAGTGTAAAGTATGGGGGATTTGGGTTGAATCGGGGAGTTGGGTTGGAGGGTTCGCGGTAAGCAGCAATTTCGCGGGGATGTGGGGGGGACAGGGGGGGCGGTTGTGGGTTCGGGGTGGGTTGGGGGTTTGGGGGCTCGACTTGGGTTGGGCGGTTGGTGGCCAAGCAGCAATTTCACGGACTTTCTTGGACTTCCAAAGCCCTTATATATATATATATATATATATATATATATATATATATATAAGGCAGCAACTTGCGATTTCGCGGAATTTCAGGGGCAGCTCGCGGCACACGGTGGATGCCAGAATATAGATATATTCGATATATAGCTAGATAGTAGTATGATGCATGCATGCTTGACCATGAGTGCCAGGAATGCTTTTATGAGTGCTACATGCATGCATGCATGTTTGACCATGAGTGCCAGGAATGCTTTCATGAGTGGTATATGCATGCGTGCTGGATCCATGCATGCACTATGCGTGTAAGGTCTCCGCCATGGCGAGGAGATTCGAGGCTTCGACCTTAGATGCACAGGATCAAGCATGTTACGTGGCAGTGGCATGCATGCTTGCATCATGCTTGCAATCGCACGATTTTCACCAAAACCCGGATCACCGCTGCGGCGGTGGCGGTGGGTTAGGCCACCGCGTCTTCACGGGTGGCCCCTCCCATTTGGGAGGGGCCACCACCCATCTCACCCCCTTCCCCGTCTGCACTTTGGCCAAGGGTGCAGGTGGCCGCTTCGGGTTCAGCGGCTGCTTTGGGATCGGATCCGGCTGCTTTGGGATCGGTGTCGGATCCGTCTTTGGCCCCGGATTCAGCAATTCGAACAGCTGCTGGGCCGCCGCTGAGAGGGCCTGAACGTCTTCAGCTGTGAGCGGCTCCTGAATCGGCGGCTCCATGCATGCATGCGTGCACTCGACCCTCCCATGCATGATGCATGCATGCATGCATGCGTGTGTTCTCTCACTCTCTCTCTCGATCTTTTGTTTTCTCTCTCTCTCTCCCATCTCTCCCTCTCTGTCTCTCGCTCGGTACCCTCCATGCGTGCATGCGTGTCCTTTCCCCCCGTGCGTGCACGATGTCCCTCCCATGCGTGCATGCGTGTATGTTCTCCCTCTCTCTCTCTCTCACTCACTCTCTCTCTCTCTCTCTCTCTCTCTCTCTCTCTCTCTCTCTCTCTCTCTCTCTCTCTCTCTCTCTCTCTCTCTCTCTCGCTCTCTCTCTCTCTCTCTCTCTCTCTCTGTGTCTCTCGCTCTTTGCCCTGTCCTTCGGCGGCCCTGGATCGATCTTCTCCTAACGAATCATGTCGTGCAGGGGACATGTATCTTCGAGCGATCGGAGGCCCCGGCCGCGTCCTGCTTTTCAGCAGATTTCTTCACCTGCCCGATCGACGGTGTGCTCTCTCTCTCTCTCTCTCTCTCTCTCTCTCTCTCTCTCTCGACTCTCCCTCTCGATCTCTCTCGCTATCGGTCCTCATGATCGCGGGACGACCCAGCAGCGGGGCCTTCCTTATCCTGCACATGCAATTATGGCGTGCTTGAACTTCTCCCTCTCTCTCTCTCTCCCTCTCGATCTCTCTCGCTATCGGTCCTCATGATCGCGGGACGACCCAGCAGCGGGGCTTTCCTTGTCCTGCACAATTGGCGTGCTTGAACTTTCAACCCCCTTATAAATTTGTTGACGTTCAGGTCCACTGGGGTGCTGATCAGAAGCCATGGCAGGAAGCAGTTCACGTCTTCTCCGAAGTAAATCTATGGTTGCAACCCCTTCAAAGAAGAACAATCACACAAGAGGGTTCCGAAGGGAAGGGTCCTAAGGGGAACCTCGCAAACCGAGACGCCCCAAACCTCACCTCCGAAAACCAAAAACAACCCCAACCTACCAACGGCCCAAACAGGCCTCACTTCAGTCGGGATTTTCCACATGCTTGAGCCACGCCGGTGCGTGTCATCCTTGTGCAAGGGGCTTCTGTGCATACCCTTGGCTAAACATGTTAGGGAGTGCATCAAGGCGCAGCTTACAGGCGCCATCACATCAACACTCCTCCTTGGGCTGTGAGTGAACACTAGCCCACATAGGAAAACAACTGCTGGCGTCTTTGACAATACTGACACAATGTCACTTGACGCCGACGAGTCATGGCGTTACGTAGGCCGTGACAGGTAGGTTCATGATGCACTCTGTCACCATGCTCGCTCATCACAAAAGGTCCTTGAAACGGAACATATCCGTCCGGCTGTACATCCGTTTGAACTGCAACGGAAGCCACAGTAGCTCTTGAGCGTGGCCTCGCCGGCGTTGGTGAGGAAAGAGGGGTCGCCCTCGACGACGTCGCCAAAGGAGTTGCCGGTGCACTTCTTTCCTGAATTGAATCATCTAGTCCATAGCGTGCCACCTCCTCCTGTACCGCTTGCTGTAGTCGACGAAGTCGCCTTGCTCCCCGAGACTCCTCAACAGAGCCACTCCTCTTCAAGGAGACCCACTCAAAGAACCACTTGATCGCTTCCCAAACGCCAATGGCAGCGACCAAACCAAGGAGGATGAAGTCATAGAGCTCCCACGGCATACTGACCTCGATGCCCCTTGGTTCCTTCTCGGACATGGTTGAAGCTCTCGAGCCTTGAACCATCCATCCCATGAGCAAAACGAGCCTCGCGAGAACGGCCAACGTTCCATTGATCTTGGCTGGGACACCGCTCTGGCCGCCCTCATCGCTCGCAATGCCCTCCTCGGACTTCAAGCCCCAAAGGTTCAGCAGCTCCACCAAACGAGGGCGGTTAAACGCCTTCGTTCCCAGATCGCCAAGCTGGAGCTTTCCAGCTATGTGCTCTATACGTAGTTCCCGTAGGCGAACTGCTTCACGTAGGTGGTAGGCCCGCACCTTCAAGTGCCTTGTTTTCCAGCTGCCACCGGCCTCATTGCTGAGGCCAACAGCAGCAGAGTTGTCAACCTTCACAACAATCTCCGCCGGAACCTGGTGGAGCTCCGCCGTGATCGCCGAGATGCCATAGGCCATCTGCGTCGTGTTGATGGTCTCTATGAGTTCGGCTTCAGCAACCGACAAAGACACCAACGCTTGGCGCCCCGAGCGCCACGCCACAGGTTGCTGAAGATACCTCGTCAAGCTACATCCAACGCTACGGCTCCCATGTGGGGCGAAGGAGGCGTCCGAGAACGCCTCAATGTAGTGATCCTTTCGCTCGGGGTTGTACTCGAGG
The DNA here is from genome assembly GCA_905221615.1 of Symbiodinium sp. CCMP2592. Lineage (NCBI taxonomy): Eukaryota > Dinophyceae > Suessiales > Symbiodiniaceae > Symbiodinium > Symbiodinium sp. CCMP2592. The sequence goes on along the minus strand of CAJNDT010002291.1, from coordinate 245,396 downwards.
TTGAGGTCGATCGTGGCCTTCAGGTAGCCAAGGGCCCGTAAGCCGATGCGCTCAACCAAGATCGGATTCCTCAAACACCAGGAAGACATTGTAGATATCGTGTGCATGAGATCCGGCCTCGACTTTCCGCTCAACCAAAGCAGCTCCCCTGTGAGAGCTTGCGCCTTGCGCAGCTGTTCAGGGGTGTACTCCTCCTGGGCACACTCGGCTTCTCCAAGAAGCCATTCTTGCGGGCACGGGGTCAAATGACCACGTGTCTCGGAAAGACCATGATGCCTCAGGAGCTCCTCGATGTAGCCCCGCTGGTGAACCTTAACCGCTCCATGACTGCTGCGGCTGATCTCCAAGCCCAGGAACCTTATAGTCGTTTCCTCAGATGCCCAAGTCAACTCAGAGGCCTTCCATTCACTGGTCAGCCAATTGTGAAGCTCCTTGATGACGTCCGGCTCCCCCACATACAAAAGGTCGTCGACATACACATTGACATAGGCCCGAACAGTAGTGGATCCATCTGCAGCAACCACGCAAACCGACCAAATGTTCTCATCAGCACGGTGCTGCTTCAAGTAGATGTATCCGTCGCCATAGGGGATCTTCGCACTACGAAGCCTCTTGTCACGGAACCGTCCCCAAAGGCGAGGAGAGCGACGGAATCCGTAAAGGGCTCTGTCCACCCGCCATAGCTGCAGGGCATACTGCACCTTCGCCAACTGGAACACCTTCGGGGGGTAGAGGGCGTACACGTCCTCCTCCTCATCATCCTCCTCCTGGATCGGGGCCAGGATGAAAGCATTGCGAATGTCCGTTGAAGCCAAACACCATCCCAATGCAGCGCAGTGGACCAACATCACTCGCAGGCTATCCGTCTGACAGCCACCTGCATAGGACTCTTCCATAGACTGCTTGCCCTGGAAATTTCCACAAATAACCAGTCTTGCCTTGCGCTTGTAGAAGGAAGGATCCCCAGGAGGTAGAGGATGATCAGTATCGAGGGCTGGTCCTTCTCCGTCGGGGGTTTCACCGTGAAGACGCCCTTTGCCGGAAGGATAACCAGCTTCCCAGATCGTTCCAGGGCCCTCTGTTCCTCAAGCGTCAAGGGAACCAAAGCCTTTGCCTTAATCAATGCATCGGCCTCCTTGATAATGGATGCCGCCCACCTTGGAATGAACTGTTTGACCTCATCCAAGGCGACAGTATAGACAACCTTCAAGGGCCCAGACAACGTTTCCAGCAAAGGTTCAACTCCATGCACTTCATCTGTTCCCTCGGTCATTCGGCATAACGACATCCACCGCTCCACCCCTGGTCGGTCAGGCCGACTCACGGACTCCCGAGCCTCAAGAGATTGGCCGGCCTCATCCAGTGCTTCCGCAACACCTGCAAACTCTTCGGCCAGTGACTTGGGGCACACTGAAGCTAGCAGCTCCTCCTCATCGATCACCCGTCTAGACCACATCCGGGTCCACATTTCACCTTCAACATCTTCCGGAGGAGGAAACCAGCATGGCCCATTTGCAACCGCTAACGGGCCAGAAACCTCCTCGCATTGAATGACCTTCAGTTCACATTCTGAAACTCGAGGAGGAAGGACAAACCCTAAGCGTTCAAGTCCTTGCCGGGCTTCATCATCTAGCCTTTTGCATTGACCAATGGTGTGAGCAATAACGGTCCACTTTGGCCCACCCGACCAGGGCATCGTCTTGTGCAACTTCTTGGGGTCAACCTGAACAATCTTGTTGTGCACAGGCTCCACATAGCCCATCCTGTGCTCGCCAGAACCCAACTCCATGGAGACCGCAGGATAGCCGTCATTGACCCCTTCTTGCCAAATCCCTCCATTCTTGAAGTTCCCAAGGGTGAGGACATAGTTACGCGAGCCCCGCATATTGAACCGGTCCTTGTGAGCATCCGTGTTGAGGTCCTTGGCAATCGTGAAGGATGAAAACACTACATCCTTCCCTTCATGATGCTTCAGCATCGCAGTCAAGTAGGCGGCCAAGGCCTCATGGCGTGTAGTTGCCGTGGTAACTCCGGTCCAGGGTCCGCGCTGATAAGCCCCCAAAGTAGTATGAATGGAAGGGGGGTCGTTGGCTTGCCACGCAGCTGCCCGTTGTTTTTTCGTCTTCCGGAACCGCTCGCTCTCCAGCACAGCCAAACAATCGCTCATTGAAAACCGACCTTCACGTAGATACTGCTCAGCGAGAGGACCATCATCTCGACGACTAGATCCCTTAGAGGCCGAACTTTCAAGCCCTTCCTCGTGGCCCACAGACAACCCCTCTGAAACCACATCGTCCGACGAGGGCTCCACTTCATCCTTGTCCAGCCTTGCCAGGGCCTTCAACCCAGGCCCTTCGTCACTGGTGGCGATAACATCCTTGCCGAGTGCCGGAAGAAGGCCTACCCCACCAGCTAAATCAACAATGGAGCTCTTCCTGCGCACTCGCCGAAGTGGAGGGTGAAGAGGAAGCTCAACATCTGCGTCTGAACCTCCTTCTGCTGTAGGTGGGTCCTTGAACTGCCGAACATTGGTGGTGAACCACAAGTTCCCTTCATCCGTCAGGACCAGGTGCCCTCCAGGAACTGACCTCACGGGACCAAGATATACTCCTTCTACCCATTTCGGCAAGAGGTCTGTTCGGCCTCCTTGGCCATAACCCTTCCGTCTGGTAAAGACCTTCGACCCAAAGCGAGCGACCGACGGAGAAGGTTGGCCCCACACTTCAGCTTGTTGCTGGGCCGACGCCGTCTCAGCAGCATAGGGCCACAACGAAGCTACCAACTCTGTGGACAAACCGCTCAGCTCCTTGGCCTGCTGTAACAAGATGCGCATTCGCATTTTGAGAAAGCGAACAGCTCGCTCCGCGGTCCCATTTTGAGAAGGATCATCTCCCTGGGTGGTCGAAAGGTCAATGTCCCTGCTGGCGGCCCACTGCTCCAAAGCCTTAGTGGTGTATTCCCGGGCACGGTCTGCATGAAGTTTGTTTACGGGCAACCCACAGGAGCGAAGTTGGATGTATGCCTCTTGCACGGCCTTCAACGTATCCGCGTTCTTCCGAGCCTTCATAGGCCTCACGATGTAGACGGAAGAAAACTCCAGGGGCTCCGCCAACTTCTTCAACGCTTCGACCTCTGCATCCTCTTTGTCCTTCGACACCTCATCACTCCCTGGGACCGGGGGATCACTCGGTTCTCCTCCCTCAGGATGGGGTAGATCTCCCTGAGGATCGCCATCTTCAAATAGCCAATCTTCACCAGGAGCTGGTCCCGCAACCGGATGGCCATGATCCACCTTCTCGGTCTTCTCATCATCAACCTTGGTGCCAGGAAGCTTTGGAAACCTGTAGCAAGCAACCAAGAGGTACTTGTGGCCTGCCGGTCCCTTGGAACGGAAAGGACCAGCTGTATCAATAGAAAGGGAGTATGCCGTTGGGTGGCTCACTCGCCTGTGTGGTTTTCCGGTTGATCTCTCCACACAAACCCGACAGTCCTTTCTATAGGGCAGGTGGTCTCGTTGTAGATGAAGTCGCCACTCATCCACATCAAAACGACATAGTCTTGGATCTCCATGGCCCCTTCATCAAAGAAGACAATAGGCTCTCCTTGCGCCTCAGCCCGACCCAGGTCCGCAACGCATGCGCCACATTCGCTACCAACTCCAATGGCCACATTGAACCAATGGGGTCCCCAGGCTCCTTCGCTCCCATCTCCGCACCTTGAAGATGCCACAGATCCAGGTTGCCTCCCAACACAGTGGGTGCACTGTTCATCACACACTCCACCTCTCCCATCAAGGCATCCATAGAGAAAGCCCGCCACAAGGGAGAAGCAAAGAGGGGCAGACGATCATCACGGCCACCCCCATCAGGATGCTCCAACAGGAAACCGACATGGGGCTTCACCACAGATCTTCGCAACAGTCCCTGTCTCCAGGCCTTGCACCGTCCCTCTTCAGCTACATACCACAACATCATCATTCTGGTGATCAGCTGAGTCTCCTTCTGGTACTGCGGGTGGCCTTCATCCGGGCGCACGGGAGTCGGGAAGCTTTGTCTCGGCGGGCCTCCAACAATCGCTTTAAGGCGACCCGATAAGGCCGCCCAACACAGCAACTTGAAAACACCATCACGCCGAGTGAGATCCAAGGCTCGACTGTCCGTAACGTCGACATTGACCATCACCTCGTCGCCTTCCAAGGCCACGCTCCAGAACGACGATCTCATAGTCGAGGTACGCTTGGCTGCCATTGCCCTCTCATTTCCAGAGAACAGATGAACCGTCCAGGACGTGCTAGCGAACATAGCCTTGCGCTTCGCCCTTGACCACGGCATTCCCTTCAACAGCTTCCATCCATCTTGGAGACCGCACGGAACATCCTCTGGAATCCCCAACAGTGCTTCTGCGGGCACACTGGCAAAGGTAGGGCAACGATGCAGGAACCCAGCCATGGAAGTTCTTTTGCCCTCCTCACAGAAAGCACGGAGATGGCGCTGCCAGGTCCATTCCTCTCTTCCTTGTTCCCTCAACACCCGAACTTGAGCTTGAAGTCCATCAACGGTGCGCTGAAACTCCTTCACCCTGGCCTGCTCCATCTCCGCAATGAGGGTCAAGGCTTGACTCACCGGCAACACCGGACAGTTGCCTCGCAGTCGCACCTGCAAGCGTCCATGTACAGGGTGATGTACAGTGAGCCTGGACTGCGTCCACTTTATCTGACACCCCAACAGCTGGACCAGTTGTCCCATTGGAATGATCGGGGTGTTGTCGCCCCCTTCAGCAAGCAGAGTCCCCTCAGACGTCTGAGGCAACAAAGCCCCGTCCCCTGTGGCTAGGGATACGTTCACACGTCGGGCCTGGCTCAGCTCCTCCTGAGATCGCGGAGGTCTGTATGGATGGCTGGCTCCACTGTCCAACAAAGCTTCCGCCTCCTCCTCAGGGGGTGCCGCCGTCTCGGAACACAACGAAGTAGCATTGAGCCTGGCTTCATACCAGGACACCGCACTGCTGAACGAACACACTCCTTGGCCCGGCTCCTGAACTCTCAAAGTCTTCAGGCGTCGCACCTCATCCAGCTGTTGTTGGATGAGAACAAGCGGGTCCACAGGCGCCGGTGCCGAACCGCTTGACTGAGCTGCCAAAGCCTTCAACATTTGGTTGGTTTCCGATAAAATCTCGGACATCTTCGTGGCATCGATTTTGTTGCCATTGCTTCCAGAGCCAGTGGCCTCAGACTGGGCCGGCGCAGGCACCGTTGTAGAAGTCGCAGAAGTAGCCTTCGCAAGGGATGGCGCAATGGGCGGGACCGCCGCCGAGGTAGTAGATGTTGTTCCGGAGCCCTTCGATGGAGGCGGAGGCGCGGGCCTTTCCGGCGACGAACCCCCTCCAGCATTGCACTCCTTGGCCCGGTGCTGCTTTGAGCCGCACAGCAAACATCTCTCACCTCTGTTCAAGCCAGTCCACGAATGAACAAAGCTGCACTGCTTCCCATTCCGGCATCCTTGGTCTGAGCTGAACCACTGGCATGGGCGCTTCGCATTCGGTGCGCCTCCCTTCTGCTTCCCCTTTCCTCCGGCACCGCTATCGCTTGTAGGCTGCACACCCTTCAGCGACGGAGGAGTCGTAGTTGTAGTAGTCGCCGGAGTCGTCGAAGCACCACCCGAGGAAGCCGTAGGCGCCGAAGACTTCTTGATTCCTGCCCCGAGCTGCTCAAGCTCTGCTAGCAGGTGCTGCAGGAACTTCATCACATTCTGTTGACTCGGCCTCGAGTCTATCTGCAGCTCCGTCTTAGCCAAGGCCACCCTGAACTTGAAGTCGCTATGTGCCTCCGCGGTGCGCCGCACAATGTTGGACAACGACCTCACCTGCAATGACTCATCTGGCAACGCTATGTTGAGGTCCGCGGCTCTCTGGAGTAAGCGATACCACTTTCGAATGGCCAACACCGCCTCCGCTGGTCCCGGACTGGATTCGCTGACATCCAGCTGTCTCAGCAGCTGTGCCCTGTCCTGAGCACCACCCGGAAAAGAATCTGGTGAACCCCTTGCACTCGATGGGCCACCAACTCATCTCGGACACCCTTGGGGAGTGAGTTGAGGAGAAGCGAAGCCACTTTCCGCTCCAATTTCTTGTACTTCTCCTCCCTGAGGTCGTCTGGAAGAACGGCCTTCACGCTCAACCTTTTCATTGGCGACAACGACTGGTACTCTCCGTAAGCCCGCTGAGCTACTTGTAGAGTTCGCTGCCACCAATCTGTTGCCCCAGAGGCCAAGCTGCCCACCTGCTGCTCCGTCAAGTACAGGTAGTCCTGGAAATCCGTTGCCCCAGACTCTGGTGTGTACTCCGGAAGCTTTGACAGCTCCACCACGGCCTTGGCCTCCAAGTCCATTGTGTCCCCGCCCCTCTGCTTCAACAGCACCTGCTGCAGCTGAGACATGCCTGTGATCAACACGTCGAGAGGGCTTGGAGCACTTTGCTTAGCCGCAGCCTCATCTTGGGCGGTTCCACCTTGAGTTCCCTGCGGAGGTTGAAGTGGATGTGGTGGGGCCTCAGCATTCTTGGGTTCCTGAGTGGCACCACCCAACCCAGGAGGATAGTCCCCAACATAGTCGCCGAAGGTGCCTTCGGCCTCAAGTGGCTTAGCTCGGTAAGCCTCCTCCGATGGTCCCATTCCATACAGATCACCATCACTTAGTCCCTGAAGAAGATCGCCCACTCCACGGCGAAGAAATCGGCCCCTCACATTAGCTGCCATTGGACCGTTGCGCCCTTGACGACCCGGGCTCGACGAAGCTCCACGGCCCCGTAGCTCCGGACTGGCACTCCTTGAAGCTCGATCCAGCCATGCGCGTCGACCCTCCGCGCCACGGCCTTGGGGACCTCCTTCGGTTCCTGGAAGTACACGCACTCCACCGGGATCACCTGGCAACTCAGGACGCGGACCACCCGGGACATACTGCTCAAACACTGCGGGACCACTATACGGCTTCTCCTCAAAGCTAAAGGGGACCCGATCACCTCCAAGTACTCCACGACTTGTAAGAGGAGCCCGACCATCATCAGGCATAGAGGCACTGATCGTGCGACCCTCTCCTTGTTGCATAGCTGCCGCATAAGCCCGATCACCTCCAAGTACTCCACGACTTGTAAGAGGAGCCCGACCATCATCAGGTATGCCTTGACTGGAATAAGCCCGATCACCTCCAAGTACTCCGTGACTTGCAAGAGGAGCCCGAGCATCTGCAGGTACACTTTGGTTGGAATAAGCCCGATCACCTCCAAGTACTCCATGACTTGTAAGCGAAGCCCGAGCATCTGCAGGTACACCTTGGTTGGAATAAGCCCGATCACCCTCAAGTACTCCAGGAATTGTAAGCGAAGCCCGAGCATCCCTAGGTACACCTTGAGTGGAATAAGCCCGATCACCTCCAAGTACTCCATGACTTGTGAGCCCGAGCATCTGCAGGTAGCGCTGCACTGGAATAGGCCCGATCATCTTCAAGTACTCCGTGACTTAACAGCTGAGGAGCGCGCTCTGGGAGACCTGAAGGCGGATTGACCTGCTGCCGCAGGCGTCTGTTCTCTTCCTTCAGCTCCTCCAAGCCTTGCTGCTGCACACGAAGAGCTTCCTGAACCTGACGACGAACCTCTGACTCGACCAGCTCACGAGGAATCGAGTCTGACGACTGCTCATCTGTCGCCGGTCCAGCTCGATGAGGCCCATGCAGAAGGGGAGCCTGAGAGGGCTACGCTTCCATCGCCCTTCTCGCATTCCTTCCAAACAACGGCGGGTTTGCCTCTAGGGTTGCCGCAGTCAACTCAGCTCCAACACCCGTAGACTCGTTGTGCGGGGTAGTAGGTGACGAGTGTTGAACTTGATGCTGCATCATGAACCCAGAGCTAGCGCCAGACGGGGCCACAAACTGCTGTCTCGTCATCGTAGTAAGCGTCTCCATTGCAGTATGCTGCTTGAAGAACTCACCCAGACGGTGCATCCATCGTAGCGCTGCCGGCACCTCGCCCATATTGCGTGTTGCGCCCGGACCTGACCCATCGGTCTGCGGTTGGGCTGGCCAGGCCTCTGTCAAAAAGGCCGTTGCTTCCCTGTTGCCGTGGAGGACGGTTGGGGAATAAGGCAGAGACTCTATCCCCGCCGGTGAATTTGACGCCCTCGTAGACCTCCCCACCCCATTAGGCAGCTGAGGCCTCGCATAGTCGGGGCCATTCACTTCCCCTTCCAGCCTGGCTTGTTGCTGTTCAGCCCGATGCGAAGCAGCATCCGTAGATTGGGCAATCATAACCTGTTGACGTTCAGGTCCACTGGGGTGCTGATCAGAAGCCATGGCAGGAAGCAGTTCACGTCTTCTCCGAAGTAAATCTATGGTTGCAACCCCTTCAAAGAAGAACAATCACACAAGAGGGTTCCGAAGGGAAGGGTCCTAAGGGGAACCTCGCAAACCGAGACGCCCCAAACCTCACCTCCGAAAACCAAAAACAACCCCAACCTACCAACGGCCCAAACAGGCCTCACTTCAGTCGGGATTTTCCACATGCTTGAGCCACGCCGGTGCGTGTCATCCTTGTGCAAGGGGCTTCTGCGCATACCCTTGGCTAAACATGTTAGGGAGTGCATCAAGGCGCAGCTTACAGGCGCCATCACATCAACAAAATTATACCCTATACACCCTCTAAACTCGATCTAAACCTTAAACCCTACAAACCCTAGACCCTCGGGGCCCCCTATAAACCCTAAACCCTATAAATTTTAACCGTAGACCCTCGAGGCCTCATCACCGTGGGACGACTCGGCACCTTTGCCTTTCTCCTTAATCTTCTGCTCCTGTACAAGACGAGAACTGGCATGCTTATATCCGTCTCTCTCTCTCTCTCTCTCTCTCTCTCTCTCTCTCTCTCTCTCTCTCTCTCTCTCTCTTCTCTCTCTCTCTCTCTCGCTCTCTCTCCTCTCTCTCTCTCTCTCTCTCTCTCTCTCTCTCTCTCTCTCTCTCTCTCTCTCTCTCTCTCTCTCTCTCTCTCTCTCTCTCTCTCTCTTTCTCTCTTTTAATCTGGCCTCATGAACCTCGGCGGCTTTCTCCTGCAGCAATGAACATGCGTGCTTGAACTCCGTGTTTGGTCTGTAGTTGGCCTCCTTTTTTGTCTCGCCGGCAACTTTCTGCTTCTTGGCCTGCAACAACACGAAAACTGAAAACTGGCGTGCTTATCATAATATTTTACGATCTCTATATAGGCCTCCTGATCTGTGGACTCGGCCGCCGGGTTCTTTGTGCCCTGCAACATACGAGAACTGCCGTGCTTGCAGTCTGCGTTTATAATTCACGAAGCCTGAGACTCGGCGGCTTTGGGAACCTAATCATTCGAGCGATGAATGTTCTCATGTGTGCGACAACATGCATGCATGGCCTCTGCTGAAGGTGATTTACACATCGCTGGTGCCAGCGGCGGCGGTGAAGCGGGCACCTCGGTTATATAGGCCGGCTTTAGGGTTTAATATATATACAACAGCTCAGCACGGAACCGGAATGTTGGCACGGTCGTGGGCCATCATGTCGATGAGCTGGCATGCATGCATGCGTGCACTTGTATGCACATGCGTGACATGGCATGCATGCATGCGTGACTTACACATGCGTGACATGCCATGCATGCATGCGTGACTTGTAAGAATCTTGTATGCACATGCGTGACATGAAACATGAGTGATCCTGATCATGCATGCGTGCTTGCCTCCGCCTGGGGTCCCTTGGCCTTACATTTCATCCTGAAGAGAATGTTTTCGGCCTGGCAAGATCTGTGTGCGTGTGTGGCACACAAATTTCTCGGTCGGACCTCCTCTCTGCTTCGTCTCTTCTTCGGCGGAGCAGCAGCAGGTTTTGCAGGAGGCTTCGGCCCTGCAGCCTTGGGCATCTTCTTTGGCTCTGGGAAGTAGACAACCTCAGAGTCCATGCAAGATTATATGGCTGCCGTTGCAATGCTGGTGGCGGCCTGCTCCGGATCTATCTCTTCCACCTCTTCGGTCTCTTCTGCTTTCTTTGCGGCCTGCTAGAACTGACCAGTTTTATTTCTAATTTTCTTGCTATATTTAGGTAATTACTCAGGAAGCGAATAGGCCTCTGCTATAAGAGCTCTTCTTCGGCTGGATGCTGTGGCTTTCAAGGTCTCCAAATACTGAATGTGTCGTCGCATCACCGCCTGTTGATCCTGCCATGCAAGCTGTTTAAAATCATCATCATCATCATCCATACATGCATGCAGTTATTGCTTATATACGGCTTGAGGGCGTATTATAGGGCTTAGGGTTTAGAGTTTAGGGCTTAGGGTTTAGTGTGTGCAACATGAGTGATCATGCATGTGGGCACATGCATGCCGTCATGTATGTGTGCAACATGAGTGATCATGCATGTGGGCACATGCATGCCGTTGCTTATATATGTGAACATGAGTGATCATGCATGTGGGCAGGCGGGGGGCAGAGGGTCGCAAACTGGCCTCGACGACCGGATCATCCTTTGCAGGCTCCTCCTTAATTTCAGTGCTGTCAGGCGGGGGGCAGAGGGTCGCAAACTGGCCTCGACGACCGGATCATTCTTTGCAGGCTGCTCCTTAGTTTCAGTGCTGTCAGGATTCTAGTGTGCATATACAGCTGGAGGTCAGGACCGGAGGTGGAGAAGAAACCACGGTGAAACCCAAAGTGTCCTTAATGTCTTCAGGTCAACAAATATATAGTTTGGGGAGCACTATATATGTATCAGCAAATATGAATGCCTGCTAAGGCTGCGACGTTTGCCGATGGCGAGGCGGGGTCCTCCTCTCGATGCATGCACGATAGTTTAAAAGCTTTCTCCCTGTGCGTGCCCGTGCCTTCCCCGCGGAGGCTTCTTCATCATCCTGGTCCAGATGCATGCATGACCCGCTTTCCCCAAACTTTGCTTTGGTGTCCTGCCTTCGGCGGCTCCATGGCACCGGACCCGCAAAAAAAAACCCTATAAAGCCTCAAACCCTGCCAAATTATGGTCTATGGTATACATCCCACGATATGCCTGCAACTGCATGGTTCAATGCACATGACCTGGAGAGCCAAAGCAGCAGTTGACTCAGGAGTCAAACTTGCATGCGTGCACAGACCTCGATCTGCGAAGAATCAGGATGCCAAGGCAACGACAAATCGTCGGCGACAAGGTTCTCGTTAAAGCGACCTCACCAGGGTAATTACAACAAAATGCTACTTTAACCCATGCGTGCATGTGTGCATGAGCCCATGAGTGCCTGACTTCCAACGAACAAGGTGTAAACCTCGATGCATGCTACGTACCCTAACCCATGCGTGCATGCATGCGTGAGCCCATGAGTGCCTGACTTCCAACCTACAAAGTACCTCGATGCATGCTAGTATATATAACCATATTCTGGTAACCCATGCGTGCATGCATGCAAAAAAAAACCTCGATCTCTCAGGGTGCTGCCTCCACAGTTCGATCCTGCTGCGAGCTCGTCCAAAGCAGCATTCGGGACCAAAGGCTGCGAAAAAGGTAAAAACCATCATGCATGTCGATCCATGCATGTGCATGTGTGGAGACATGCGTCTGATTCTTAAGACTAGAATGTTTTCTGCTCTCCTGTTGCATGCGGGCAGACGAAGTACGATCGAATTATGGGCGTGCTGTTTTAGAAGCAACACAAACCCATGCACCGAATTGCAACGAATTGTTCCCGTGCTTTGCAACTGAGGAAACAGCTACCAGGTAGCAAACTTACAAAGTCAGCCGTCTCTTGGATCTCTCGCTGGCACTCATCTTCGAAACCACATCGTACCTTTCCTGGCTTTGCAGCCAACTCTTGGACAACTCGTCCCTGAAGACCTTGCCCATCGGGTCGCAGGCGAACTCGTGCCTTAGAAGGGACGAGTGAATATATAATATCTATACTGTAAACCTTCCAAGCACCGGGCCTAAAGCGGGCTTTATACTCATCGTAGGCTCGGCCGTAGTGACTCTGACCCCTTTTTGCCTTCTCTTGGCCCTTCGTCGGCTTTTCAACCTTGCCTTTCTTGCTCGGGGCCTTGCTCGGCTTAGCCTTCGAGGGCGGCTTGGGCTTCTTCGCTGCAGAGCTCTTAGCAGCGGGAGTCTTCTTGTTCTTTGAGCACTCACGATTTTTCTCGGCCTGCAGGAATGAATGGCTAGCTTGCGTGGGATGCATGCAGGAGTGCGTGATACATGAATGTCCCTGTATATGCATGCATGAGTGCATGCGTGATACATGAATGCATTTTAAATGCTGCCAATGACATGTGTGCCATGCGTGTACACTGTTCTCTAACCTCCAGCTTCTTGGCCAACTTGAGCTGCTTCTGAGCCATGGGGGTGACACGTGGCTTCGTTTCCAAAGATGGCTTCGGCACATCCTCGTACCTTGGAAGATCCCAAAAGAATCTTAAGAAACACAGTTTTTTGGACCTCGGGCTGTGACAGACTGCTGGCCAACTTTTGATCCTGGCCCAGGACGATACTACAGGCCCTATACAGAAAACATGAAGCGACCCAATTTTCGGCAGGCCTTCTTTTTTGGTCGCAATAATTCCTCCACCACTGGCATGCTTCTATGTGCATTCTTACCAGAATACGAGCTGCCCACAATCCTCGGTTTCATCGTCCATCTCCTCAGCATCACATATATTCAATAGATAGCCCTCATGCTTATTAATGCTCAAACATCCTACATTGCGGCCAGAAGACCTTCAACAAGGTGTCTACTTCGTCAGCATCCCAACCACGGGGCTGCCACTCCTGAGCATCGCTCACATGCATGTCTTATAAAAATTAATCTGTCCCCTTTGTCTTCGAAGGCCTCCAACCACTCTTCGGCTTCTTCTGCTGTCCATCCCAAATGGTCCTATAATATGCATGCGTGCAAAGTATAGTTATAAACCATGCGTGCATGCATGCTTGGATCCGATCGGTTTATAAATGAAGCAGTCCATCAATGACTGTCGCCACTGCAATGGGGTCCATTCTTCGTCCTCTGCAATTTAAGATCATACTCGGCACAGCTCCTTTGAAAGCAATAGCGTCCTCGGGACACATGTCGCTCGTCCGTTCCTGAACATAGATGCGTGAAAAACTGTGTGTCTGCATGGACATACTACATATATATATATATATATATACATTTTTTGCAACGAAGCAGCAGGAGTCGGATCGTACACTTGCGTCTCAAGGCAATCCATGGCTGCAGAAGGCAAACGAGCTGCATCGGGCTGCGGCGATTCAAAGTCCACTGCTGTGCTCCTCTTGGCCCTCGCAACCATGTACTTCAGTCGTTTCGACTGACAATCGGTCCAGTTGGCGAAAGATTGCCCAGGTGCCAGAATCGGAACGATCTGCAGCAAATTCAGCAGCTTCCGAACAACGAGTTTACAAAGGCGGGTCGTGAAAAATCGTCCACTGCATTCTGCTGTGAAACGAAAAGCCGCACGAAGGTGAGGCTTCTGAAAAGAGCCGCGTGGGAACATTTCTCCTGTTTTGCCCACAAGCTCTAGGTGCTCATCGTCAAAGAGCATCTTCAGTTTCCCGCACACAAACTCACTCCGCTCTTGTCGCTGAGACTTTAAAAAAACTCGCCGGGCAGCCATCTTCGATGGATCAAATATATATATATATATATATATATATATATTATAATTGCATGGATGCGTATATAGTATATTATCTAATATATGCACGAGCCAAAAAACTCTGCGAAAAAACACACAGGATGCATGCGTGCGACATGCATGCAGCTCGATCCCTCAAATCCCAAACCCTGCATGCATGCATGCGTGCTGGGGGCGGGGAGCACCTTCCGTATCCTCGCGTCTCGTGTAGCTTCTTTTCATCGCTCACCTGGGACCAGCGTAACTGCATGTTGGAATTAAATCGGTCAAGGTCCTGATAATGCCTAGAATACTTGGACTCGCAGGCATTTTTGAGCGAGCACAAATGATCCGATAGATCCAGGGCGGCCCTCGAGATCTTCTTGAAGATCAGGAGCCGGTGGCCACCCAAGACTCTTAACCGGCAGCCAGTACGTCACCAGCCGCAAAATGCATTGCAATCGAATTAAGGTGCATGCATGCTCCTGGCAGTCACAGCCTAGCTCATGGAGTCCGGGATCTCTTGCGCTTTCGGGGCGATGATGCCGGGGATGTAGCAGCCATGGGCTGGTCTTCATTCTGCTGCGTCCTGGCTTTCTCTTCTAGCCATTCTTTGCTAGCCTTGAACCACTTCCACCACCAAACATCGCCTGTCTTCTTCCACGCCCACCGCCATTCCCACGATACTGCGGGCGAGCGGCTCCGATCCGTCCCATCCATTTTAACTATGGCTTTGGTCCTAGCTGCACCTGGCGCCAAATGGCTATAGCAGTCGTGGACATTGCAGATTCAAAACCATGCAACTGAAACTGCAGCCGGTCCATGCATGCATTATAACAAAACGCATCTGAGGCCAGAGCCGTCATGAGTGCATTGCGAAAAGACATGAATGCCGTCATGAGTGCCACTGTAAAAAAATTATACCGTTTCAGGTTTCGGGCTGCTACTTCATGCGTGCTGTTTAAACGATCGAATTCGAGCCGAAATTCTACGGTACGTCGCGTCTGTGCATCTCACGAGCAGCAGAATAACTGACGTGCATGCATGCCAGTCCGTCGAAATCCGAGACGATCGCCAAAAAACATCTGTCGAAATGTCGAAACGGAAACAAACGAAAATGATATATATATATATATATATATATATATATATTGGTTCCGCCTTTTAGCCAAAATGCGCTCTATAAGTGCGCCCCTTAAGTGCGCCCCTTGACGTCGACCGACCTTTCTTGGTACAGCCGCTGCTACAACGGCACCTGCTGCCACAGCTGCAGCCGCTACCGTGGACCCCACGCCGGCAGAGTCAGCCGCTAGGAGGTTCATGGAAGTCGGGCCACGGGCCGCTAGCCCCTCGGGGAAGGCCCAGCCGGCCCAGCCGGCCGCTACAATCAATGTGTTCGACTACACGTGGAACACGCTATTCGAGGATCCGGACCGCTACCTCGAGCTGCTACGCCGCGAGCTCCAGCAGGACCGCGCTATTGAGCAGGCGCCAACGCTCTGGCCGCTAGGTTCCTGGGACCAACGCTATGAGAAGGGGAAGGGCAAGGGGCCCAACCCCCGCTATGGCAAAGGAGATGATGGCACGCTAATGAAGAGTGCTATCCACCACGGGGAGCATCTCTACACGCTAGGCCGGGAGGATGTGGCACTGATGTGCCGCTACGTCCACCCGCCCGCTAACACCCCCCAGGGGGAGAGAGCTAGCGAGCTGCTAGCCATGCTATTGCCAAGCTGCTATACCCAGTACCAGGCTGGGCGCTGCCGCTGCTCCCTGGGCCACTGGGACGCTAACGCCTGTATTTTCAGGTGCGCTACGACCTGCGAGGTCTGTTCGCTAAGAGCCTGCAACAGGCGTATGTGGTTTAAGTGTGACGACCACGCTAGTCACTGTTGTGACGGGTGCAAAAAGTGGAGCCGCGGGGAGGACTGGGGCGGCCGCTAAAGGCGGGCCCTGCCTCGCTACAGGCCCCGGCCTCGCTACCTGCGCCCGCTACTTTTGATTTGCACGCGGCTACCTTTGCAGTGCCCTCTGCTGCCGACCGCTAGCCGCAGCAAAACTCAGGGTTGTGCTCCGCTATGGTTGCCTGTGGCACGCTACAGTCCATGCTACACAGAAGAGCTAGAGTGAGAGTGTCGAGAGTTGCGGGGGAGGGGCACCGGGCCGGGAGTCGATGGGGCTGCTAGGGCCGTCTGCTGCTGCAGCGCCTTCTCAGCGAAAGCTATCGACTGGCACTCCCCACATACACTCTCACGCTAGGAGCTTTTCCCCAATGTGCTAGCAGGAAGGTTTTCCATTTTGCATATTTTCCTAGGGTGGCGTAGGGCCCATCGTGCCTGCTACCATGGCAGAGGCTCTGGCAAAGAAGCTAGCCCTTGGAAGCAGTGAGCTTCGCTTCCTGCTAGTGCAGCACAAAGTCTCGGATGCTATTCAATCCGAACTGTTTTCGAACGGTATCGATACCGTTGCTAAGTTCGCCGCCTCGGCGACTGATGAGGCGGACCTCAAGAAGATGCTAAAGGACAGCTTCGCGATCGAGCCGTCCACCTCGCTCGCGGGGGTCACCATCGCATGGAGGACCGCTAATTCCCGCACCGAGCGGCAAGCAGAGGCGGAAGCTACGAGCGAGGTCCGGGATTGGGCGAAGCCCATCCCAGCTACCGACTATATGGCCATGCGCCAAGCCTTCACCGCTAAGTTTGGGGACCTGGAAGACAAGCAGACCCCCGCTAAGGAGTACATCGAGAAGAAGCTAGCCGAGCTCGAATCCGGCGAGTTCCGCGCCGAGCCGCTAACCGAGGTCATCAGCCGGGACGAGTGGGACCCCGACACGCTACTGCCCGTCTGGAACGGCAACGGCACGCTATCCATGAAGAAGGGGGGAGCTCGGGCATCCACCCCCTCGGGGCCGGAGCAGCTACGCCTGCGGCTCATGGTCCTCCAGAACACGCTAATCATGATCCAGCTTCGGCATCCCAACCGGGAGGAGCTACAGGATGTTACCATGGCTCTCTTCGAGCGCTACAAGGACTACCTCCTTGGAGACTACTGCTACGGTCTCCGGTCCAGTGCCGACTCGGGGTCGCTAGTGCCCCCGTGGCCCTTGGTGCTCAGCTACGAGCACGCTATCCGAAAGCACGCCTACAAGGTCATGGCGACAGCTGGCTACGCCTTTGGTGCTGCGCTAGTCCATGCTTACAAGGACGCTAGTGTCAAGGAGCGGCACTTCACGACGCCGCTAGCCCTCCATGCTAAGCGGCCGCAGCCCTGGACCTGGACCGAGGAGCGTCCCGCTAAGACCCCCAAGGGGAAGGGCAAGGGCAAAGACGGCCCCCCCAAGGGGGGCAAAGCTAAGAAGCGATTGGGCGCCGACCGCACCCCCCAAGGGAAGCCCATTTGCTTCCGCTACAACGCTAAGGGGTGCAAGAATGGCAGCAAGTGCCACTTTGAGCACGTCTGCTCGCTATGCTTCGGCAAGCACCCCGCTACGCAGTGCCCCACCAAGAAGACGGAGGCCGCTAAGGAGGACAAGCCCTCCAACTGACCCGCTACTGTGGCTGCGCCCTCAGTGCCTGTGGCCCCCCCGGAGGGGGATGCTACGCCAGCTCCACAGGATGCTACGCCGGCAAAGCCGGCCGCTACGCCTGCAAAGCCGCTACGGGTGCTCTACCTTTTCTCTGGTTCCTCGCGCAGGCTCGATGTGGCGCAGTGTTTGCACCAGCTAGCAGCAGAGCTCGAGAGAGATGTGCGGGTCGAGTGCGTCGATCTTCTGCGGCACGCTAAATATGATCTGAGTCAGCCCAAGATTCGGCAGAGCTACCTGGACCGGATCGCTAACAAGGAGTTCGACGCGGTGGTGCTCTCCCCGCCTTGCGCTAGCTTCTCCAGAGCGCCCTGGGCTAATTTTGCAGGGCCCCGCCCAGTGCGAAGCTACCAATTTCCCCGAGGTCTGGAGACGCTAACCCCTGCAGAGAGGGACCGCGCTATCTTGGGCAACATCTTCGCAGACTTCAGCTTCGAGGTCGCTAGCCTCGTGGCAGACGGCGCGGCTACCTTCCTGGCAATGGAGCAGCCAGAAGACCTTGGAGCCCTCGCTAAGGGCCCGCACCAGGGAACACGGCCGGCCTCCATGTGGCAATGGCCGCCGCTAGCCGACCTTCTGCAAAAGGGGCTACTTAAAGGGCCGGTGTGGTTAGTAAATGAATAACAGACTTGATATATTTACCTATCTCTTGTATGTTAAGTTATAAATGAAGTAAGTCTGGTTATAAGTTCAGCAACTATGCTATGTGGAGAGGTATAACTTACTAAGTGTTGAGGACAAGATAGTAAGTAGTGTAAGTGAATAAGAGACTTATATATGTTATAGGTGTGAGTTAATAAGTGACTTACAGTAACTCAGGTAAGTAACTTAGGTGACTTAGGTATTCGTTTGTAAGTCAGATAATAAGTTGAATAAGTTGACATGGTCTCTGGCCAGGAGATGATGGGAAGGATGTTTTTCTGCACGTCCAATGAAGTTGGAAGCTTTCTTTGCATGAAGTTGGAAGCTTTCTTTGCATGTGAGAAAAATGATGCAAACCTTTCTTGCTGTGCTCAGAGCATGCATGCATATGAGAAAATGATGTAAACCTTTCTTGCTGTGCTCAGAGCAATGCATGCAGGCAGGCATGCTTAAGACGCTTTGCAGGGCCACCGGCTCGCAAGCAGTGTATGCATGCTGTTGCTCAAGCTGAGTTTTGAGTTTGCGGGATCCTTGCAGCCTTGCTTCGGTGATCTTCGGTGTCATCGACATGTCCCTTTCGCACGAAGTGAAGGTGCAGCTGCAGTCCTTTCTGGAGGAAGCTGCCGACGGAGAGAAAATGGTTAAAGTGGTTGAAGCCACCTTGGACTTGCTCAGGAAGAACCACCTGCTGTCGACCATGAAGCTGGAGCCCAAGCTGGTGGGGGTTCACCCCAGTAACCGAGACGGTTACGGGGTGAACCCCCAGGACGTGCTGGACCTTGTGGACAGCATCATCGATGTGGGGTTCGTGAAAGGCCGAGTGCATGCCGTAGGCGTGGAAGTTGAAAGCCAGCACGTGAGGGACTGGAACTCCAATCTCTTCGCTTCGGCCAACGGGGGCCTCGGCTCCATGGAGCCGGATCTCCTCAAGGTGACCAGCATCTGCGGCTCTCACACCAACTCGGCCTTGCGACTTTTTCGCGATGCCGTGCCACACTCCAACGAGCTCGTGTGCACCGGGGGGCGATTGAGCATGGAGATGCTGAAAAATCGCGATCCTGCTTTCCACGAAGCCGCGACCGAAGGCTTGTCGTGGGATGTAATCTCTGCAGCCGTCGCCCGCGAGGTGCCCGAAATCCTCGAGCTGGTCTCCAGGTCGGGCAACACCTCCCTGCAGAGGGGGGAGCATGAACTCCAAGTCCTTCGCCGAATTCATGGCCTCTACTGTAAGATGCAGGCTTCGGGCCAGACCCCCTCGTTTGCTTCTCTGAAGAAGCAGATCTTGGCTTCGAAACCGAAGTGCGGGGTATCCGTCCCTCACATGTACTCCTACTGCCTCAAGTGCAGCGGGGGCCAAGAGGCCGTACATCTCAAAGAAACGGAGCTCTTTGTGCGAGCATGCTGCCCTTCCTCAAGACAGCTGGGGCCGGATCTGTGGCAGGCTTTGTCCATGGAGATCAAGGGGCATGGCTCCGAGGCCGTTGCTTGCTTTCGCAACGGCCTGGTCAAGTCGGCATATGTGCGGCAAAACGTCTCTGTGGGGGACTGCCGGAAGCTCGCTGCGAACTTCACGAAGGTGAAAGAAGCAGACGAGATCATGTTGGCTGTGCGGGCCATGCTAACAGAGCAACTCGGGGAGTGGAAGGATGCCGGCCTGGTGAAGGCCCTTGCAACCATGGACATGTGCATGTGCAGCATGGTCCTTGGCTTGAAGCAGAAGGGCGAGAAGGACTACAGGACCTTGCAGGCCGTGGCCCATGATTTCTGCCTTGTGGCCCAGGAGCTCACTGGGAGGACCCTTCCCTTGAAATGGCAAGGCTTCGCCGAGGCAACAGCAGCACCTGCAGCGGCAAAGGCATCGTCCTCGAGTGCACCGGTGCTGCTTGAGTTGGATGAGCATGGTGCAATCAAGAATCCGGTGGGTTTGCTGGAATCCCGAGGCTATGCATTGGGCAGCAATGTGAGGAGGCGAGCTGACAAGACGACTGGCAAGATCCAAGATGTGAAAGGCGGCCTTGTGTACATCCAGTTGGACTCCGGCGACGTCGCGAAGGAATCCATTGACAAGATTCTGGGCAACGAGTGGGCCGTCTTCACCCCCAAAAGTGAGGCAGAGGTACTGGAAGATTTGAGCATCTACAGCCCTTCAACGAATGTTGAGCTCCAGGCCTTCATGCTCCAGGCAGAGATCGCGAGGCAGCTTCAGAAACTTTTTGATGAACAGTCCTCTGGCATCGACAAGCTTGCCTTGCAAACGAAGCCCCAGAAGCAGCTTCAGGCCTCGCAGGACATCCCCAAGGGAAAGGTGACATTGGTGCCATTGACGAGCAAGATCCTCCACAAGGGCTCCAGCCAAGCGAGCTGGTTCGAGGCGACGACGGACTGGACGATGGATGCGAGGAAGTTCTACCTGAGCTCCTCTTGTGTGCTGCCCAAGGAAGATGATGACAAGATCAAGCCTCTCATAGTCCCGTTTTTCTTCGTGAACTACACAGAGGACGAGGACGAGGCCAACGTGAAGTTGCAGCCCATGCAAGCAGAAAAGTCTTCCTCCATCAAGATCCCCGTCTTCAAAAGCACCAAGAAGATTGCTGCCGGGGAGGTCGTTTTGTGCTATAAGGCCAAGGACCTTAAAGCTCCACCCCTCCACCTCTCCCCCAGTGCGGCGAAGCGATCGTCGTCCGGCGGAGTGGCAGTTGCAGCGAAGAAGAAAGCGAAGAAGTGAGAGGCATGTGATTTCTATATATGCATCATGTGCACATGTGGATGCCAGCGGTTTTGCTTTCGCTTGGCATTGGAACGAAGGCCCACCCGGGCACAGCCTCATATGGCAACCTGACAGCATGATCAGGCGCTTTTCAGGCTGCAGGGTGGCGCGATCGGCATAAGCAGAGGTCCAGCTGCATTGGTTCACAGAAATTGCGGTGCTTGAGCATGTTTGTTTTCTCTTGACTTTTGCATGCAAGCCTTGATTCAGTGCAGCATCGAATGCATGGTTGCAGCAGTGCATGCAGGTTTTGCACTTGAGTTGTGCTGGAGCCGCCTCAGCAGGGCAACTTTGCTCGCTTGGCAGGCTTTGCATCTCAAGGACAGACACAGTGAGAAGCTGTTGAGTCGCCATGGCAGAGGATCCAACTTTCGAAGTGGAGACTCGCAAGATCATCTTTTACGGCAAGCATGAGTGGTGCCCCACTCAGAAAATAGTCGAGGAGCGGACCTTTTTCTCCTTCACGAAGTGGTCTGCACAGCTGACTCGCATGATGACCGGCAAGCGACTTCAGCTTGGGGGTGGGCGGGCTGCAGAAAGTGGTTCCTTGAACGTGCCAGTGATCGGCAAGATCTTGGAAGCCCGGCAGTCGGCCTGCGACAAAGCCCTTGAGGAAGCTCTGAAAGTCGAGGATGGGTCGGGCGACGAGGATGAGAAGCCGAAGAAGAAAGCCAAGAAAACCATTCGAAGGTCATCGGCCAAGGACCTCCACCTCCTTCCTGAAATAGTGGACGTGTCGGTGGCTGAATTCCAGATGTCCTTGCTTTCGGAGGGGCTGTCGACTGGAACGATCTGGATGGAGCTCCGTCCCGAAAACCTCTCCTGGCTCAAGTCTTGTGTCGACAAGGAAGAGGCAAAGCCTCGTCAGAAGAAGGGGGAGGCCAAGCCGAAGCAGTGATGCCATCATGCTGTCCGGGAGGTTCAGAGAACCTTATACATGTGGCAAGTTTTGTGCAATCTGCCATGTTTCAAAAACACTTTTGCATGCACTATACATACGTGCTTGCAATGTACAATGATGACGATGGAAAGTTCATGGGCAGGGTGGGTTGTGAAACCTGCTGGCGAGCTTGCAGCCCTGCCTGCGGTGCGACACACGAGCTTGCAAGTCAGTCTCTGTGTGTGTCCGTGTGTGTGTGTGTGTGTGTGTGTGCAGTGTGTGTGTGTGTGTGTCTCTGCAGCAGTGGCAGGTTGCACCTTTCCGTTTGCAAGGTCATGCACTGCTTAAAGTGCACATGTGCGGCATATATTGCATGAGCTGTGATCATCAGCTGTTTTTCAGCTCAAGTTGCTTGCCTCCCACGGGAGGCTGGGTCCTTTTTTTGCCATGCTGGCTTTCGGCTTTCTGAATGGCCACATGCCCACGGCGGAGGAGGCCATGGAAAGAGTGATGCACGAGCTTGTTTTTGTGTTTCTGTGCTTGCAATGCAGGCGGACAGCTTCGAGACCTGCGGCCTCAACGAGCCGTTCACCTCGAAGGCCAAGGGCAAGTGGTACAACGACAAAGGCGGGTTTGCCCAGCCTTTTGCAGAGATACGGAGTTAACAGACAAAGCCATGCAGGAGCCGGGATCAGCTGGTCTACCACGATGGGGTGGAAGATCCTCGGGGCTGGAGGTGCCATGGGCTCTCATGGCGGGGTTTCGGGGTTGCAGGGCTGAGGGATTCTTGCATCAACTGGCAGGAGAGATCCTTTGGACCCACTCCGACAAGAAGCGGGTGGATGTGCCGACCAGTGGCTGGGTCTACTGGGACGGCACAGCCGCTGCGATCTGTGTCGAAGGCACATCTTGAGATGACATATAATAGTAAATATATCTATTTATATATATATATAAAGATATATATATATATATATGTATTTAGATATATGTGTCTTTACATGTATATATGTATAAATGTGTATATATACATATATATATACATATATATATATATACATATACACATATATGTATATGTATATATATATATAGATATATATATATATATAGATATATATATATATGTATAATGTATACCATATCATAAATCACTTTATAGAAGAACTGCAAATAGAATCTATATAGATCGACATAGATGAATATAAACCCTAAACCGAAACCCTACATAAAACAAAACCCTTATAAACCCCTGAAAAAAACCCTAAACCCAATATGAACCCTAAACCTACACATGCCTCTGGGCAGGACACGAGGACTCACCAGTCTATGAGACGGTGGAGGTGGACGATGAGGAGGAGGAGGAGGATGCAGGCCGTGCACGGTTTTCGCCTCTTGCCCTCCTTGCAAGTGTTGTGCAGTGCATTCGTTTTGAAGGCGGGAAAGCCGCCGTAGTCCTTAAGGCAAAGCCGAAGATCAAGGCCTGCAAGCGAGGTTCTGGAGTTTCTTATTGGTATATATGTGCCATATAGATATATCTCCTTTGGCAGGACCAGAAGAGACGGCCCATGGAGCCGGCAGATCCGCCGCCAAAGAAGATGAAGGCTGGAATTATAATTAAAAGGTTTGGCTTCAGGTTCCAATGTCAGCCTATCTATATACATATATAGATAGGCTGACATTGGATCTTAGATTCAATTAGATTAGGTTGCTTGGGTGAAATTAAATGGGTACACATTAGGTTATATAAAGATTATACATAAGTAGGTATGTAGCAGCTTAGAATTTAAAGCTTGTAGGTTAAGTTATATATAGTTTGGATTAGATTATATAAGACATAGATTCACAGATACACAGATATCTGTAGATCCTGTGTACATATATATATATATATATATATATATACATATATATATATACATATATATATATATACATATATATATACATATATATATATATATATATATATTGTAGATGTCTAGAGAGGATCGCAGGCAGGGCTTCTAGGTCGCCGGCAGGCTTCCTGTATAAATCTTAAATATTAAAAACCTCAAAAGCCCTGTATAGAAACCCCCTATACGGCTGGAATGCCTTCCTGTGCGCCAATTTGTGTGACTTCAGTACAGGAACAAAATGTTGAGTATAGGTGCACTTTGGCATGTCCGGGCGGGCGATACGGGGCACAGCTCAAAGGCTGGCGCTTTCTTATCGGAGAGGAAGACTTAGATAAGATGTTGGGTTTCTGGATAGAATATAGGTCGGGAGGCTGCCAGCATGCTCTGTCTCTGACATGATTATACATGTCTGAGAGAACACTACTGTCAGGGGCACGGCAAGATGGCCCAGGACGAGGCTCGGGTCCAATTCTTGAGCAAGCCCGTCCCAACAAATAAAAGTGATTGTGCAGGAGGACGAAGAGGATGGATGGGGCCAGGCCGGCATTTCTTCTTGACTTGGAAGCATGCAGGGTTCTGTGTGCCACGGTAGGACAAAAAGTGGAAAGGAAGCTCCAGTGCAGCAGGTGCACCGAAACCGATTCATTATGAAACCCCTGCCCTTGCAAGCCTTCTCTGTTCTTGATTATTTGGACAGGATGGAAGAAGCCCATGCCGAGCAAGGGCAGAGGCAGGTGTTTGGGGAGTCGAGGTCAGCCGAGATTATAGCTTTTATTCTGCCGACAACAGGCACTTTCGTGCGGCCTTCCAGCAAGGGCGGCCACTACGTGGCCCCCCACTACATCGATGAGAATGGGAAGGCCGGAAGCATTGCCACTGGGCCGGACCGTTCGTTCCAGCCTGGCAGGCTTGCCCTCCGGGTGGTGGTCGGACACGTGGCCGGACCCGTGGAGGAGCTGCTATCCGCTTGATCGAGGCGAAGCAGCAGGCCAAGGACAGCACCCAGCACTTGGAGGACACCCTTCTATAATCCCAACAAAGCATCGCCAACAACCCACCCCCCCACAAAACAAAGCATTTTGCCAGGACCTGCGAACCTCGGTCTCGACGATGCACCTCATGGCGAAAAGCATGGAGAGGTTGCAGAAGGAGTGCCGCCGTAGAGCACCATGGTTGTTTCTGGGTATTCCTCTGACAAGCCTGCTTCAGGACCGCCAGGGGTGAAAGTCCGGACGGTTCCGTCCTTGGCTGTGCCCGTGGGTTCGGTGCGGTTTTCCTGTCTGGCGGTCCCAGGTGCTGGGACAGCATCGACTGTGGTGGCTGTGCACAGAGGCTTCTGCCTTGGCTGACGAGTGTGGTGCAGTTGCAGTGGTTGTGTTGGTTGCTGGCCGTGGTTATCCTGACTCGATGCAGGTGCCGCCACAGCTTCCCGGAGCTCTGAAATTGGGGGCAACAGGTCCAATGGCATCCCTTCGGGTAGTTGGCCAGGTTTATGCATGAATAAACCTTCGGAGCTAAAAAGTAGCTAAGGTTTATCCATAAATAAATTTTGGGGGCTTTAAGGCCTTACTTCTATACCAGAAATATTCGCGGATAAACTTTTCTAGCTTCGAGGCTGCCGGGGTTTATTCATGCATAAACCTGGTGGTTTCTGCCACGTAGCTTGGCTGCTCTGCATTGATGCAACATAACACACTGGCCTTGTGATCTAGCTTCTGCTGAAGACACTTGTGTTGCTGCAGCCGGAATGCATAGACGTGTCCGACCTCCCAACTGCAGGGGCCAGGCTATCGTGCTAGGGTAACACACGAAGCTCTTAGGCACCTTCTGGGCTGCTGCATATACAGTCATACACAAGCTGTTAGGCACCTTCTGGGCTCCTGCATATACAGTCATACACATAGCCGTGCCCGGCCTCTGCAACTTGTTGCTTTCTGCAGCTGATGCTGCTGCCGACCAACCACACAAGTGATCGGGTGCCCTGGGCACGAAAACAAGTCCTGTGCGGATAGACTTCCGGTGCAGTGTGTCGGTGTGTCTGTGTGTGTGTGTGTGTGTGTGTGTCTGTGTTTGTCTCTCTGTCTCTGTGGTCTGTCAGCAGAATATACTATTATATATTATACTACATGACAATGCTATACTCCTACAGTATAGTATACAGAATATATTCTACATTGTATACTATAATGCACTATACTGTGTATACTACTATACCACGATATTATATATTACTATATAATGTATTACGATCCTGGTATATTATCTATTCTTTTATATTACATACATCAACAACAGCGACAACAGGACCACCGAGACAACCACCAGGCACCAACAACAAGAAAGCACCACAGCCACAGCAACAACAGCAGTCAGAACAACCACGGAAGCAATAACACAACCGTGTGTTTCAGCCTCCCACGTGCACTGGCTCTGCACATGTGCTTCTGCCTGCTGGCGAGCTGACAGCCCTGCCTGCGACTTTGGAGGCTCCAGTGCAAGGATGACGAAAGCCCACAACAAAATAGGTAGAACATCCGAGAGCTTTGGCTCTGCTGCACGGAAATCAATCTGTGGATGCCAGATAGTTACGATGTTCTTCGCCACTAGCTGGTTGCGAAAACTGCAGACCGAGAATCTGCAGACGTGGAGCCTGGAAACCGAAGATCGGGAACGTGTGCTGGAGTGGCTCGTGCTAGGCATTGTTGGAAGCCCCATCTACAAAGACGAAGGTGTCTGGATGTCCATCATGGCCGTGGACTCGTGCCACGATGCTGTGCTGGTCCGTGACCACGAGAGCTCCTGTTACATAGCAGTGCAGCTCCAGAGACTTTTTGCTGGTTCACTAGGAACAATGGATTGACTTGTGCTGCGATTCAAAGAAAGCCGTCTGTGCATCATGGCATCTCATGAGTGATTTCTGCTGTGCACTGTAGACTGTCATGCATTAATAGGTCGCAGCAAGCAGGGTCAGCTTATCAGTTGTGTCTCGCTTGCAGGGCATTTTGCTCGCAAGCAGAGCACACAACTTCGAAGCCGCACCTTTTATCGTAATCATGGCCGTGGTCGCTCGTCCGGACGTACAACAACTGGAAGCGGCATGGAGCGAGCCCAATCAGCTTGTGCCGGGGAACGAGAAGTTCGAGCCTTTGGGATTGCTGAAATGCTATCGTGTACATGTAGGACACGATTATTTTCCGCATCAGGGATATGCTTGTTACTTGTCGAGGGAGCTGGGCCAGGGAGCTCGCCTTTGGAGATGCGAGCGAGGTGGCCTCCTCAAGTGGATGGTCACTCGGCCTGCTGAGGTCCGGGCCGTGGCAGTGTCCTTGACCGGCCGGCTGAGGTTTGGGTTTCTGGTTGTCCAGGCCCGGATGCTCTCCGGAGCACAAGTCTGGTCCGGCACGTACCCGGCCGAGCAAGACGTGAAAGTGTCGGCTGTGAGCACCGCCATCCGGCACAGCATGCTGGTGGCTGGTCGCATCCAGTCGACACACGTGTTGAAGGTCATGGGCCACAAGCTCCTTGTCCACGGCCGCAAGATTTGGAGCTGCAACTGGTCCAAGACCATGGTAGCCAAGAAGCTGCCCAAGAAACGGCTTTTTCGAAAGACGGATCCGAGGTTTCTCCGTCTGGCCCAGTCCGTGCCACTGTTTTGATTCTTGAATGAGGAGAGGAAAGATCGAGTGCTCAGTGTGCAGGTTGTGTCACTACATACATGTATATGCATGGTTGTCGTGCAAGAAATGCATGCTGGAATCCTGAGTTGTTCGCAGGCAGGGCTTTCCTAGCTCGCCACAGCAGGACAACTTTTCAGGGATTCCTGCTTTCCTCTCGCCATGGCAGCCGCCTTCTTGAACCAGCTCCATGACATGCTCCACAAGCAGAAGCCGATCATGGGCGATCACTTCGACGGCATGCTTGCTGCACAGAAAGACTGTGCCGTGCGAGCCATCTCCCAACACAAAGTGACCATGCAAGAGGCCTCTGAGCTGTGCAGCTTGATCCAGCAAGTGCCCTGGAACGAGAGCCAGAAAAAGGAGCTTGGAAAAGCAGTCTCCAACTCCGTCTCGTCGGGGATGATGGCTGCTGGCAAGAAGAAGAAGGGCAACCAGACCCAGGAAGTCGACAACTTCTTCTGCTTTTTGTCAGCTGAAGACAAGCAAGTCCTGGCCGAGGCCAGTGCTGGAGTGCACTCAAGGTGCAATCACATCGCCGAGATCATGGAGAAGATGGGCATGTATTGGCCATCGGAGAAGGCGACAGGTCATATCGTCTCAACGATGGCAACAATGCAGTCAGCTGGCCTTGAGTCTCCTGATGATTTTCACGGGGCTGTGAAGAAGCTGAAAACCATCATCAAAAGCAGGCTCAAAAAGAACAAGGATGCCAAGGACAACGAATTTGTGGCCGTGTACAAGGAGCCAGCTTTGTTGCCCGAGATCTACCGCAGTCACTTTGAAAAGGCTGAAGCAGGCGAGCTCCCTGCTTCGAGCCTTGTTGCCCATGGTCCTCTGCGAGGCAGTCACAAGTCCCTCAGCAGCAGCAGCAACATCGTTGGCAACAACATGATGAATCACAGCCTGATGAAGAAGATGATGGCCGACGGCAACGGCATGAGCATGATGGGACTGATGAGCTGCATGTCGACATGCATGCAGCAGTTTCAGCAGCAGTCCAGCAGCTCGCAACTGCCAGGCTTCAAGTTGTTGGGAAAAGCCGGCGGCAACGAAACCAGTCCAAATCGGGCTACAAGCATGATGGCGACGACGAGCCCACCGCACGACTCTCCAGAGTCCAGCCATCGTGTTTCAAGCCCGGTGCAGCCTCATCATCAGCAGCTTGCTGTGGCCGCCAGCCCGGTGCAGCCTCATCAGCAGCAGCTTGCTGTGGCCGCATGCCCGGTGCAGCCTCACGATCAGCAGCTTGCTGTGCCCAAGGCTGGGCAGGAGCCTGTGGGTCCGGCCGAGCAGGCTCGTCAGATGCTTGCTGCATGGAATGCCAACAAAACACCAGCAGAGGGAGATGAGGAAGATGAGGAGACTGAGAAGCCCCGGAAAAAGCCTGCCGCAAAGCTCCAGCAGACGAAGAGTGTGCAGCCGAAGAAGAAGCCGGCAGCGAAGGCGAAGTCGCAGTCCCAGCCCAAGCCGGGCATCAAGATTCCGAGCATGAGCAAGAGGTTGAAATTGCGACCCAACGGCTGCGGCAAATGCCGCAACCGACCGGGCTGTTGTCCGTCGTGCTTCAAGAAGTGATTTTGGTTGGCATGCAGACATGACATGTGTCTCTGTATGCGAAGTGTGCAGTCTATATCTATGTAGATGTATATACAGTCTATATAGGAACATGTATGCATGTCTATATGCCTTTCTTGCAGACTGTACAGGTGACTTCTGCAGTGATGTCCGTATACACAGACGGCAATGGCCGTGCACGTATACGGCAAGAAATCACGGGGACTGCAGAGACATCCTGCACCGTCTCAGGTCTATATGTGTTTATCTGTGGTGCCATGGTGCACCGTTGTTCCATTCACCCGGGGTTTCAGTGCCATCAGCCTCAACGAATTTTGTGCACGGACAGAACAGTCTCTATGCCGTGTGCACGGAGGCTTGCATGGCAATCTCGTATTATATGCAGCGACTTAGGATTCGACTGAGCCGCAAAATGTGTGGTTTGCCCGCACATGCACATGTCTGCACGAGCGATGTGGATGATAGCTTCGACAGCTTGCATGATGCCCAGATCGAGGATCATGTCCATGTGTTGCAGAGTGTATTTTAGGGTTGAGGGTTGAGGGTTTAGGGTTTAAGGGTTTAGGGTTTTATAAAGTTCGTGTTTGTATGTACTTTATACACTGTACCAAAGTATATATATATAATATATGTATATACATATGGCATGTTATGACAGTTTATGGGTTTCGTGTATACACACACATATATATATATATATGTGTACATACTATATACACACATATATGCAAGCACACTGCAATGGGGTTTATCCAGAACATGCACATATCAGAGAGTCCTGAAACAACTTTGGTCGCTTTTGCAGGGCTGTATAAAGCTCGCAAGCAGACCACATGGCTTCCCAATCGTCGGGATCCAAATCGGCCAACCCGTTGTCGCAATTGGGAAGGAAAGTTTTCACCACCCAAAGAGCCCTCGCTCAGATCCTGAAGGAGATTCGTGAGCTGGATGAGCTACCTGCAGCTACAGGCCGGAGCTCGGTGAAAAGAGCTCGTGAAGAACTGCTGCATGATCATGCTACCCCTTATGGGCCCATCTACATCGAGCCCACACTTCAGAAGGAAGACGGCACCGATGTTACAATTCCGATTTTGAGTCCAGCTGCAATGCTGGCTTGGGCATGCGAGCACTGTGCAGCCTTCGGCCAGCTCGTGCAGAAGCAAATGGCACTGAAGCCGCCGACCTACGAGAAGCCTTGGACTCTGATTTGGTATTCGGACGAAATCGCACCGGGCAATCAACTGAAGCACGTGAACCGTCGCAAGGCCCAGGTCATCTATTGGTCCCTGCAAGAACTGGGAGCCCATGCGATGTCCTGCGAGTCGTGCTGGTTTACCTTGACGGCGGTTCGCAGCACCGTGGTCGCAGACATGGGGGGGATGGCGGTTTTGTTCCGCCAGCTGGCCAGGTTTTTTTTCGAGACCCCCGATTGGCGGCAGGGACTTCTGGTCAACTGCCCCATCGGCTCTCCCCCTCTGTTTGCCGATCTTGGCATACTAATCTCCGACGAAGCTGCTATAAAGCAAACCCTCTGCAACAAGGGTGCTTCTGGACTCGTGTTCTGTGTGCACTGCCAGAATGCAGTCGACCACAAGTCGCACGTTGCTGCCAGCAGTCGGGGCACACAAGTATCCAGCCTGGAGACCGACATTTCCAGATTTCGTCGCCAGACGAAGGAGTCCATCAAAGCCTATATGGACTACCTCGCTGAGCAGAAGCCCTTGCAGACCAAGACAAAGTTCGAAAAGCTGCAGACTGCCCTGGGTTTTAACTTTAAACCCATGGGCTTACTGGCCCATGCAGCCTATGGCCCCAAGCTGATAGACTGCATTATGTTCGACTGGATGCACGTCTACCTGGTCTCAGGGCTGTTCAATGTGCTGACAGGGCTTTTCCTTGGAGACCTCCATCACAATGGCTGGAAGCACAACGACATTGAGCGGTTCGCAAGGACTTTCACATGGCCTGCAAGTCTGCGAGGTGCTGCCCCGAAGGATGTGTTGCAAAAGAGAGGATCCTACAGTGATCCTCTCAAGTGCAGTGCATCGGAGGCTCTGAACTTCCTGCAGGTGCTGCGAACCTATCTTGTGCTCTGGGTGCTGCCGCAATGCAGCGAGGACATGAGAAACTCATGCGAGGTTTGGTTGGCGATGTGCAAGGTCCTCGATGCTTTGCAAAAAATCGCCATAGGAGATCCTTTCCCTGCAGTCCAACTGCAAGTCTTGGTGAAAGGCCATCTGGACCTCGCTAAGACCCGCTACGGTGAGGACTCCTTTTGGGTACCCAAGTGCCATTTGGCACTCCACTTGCCCCTTCAGTTGGCCAAACACTCAGGTCTGATGAGCTGCTTTGTGCACGAAAGAAAGCACAAAATCATCAAGAAAATCACCAACCAAGTACTCGACACAAGTCGGGCTTTTGAGAAGAGCATACTCGATGATGTGCTACATGGGCATTTGCAGCAGCTCGCCGATCCGGCTTTTCTCCCAGGAGATGCTTGCATGCATTATGCATTCATTTCTTCTATATACCACTATAGATGTTGTTATAAAAAGGTTCACAACATTTTCTTTCCAGTTTCGTCGTATGCAGTTTAGGAAGGGGTGCACTTGGTTCAGCCTGTGCGACCAGCCCCTGCCAAGCTCCAAGCCGAGCTCCGGCGATGCATGAACATCCAGGGCGAGATCATGACAGCAAACCAGGCTGTGCATGCAGGGAACTTCACAGTTTCGGCAAAAGACCTCGCGGTTTTGCATCTGGATGGTGAAAGGCTTGTCGGCAGGGTGGGCTACCACGTCCAAGCAGATGGGACATGCTGGTCACATGTCACTCTTTGGAACCACGTGCATGGAGCCATGTTCACCCTGTCGGACGATGTGGCCCTTGTAGAAACCAAGCATATCCATGCCACTTGTGCCTTCAGTGTGCAAGGCGACAGTGCTGTCGTGGTGCTGCCATGAGAAAAAAAGACCTGCCTGCGAGCTTGCAGCCCTGCAATCAATGGCGGTCTTCGTGTAAATATCTCTATAACACGTTCCCTTTTGGGAGGCAAACGGTTGGAAATTGCATGTCTATATATCACAAATCCATCAGCTCTGAAACCACTTAGTTTACTTAGCAGACTTATGTAAGTATGACTTAGCTGCAGCGATAAGTTGACTTAGCTATCTATGCTAAATGGAGTTATGCTAAGTGGGGTAAGTCAGTTATTAAGTCGACCAACCGAATACTAAGCATGATAACTTTTTACTAAGCCCAGCGGGCCTTTAAGTACGGACGGTGGCTTTCCACCAAGCTAGCTTTGGGACGCCCTACGCTAAGCCCACACGGCTGCTACTAAAGTGCTCTTCGGCTATGCCCGACTTTGTCTGCGAAGGCCTGCCGTGCTATGACAAAAAGGGCCGCTACACAGGACCGCTGCCTTCTGCTGCTACTTTGGGACGCATGTTCAAACGCACAGCTAAGGGCCCGTTCAAGACCTCAGGTTCCGAAAAGTGGCCCGCTAGAATGTGCCAGTGGCTGGCTACACTGATTCTCGACTCCTGCCAGCACCCTGCTACCGCTGCCCAGGGGGAGGGGGATGGCGCTAGGCCGGAGTGCCCGCTACCCGAGACCTTCCCGACCTGTGAGCCGGAGGGTCCGCGGGTGCTAGGAGGTTCAGGACCACCGAGGACCTGCCAACAGCTAGGTGGCAACAAGAGCTACCATGATGGAGGAGGACTCTGCTCTCCAGGACGGTGGCCCCACGCTACCCGCAGCTACGCCGAGGGCCCCAATTGGGACTGGCTACGGGAGAAGATGATGGAGGTGATCCTCGCTAAGGTGGGTTCGGAGGCGGAGCTAGAGAAGGAAGCCTTTCGCATGGCTGCAGGTGGGGCTAAGGGCTGCGCCCTAGCTAGCTCCGGAGACCTTCAGGAGCAGCTACGCTCGATCTGGAAAGAGTGGTTGGAGGCTAACGACCTGGGAGACCCGGAGCTGCTAAAGGTGGCCCCAGGGCAGCCGCTATACCTCCGCCTCATCCGGGCGCTACTGACCGCAGCCGGCGATCCCGACCGGGACTTCCTCCTCCAGGCCGAGGAGGGGCTACCTGTGGGCGTGAGAGACCCGCTACCGCGCACCCCCCACGTCTTCGAGGAGCAGCTAAAGTGGCCCCTGGAAAACGCTCCTTGGGAGGCGGCGCTAGCCTGGGTGCCGAACTACTCCTCCGTGGAGGAATACCGTGAGTTCGCTAGGGAAAAGTTCGAAGAGGACGTGGCGGAGGGTCTCATGGCCAAGATGACGCTAGGCGAGTTCAAGGCCCGCTACGGCGAACACCGAGCCATCGCCGCGCTAGCCGTCATCGTTGAGGACGAAGCTAGTGGAAAGAAGAGGATGATCCACGACGCTACCCACGGGGTCCGGGTCAACCACCGCATTAAGTGCCGGGACAAGATCCGGGCCCCAGGGGCTAGGGAAAAGAAACAGCTACTCCGGGAACACACTGACGCTAATGAGGTGGCCTTCTCCGTGGTGGGCGACATCGCTAAAGCCCACCGGCGCTACAAGCATGCCGAGGGAGAGCATGGCTACCTCGGGTGTCAGATCGACACCGAGGAAGCTATACCGGGGGACCCCGACAGCCAGACGGTCTACGTGAATCTGGTGGGGACCTTCGGGCTATCATGTGCGAGCTACTGGTGGACCCGTATAGCGGCGTGTGGGCTTCGGCTCACGTACCACCTGCTAGGGCCATCTTTCCCGCTAGACATGCTACTCTATGCCGATGACCTCGAGTCCTTGGGCCGAGGGGCTAGAGGACGCATGGGGATCCCGCTAAGCTACCTCTTCCTCGCTAGTCTTGGGTACCCTTTCAAGTGGGCCAAGACGAGGGGGGGGTTTCGGGTGGAGTGGCTAGGCATGGAAACGGAGTACTCCACGTGGAGGCTAGGCCTGTCCCAGAAAAGGACCGACTGGCTAGTGGAATGGCTCCGGAAGCTAGTACGCGAGGGGAAGTGCGAGGCCCGGCCCTTCGCACAAGCTTCCATGGCGCTAGACTGGGAGCGCCCCTTTCTGGGTCCGCTACATGCCTGGTCCTCGGCTGTCCAGGGGAAGCTGGGACTCCTCACGCTACCCACAATGATCCGTGTCCTCTGTGGTTGGCTAGCAGACCGCTTGGAAGCTGGAGACCGCCTCCAGAGACCGGCTTCGCTATTGGACGGTGCGGCACCACTTTCCTTCTACACCGACGCTAAGGCCGAGAACGGGCGTGCCTGGATCGGAGGCTTCCTTGAGCTAGTGGACGGCTGCCACGGACCCTGGTTCTCGCTAGAGGTAAAGAAGGACTGGGCCCCCTAGGCCTTTGCTAAAGGGGACCCGAACAAGGTCATAGCAGCGCTGGAGCTACTGGCTACTTTGGTTGGTGTGAAGCTCTGGGTCCCAGAAGGGGACGCTAAGAAGACCTCCAAGGTGGCCATCCGTGGCTACACTGACAACCAGTCCAACGAAGCGCTACTGAAGAAAGCTATGACGACGAAGTTCCCGTCGACCCTGGTGCTGATGGAGCTAGCAAAGGAACTCTCCGCTAAGAACTGTGAGCTTCAGCTACAGTGGATCCGCAGGGATCTGAACCAGCTAGCGGACGACCTCACGAACGAGAATTTCGCTAGTTTCTCCCCGGACTTCAGGGTCAACCTGGAGGGGGAAAAGCTAGAGTGGCGCGTGCTGGGCCGTCTCCTCGAACACTCGGCTAGCTACTTCCAAGAGCTAGGAGTGAGGAAGAGGACCGGAGAGCCGAAGGCTCCGAGGTTCGCTAAGAAGGCCCGTAAGCTAGGTCCCTGGTAGCCCTACGGCTGCGCGAGGAGATTAGCTAGCCGAAGGCTAGAGTTCTTCTCCGGGCTAACGCGGGACTTCGCCACAACGCTAAAAAGAGAAGTTCGTGTTGTCCGTGCTACTGCGTGAAGCCAGTTAGCTAAAGCTAGGCTTGCTACGTACTCCCTGGAGGTGTAGAGGGAGGTGGCGGGAGGATACGCTAGCTAGTGTACGCACTCGTGCCGAGGCACGAGGTACGACAGTGTATGCTAGCGCTAGTATCCCTGTTGGAAACATCGAAGGTGTTTCGCTAGAAAACGTCGAAGGGGTTTTCCTCTGAAGCTAAACAGAACGAAGCCTGTCTGTTTGCTAGAGTGACTGCACATGGCCGGTGAAGCATGCGCTACTCCGTGGCCATTGTGCAGAAAGGCCCCCAGCTACTGGGGGGCAATTTTCGAGTGCCCACCCAACCCACCCTGGAGATTAGCTAGCCGAAGGCTAGAGTTCTTCTCCGGGCTAACGCGGGACTTCGCCACAACGCTAAAAAGAGAAGTTCGTGTTGTCCGTGCTACTGCGTGAAGCCAGTTAGCTAAAGCTAGGCTTGCTACGTACTCCCTGGAGGTGTAGAGGGAGGTGGCGGGAGGATACGCTAGCTAGTGTACACAATTACAGCGAGAGAGAGAGCGAAAGCCGGGCCTTCTCTTCAGAGCTTTACCTCCAGCGGGAAAGGATGCTCCGCTTCCTTCTTGGGCCATGGTCCAAGGCGGCCCGGAACTCGAGGAGAAACTGTGAAGCTCTTTGAAGCCCTTTCAGATCGTGCCTGGTGCCTTTAACATTCGGTGATGCTTTGTGTGAACATCTTGCCCAGTCGCCTGAGTGCAGAGCCGACATGGTTTGTTGACGTCGGCTTGGCACGTCAGACTGAAAGAGAGGTACGCATCCGTCAGAATGCGCAAAAGCAAAGATATCCTACCTCAGGATACCAGCTGATGCATGTGCCAGTTCCGTCGTTAACAAACAAGCAAAGCATGTGGAAATGCCTCGACATGCTGAGCTCTATACAGGCTTGGAGTTTATGTGGGGCCTGTTAAGGCTCAGTGTAAGATTAGGCTTTTGAATAAGCTTCAAAGTTGTTTGCCAAGGCCCTCCTGGCGATTGGAGCAGCCGCCCTCGCAGCAGGCACACGGCCCACGAATTGATCCCAGTTGTCAAGTATGGCGAGGCCATGTAGCCAAGCAAAACATGAGTGGTGCTTCGAAATGTCCGACGTTGCTTGCGAAGGTTAAAGCTTCTGGTCATGGTCATGCGACCTTTTGCACGGAGAAATCAGGAAGACGTGCAATCCATGTTAGTGCAGGTATAACGGGCCGCCACCTCCGCCACCGAGCTACGGGCCTCCTCCGAGGTTCATTTGCAGTCTAGTGCTTGCGTGGTCTCAGCACATCGGCAGCCGTCGCTTCCCAAGAATCCCAACTGCCGGAGTTGTGCCACGAATCACATCGACGATTGATGGTGCATTGGCTGAATTTGATTGGGTATGTTCGAAGAAGCGCCTTGCCAGGATGGGAGGACCTCCGGCGCCAGGCCGCTTCGTTTGCATCGCTTCGCATATCGGGGCCGAAGATGCTGAGAGGGTCTGGCCCAGGAAGAGTTCTTCTTCAGCTGTCCTCATCGCTTCAGTTTTCGATTCGGAGTCACTGAAGATGGGAAGCTTCCGCAGCCAAGAGCCAGGTTGGGGAGGCAAAGGCTGGGGCTATGCACCGCCTCCTGGAGTTTACGGGCCCTGGGCTCAGGATTTCGTGGTTTTTGGATAGTTGAGCCCGACAATGCATGAGTCAGATCCTTCAGATGCACCGGGCTGGCAATTGCTGTTCTGGGTCCGATCTGTCCGCTTGCCTCTTCAGGGCTTTGCCTGCACCCAATGGCGCTGCACCGGTGGCCAGTTTGATGCGGGGACCCAGCTCGGGCTTGTCTGACCCCCGAGCTAAGCGTGTTCACTCCGGCCTCGGCTACGAGATGCAAGCCAAGAACGCGATGAGTTTCAAGAAGTTCAGAAGGAGTCTTAGAGTCACTATACGGGAGTTGCACGGCCAAGGGAACGCGTCTTTGATCAGGACTTGGCGAGATAGCGTGCGGACGATTCCCGTGATTCATCTCGCGCATTTCGCCAGGGCGCAGCGCCACGAGCGCGAGGCCCCAAGGCTTGCAGCGGCTTGCACGTGCGGCCGTCCTTGGGCGTCTGCGGATTGTGGCCCATTGGGGCCCGGGGACCAGTCGAAGTCAGAAATTGCTGGCCCGGAGCAGTGAAGTATCTCCAGGGTTGTGTGTATCTTGAGCCGCCTTCGTTGTTTCCGTGTTGTGTGATTTTCATTGTCTTTTCCGCACAGAGAGCTCGAATGCGGAAGCATGCCTAAAGCTTAGGGAGGGTGGGTAGCTCTCTAGAGAGGCCCAGAGTCTGTTGAAAGTGTTCGCTTGCAAACGCCAAATTGACCAACTAGCTCGTGGTTGTCTTTGGACTATTTGGGGAAATTGACGGGAGGCTGATATTATTTTGAGCGGTGGACTTCTTTTTGAGCCTTTTCCTGGAACTCTGAGGTGGGGCGGCGAGAGCATCGGCAGCGCATGGGCCGGCTGAGGGCCGCGAATCTGTTTGCGGGCCACAGAGTGTCGCAGGTGAAAGAGCCTTTCTGAGGGTTGACACTTCTCTGGTTGCATATTCCGCCGTTCTTGAGTCGAGTTAAGCAACCCGGGCTAGCTTGAAGTTCAAGCTCATGTGGGGTTAGTGTAGCGATAATATCTATGAATGTCATGTCAGCGCATGTGGACACGCGCACACACATTATCTCTCTCTCTCTCTCTCTATCTTTTCTCTTTTTTGTTTTTTCTCTCTCTCTCTCTCTCTGTCTCACTCACTCACAGCGACCATATACGAATGTGTCGCCCGTGTACTCTCACTGTCTCTCACTCACATGACAGCGACCATATACGAATGTGTCGTCCGTGTACTGTAAGCGGCAAACAAACGCACATCTTTTGCATTTGCACGTAATTTATCCTATTCCATTTTATTCGGTCTTTTCGGTTCTATTCTGTTCTATTCTACTCTGTTCTTTTTTGCTATGTTTTAACATATTGTATATAATATCGCTTATTATCAATCCCTTACCCTACGATAATACAGAGTATTCTATGCCAACTGTCCTCTTTTCTGTTCATGACGAGTCTACTCAAGATTCTGCTGCGTTCTGCTCTATTCTACTTTGTTTTACTCTGCCCTCCTCTGAAATAGTTTGTCTGTTTCAGTTTATTCCAGGCTAGAGTACTTTGTCATATTCGGTTATACTCCGTTCTAATCACTCTATTGTGTTCTATTCCACTGAAATTTTTTATATACGTGATACATTTTGCACACATATACATGCGCACTTGCATATGCACACATGTATACGTTTACAAATTTAACTATACATATACACTTATACGGTGATCTCACGGCTGTAAATGTATTGCATAGCCGGCGGGCCGGCTGCGAGGCGAGCAAGGGGGATCTTATATGCATGTTACACATCTGCACATATACGTATGCACATGTACAAAAATGCACATATGCACAAAGACACATGCGCATATATAAATATAGCATGCAGATATATAGATATATAGATAGATAGTTACATAGATATATAGATATACAGATATACAGATATATAGATATACAGATATATAGATATATAGATATATAGATATATAGGTATATAGATATATAGACATACATATATATATATATACATATATATATAGATATATATATATATATAGATATATATATATATAGATATATAGATATACAGATATATAGGTATATAGGTATATAGATATATAGATATATAGATGAATAGATATATAGATATATAGATATATAGATATATAGATATATAGATATACAGATATACAGATATATGGATATATAGATATATAGATATATAGATATATAGATATATAGATATATAGATATAGAGATATAGAGATATAGAGATCTAGAGATCTATAGATGTTTAGATGTTCAGATGTATAGATGTACAGATGTATAGATGTATAGATGTATAGTTATATATATATAGGTATATATAGATATATAGATATATAGATATATAGATATATAGATATATAGATATATAGATATACAGATATACAGATATATAGATATATAGATATATAGATATATAGATATCTAGATATATAGATATATAGATATATAGATATATAGATATGTAGATATGTAGATATATAGATATATAGATATATAGGTATATATACATATATACATACATACACCCACATATATATATATATATACATACATACATACATATATATATATATATATATATATATACAAACACACAGGTGACATCTGCGCAGCGACAGATATGTAATACCCCGCTTTCAATATTGAAGATGGAGGGCGAGGCGGGCATCGTTGTTTGTTTTTCTGCGTTTTGCGGTTGTTGCATCAGTTCTCTCTTAGGCGGCCAGGAAATTCACGAAGCCTATGCGAGCATATCTTTTGTGCGCTGTTTTTGGTGGTTTTGATGTTCGCAATCAATAGTATTCACGAACTTCCTCTGAGGGTTTGGATTTCGAGTCCTTAAAGACAAACCTAGAAGACAGAGGCTGAGCATTCTCTATGCTGCTGGTCGCTGTTGTTTCGGAGCTTGTGCTGCTCGTTTGCTATGTGCTGTGGTCATTCTTGCTATGCTCCACACAAGTGAGACCATGAAGACTGAACCAAGAAACAGAAGAAGTGCGATGCCTAAATCGGCCGGGTCTCTACCTACGGCTGCCTACCGGGCTCAAAGCAGGCACGCCTTTTCTCGAGACCCAAGAGGGCTGCGGTGCGTAGAGGTAAAGCGTGCAAACTGTACAAGCAAAACACAGAGGGGCAGCCTAGCTCAAGCCCTAGGGTGTTGGGATTAGGGAAACCTACGGGATTTCTCGCACCCCCCTCCAATGCCGAGGGCTTGGCGGTAATCCCCGCTCGGGCGGTCCCTTCCCGCACTGACTAGCCGTCACACACGAAGTGATGGCTTCTGCAGTGGTTGCAGACATGGAAGCTGCCGGGCCCACCCGCGTATCCCCGTACAATGCGGAAATACGTGAGGCGTGTAGTCTTCCCCGACCACAAGAAAGTGAGTTGGGTCCTCCCACCTGTGGCCAATGATCATTCCACCCCAACAGGTGAAACAAAGATGTTCGGTGATGATCCTGTCTTGGGGCACCGATGCCAGACCGACGCAGTTCCTGTAGAGATGAACCGTGCGCCTGGTCGGGCATAGTACAGTTCCCCAAAGTTGTGCTGCGGCACAGGCGGAAGGCGCGTTCCAGGTTGGATTCGGCGGCGCCTTGCCCGCACCACCCCGTTGTTGATGTTCTGGGGTGCCACTGGTGGTGGCGGGGCTGCCGCATCGGCGGCTGCTCCCGCATCCCCGACGTGAGGCTCTGGTTCAGGAGCCGGGGGTCGTGGGTCTCTAGGCGGAGCCGCCCGCGCCGGAGCGCGGAAGAGGTCTTCGACATTCTTCGACTGCTACTGGTGGCGCGGCCACCTCATCCGGGACTTCTTCGCCCCCGGGTTCTTCTGGCAGCTCCTCCTCGGGTTCCTCCGTGGGTTCCGAGGGCTCCTCTTCTGGCTGCCGGCCTGTCGGCTGCCTCAGCTGTCGCAGCGCTCGGCTGCACCACCCGGTCACCGTTCTTACCACAAACCACAGGATATCCAACCAGGTAAGGATACCCAGCAGCATGGTCGCCTGCACGGCCCATTGGATGATCTCCTCTTCACGTGGCTGTGCCCTCACTCTTTGGTCTGCCAAAATG
Organism: Symbiodinium sp. CCMP2592; assembly: GCA_905221615.1. NCBI lineage: Eukaryota > Dinophyceae > Suessiales > Symbiodiniaceae > Symbiodinium > Symbiodinium sp. CCMP2592. Next base: position 205,077 of record CAJNDT010002291.1, on the reverse strand, counting down.
GCGTTGACGATGGCTATCGTCGGCGTGAAAGGGAGAACCGGCTTCCACTGACTAGGCGGGTTTTCCCGCACAAGCTTCACCGAGTGCCGTTCCGCAGCGGAGGCTCCCGCAACCAAGGTGGGGTCCACCATGGCAAGGGATGGCAAAGCCTGCGCAACCTCGTTGCCTGTCTTGGCGTGCTTCGTGAGGAAGTTCGCCGGGTTCTCTGTGCCTTTCACTTTTCTTAGCAAGGCCTTTCCGGCCTGAACGGCCCCTTGCACATAGAATTCTGACACATCAAGGTGTCTCAGCTTTGTGCCTGGGCCGATCCGCTTGGCTGCCGTGATCCCGGTGCTGCTGTCACTCCAGATTCTCGGGATTTCGACCTCGAGTCCAAAGTCCAGAGTCGCCAGTTCGTGGACGAAAAGGGCCTCCCGGCAGGCGCGGCTTATACCGCGGAGCTCGGCGTCTGGGCTGCTTGTCGCCGGCAGTCCCGGCTGGGTCTGGGTCGCTGTGGTCACGACCGCCCCACCGAGCGCAGCCTGCCCAATCGCTGTCACAAAAGACAGCTGGAGCGTCCCGTCGTGGGCTCCGGGATCAAGGGCTGTCACCCTCACCAAGGAAGGGTTCTGCTTCAGGTACCTGCCAAGCATCTGGGCCTGGTTCATGTCACAGCGCCTTGGCGCAGACATGTGGCGAGCGAGCTCTTTGACCGCGTAGTGGATATCCCGGCGGTGGGCCGAGAGATAAATCCCCGAGCCCACTGCTAATCGGTACCTGGCGGCGTCTCCCGCTTCCAGGGGAGTGGTGTCACTCAGGTCGGGTTTTCTGGAGGGTACCGGCGACTTCTCACCTGGCTTCAGGCCCAAGGCCTTGATGATGTTCTCCGCGTGCTTCGGGTCCGGAGCTGTGAGGATACACCCAGGTAGTCGGGTCTTGGTCTTACCTACAACCTCGACTGAAACACCTTCGGCCTCAAGGGGTCCGGTGGTGATTTCACAGTGGGCACAGAGATCCTCGTCAAGCAACCTATCTAGGGCGGCGGCGTCGCCCGCACACCTCCCATCATCGATATGGTGCACTATGACAATGCCTGTCTTGAGGCGTCTGTAGACGCACGGGTCTTTGACCCCACGCCTAAAGTCGTAGCGTCCCGTCTCCTTGAGCTTGACGCAGAGAAGCTCTTCCAGCTCGTCTCGGTAAACCGAGCCTGCGGTCCTCCTCCCATAGAGGTTGCCATCTAGTCTGAAGAGCATCTGGTCGAAACTCTCCCAGAGGTTGGGCTGCTGCTCTGGCGGCTGTGCTCGCACCCATTCCTTCCAGATGGGCCTCCATTCTGGAGGGGGTCGCACGTAGACCCACTTCTCCTGTTGCGCTCCACGGTCTTGCCCTATGAGAAAAGCCGCGACGATGTCGAAGGAGCGCGTGGCGCAACCTTTCTGCAACGCCGTGATCTCCAGCAGGGCGTGCGCCTCAGGAGTCGGAGTCGGAACAAAGACTCGCAGGTCCTGCTCCTGTTCTTCCGTGTAGGCTCGCTTAACGTCAGCACAGGTGAATCGCGACTTCACCGTGCCCTCCTTCACCTTGTCGACCCACTTGTAGTGGAACACCTGCGCGTCAGCAAGCTTCTGGCGTCTGTGTACCGGTGTGAAGGTGTGCAATCGCCACAGCTTCTGAAGCTGGGCCAGCCTGGCCTCCTGCACTGCGGCAGGGTCCGGACATGAGTCGAGCAACTCCATCACGGAGGCTAGGCGTTGCTGTCAACCCTCTGCTTAAGTGTCTGGGCTTCCGCCTGGAGGCGGTCGATTCTTTGGGCCTTCCTCGCGGCGCTCTTGGAGGGCCTTCGGTGCTTCCGGTGCCTTTTCTCTTGGTGCTTCCTTGCCCCAGCCCCCCTTCACCGAGGGGGTTGCTGCCGCACTGGCGGCGGAACCCGCACCAACGGATATCGAGGCTCCAGCGGGAATTTCGGGTGTTTCCGTTCGCTCGGCGTGTTCCGGGGCTGTGTCGCCAATTCCCCTGCCTTGGGGGAAAACCTCGCTGAGTGTCTACGCGCTGGCTCCCTTCGTGCGGCATGGTGGGAAGCTGTGGCTCGCCCTCTTGCTCTCTGTAGTCGTCTGGTGTCTCGGCGGCCGCCGCTTCCAGAGAGGGGGCTGGGAGTACCACAGGTTGTGCCACCTGGTGCAGGGCCCAGGGCACGCCAGCGACGGTGCCCATCAGGGTCCTGTTGGCGTGGGGGAAGGCGCCTCACCGATCGCACGGAGAGGGCGCCACTCTCGGTCAGGACAATGTGCGTATTGTCTCTGTCCAGCTTGCCCATGCACCCAGATGCCTCGAACCCAACGTCGCTGCGACTTGGTTCCTGGTTTTGGGAGCTTGGCCATCACGGTTTCACCGAAGCGACCCCATTAACGATCTTGTAGGCCGTCATCTTGTCCGTGGTTCGGACCTGAAACCTCGCCGCGGACCACGCCGCGTACTTGACCAGCCGCAAGGGAACACCGTGCCACCATGCAGTTGGGACCGGTTCTGAAGGTCCATAAGCCAGGTGAGCCCCGCAAGGCAGCTGTGCTCCCCTTCCACCGCGCCTTGGCTCTGGTGGGAGTAGGGCGGTGCCTCCCGCACCTTGAGAGACCCTTCTGCGTCAATCTGCAGGGTTACCCGCGAATGACCCAAGGTATTCAAGTACTGCTCCACGGTGTCCAGAACCAAGTTCCCACACTCGGCTCCCTTCTTCGGCACCTGCACGCTGCTCTCCTCCTCCGGCTCGCGGAGGTTTCTACAGTAGAGGCCGCAAGCGACTGGCAAGCGCTGCCCGCTTCCTCGGCCCGTCGGCCCGCTCCCGTGGAAGATGCGGGTGTGGCGGTGGCTCCTTCCGCGGGGCTGCCCGCTGTGTTGGCCTGCTCTTCTTCGAGCAGGTCCCTCACGAAGACCCACTGCCTGGGTTCTTCTGCGGCAGGCGCGGTCGGCTGTTGCTCGTCCTCGCTGCCGCCACCGAAGTCGGGCGTAGGTTCACCCTTCTGTTCCAGGTGGTAGCCCTGGGCGCGGCCTGGGGCTCGTCGGCTGGCTCCGGCTTGGCCGCTTCTTGCGGCTCTTGTTACCGCCTTCTCGGGCGGGGTGGCCTCTTGCTTGTGGTGCTGCCGGGGCTGCCGGCCTTTCCGCACGCCCTTGTTGCGATGCAGCCTCGGGTCTCGGCGTGGGCTCTCTCCCCAAAGCGCTTGGGCGCGAAAGGTCCTTCGGGCTTGCCTTCGCTCTCGGAGGACTCTAGCCGAACCGCGCGTATGCGCTCGGCTTGGCGGTGCACAAAGGCTGGGTGCAGAGGACGTCCCGGACTATCCTCGCTGCTGTAGGTGTAGCTGCAGCTGGCCTCGCTGTCGGACCACTCGTCGCCTCGACCTCCCTCAGCACAACTGGCTGCGGCGGCGCAGTGTCCAGGCCCCCCTTAGTTGAGGGGCTCGGAGTCCTAGGATGAGGGATCCTTCGTTGGCTGACGGTGCCCGCTCCCCGTACAGGCTTCTCTCTGCGGCGGTTCTGGCCCCTCTCTATGCGCTCCTGCATTGGCTAGGGAGCGCACTCCTCGGGTGTTTTTCTTCTTCCACGCCCCGTCTTTCTGGATGTATTCCACCTTGCGCTCCCACCAGGGTTTGCCCTTGTCTTTGGTGGGCGGTGGATCGCGGCTGCCACGTGCCGCTTCAGCGGGGCTCCTGGACCTTTCGGTCTGGCGGTCCCCTCCGCTACTGCTGGCTGCCTGCTTGCGGTACCAGTCCTCGACTCCGTTCCAATCCCGCCACGGATCGTCGTCCGGAGTTGCCTCTGCTTGGTCTTGCCACCAAGCTGCCTGGTCTTGCTCCAGGCTTCTTCCTGCCAGTCCCAGTGCTGGCTTTGTTCGGCCGGTGGGTTCGTCCCACCAGTTCCGACGAGACCAGTGGTCTCGATTCCAACCCTTGTCGTGGCGTCCCCAACCGGACGTTGCGACGAACAAGGGGCGGTTCCACCCGCGCCGGCGGGTAAAACCGAAAAGGTAGAGGGCGCCGCGCAAACAGCCGCGGCTCCCTTCCCCGGTTTCTCGGCCCGGGTGCCGGAAGGAGGGAAGTCCTCGCCCTTGGCGGGACTATATCCGCGCTAAGCCTCCAGCAGCGCTCAGGTTCCAGTTTTCAGGTCCCGCGGTGACCTCTGAATGTCCCCCTTTCGGGCGGGGCGACCCGCGCAGTCCTACGGGCTCCCTTCGGAGAGAAAACCCGCGGGGCTGCCCGCTGTCCGGAGTTGCTGGCCCACTGGCATTCAGCAGAGCTCCGCTACCGTGCGATGCCTAAAATCGGCCGGGTCTCTACCTACGGCTGCTTACCGGGCTCAAAGCAGGCACGCCTTTTCTCGAGACCCAAAAGGGCCGCGGTGCGCAGTGGTAAAGCGTGAAAACTGTACAAGCAAAACACACAGGGGTAGCCTAGCTCAAGCCCTAGGGTGTTGGGATTAGGGAAACCTACGGGATTTCTCGCAAGAAGCTGACTCGTGGAGCTGGGTTGAACCGTACAGATGGCTGCACGCACTGCAGCTCAGGCGGGCACGACATGGCAACAACAAGCTGTCTCCCAACGCCGGGGGGCTTTGGATGCAAGCAAAGTAGGCAACTTTGGGTATCGGATCGGCTTCGCAGATTCCGTCTTCCTTTGTATGTAGCCTGATCTGATCTGTGCTCGGGCTGCGATTCTGAGGACTATGTGAGAGTTTTGTTCTGTGACGTCTCGAGTTGGGCCCCGCGAGCTAGACTTTTGCATCGCCGTTGGGCGAAAAGAAAGATGCTCTGTGCATCGTGTGCTCCTGCTGCGTTCGCGAATTGGCACCGGAGCTGGCTGCACTGTGGGGTTCGTGCGAGACAAGCCCGCGCTGCGGCCTGCTCACCACGGACATGGAGCTGGGCATGATCAGTGAATGCCGCACGCCGAACTGTGTATTGTCGGTACAGGAAGGCCACACAACGTGCTGCTCTTCTTGCTGGCATAGCAGGGGAGGGCAACGTACGAGGGGCTGTTCAAGACGACAAGGCCTCATGACAGCCCGTATGGCAACTGCGATGGTGACCACACCCCTGCAGGGAAGCCGAGGCATGCATGGTGAGTGCGCCGGGGAGCTTCGCTGTGGGCACCGGAGCGGCAGCGTCTTCCCAGGATGTGTCATCTACTGTGGTCACGCAGGGCCAGACTACAGTGGGTGGCGCAGCGGGAGATGATCCAGCTGTTCCGGGAGTGGAGCCAGAGGAGGTACAGCCTATCCTGGTGGATTCTTCATCAGTGCATCAGATGAGCTTGGTGCAGTAGATCAGGAGGCGGTCGGAGGACGCAATGCGTCATCGTCTGCCGGCCATGCAAATACCAGCGAGGTATATGATTCTGCGATGGACAAACGACGGTTCAATGGCTGTGACAATATTCCGGACAGTCTGCTTGCTTGATGCATTTTGTTCGTTACATGTGGTGACTCTCATCGTGGAGAAGCGTAGCTGTTGCCTATAAGGATCCCCAATAGTGGGATGCAGCCACTGAGCTGCCGGGCTATGCCTGCCTTTCGTCAATCATCGGAGCGACGGTGAGACGTGTGCAATGCAATGCTACTACTTCTACTGCTGCTACTACTACTACTACTACTGCTACTGCTACCAGTACTATTACTACTACTACTACTACTACTACTACTACTACTACTACTACTACTACTACTACTACTACTACTACTACTACTCCTACTACTACTACTACTACTACTGCTACTACTGCTACTGCTACCAGTACTACTACTACTACTACTACTACTACTACTACTACTACTACTACTACTACTGACCACTGACCACTCACCACTAACCACTCACCACTAACCACTAACCACTAACCACTAACCGCTAACTACTCACTACTAACTACTAACTGCTACCTGCTACCTGCTACCTGCTACCTGCTACCTGCTACCTGCCACCTGCTACTGCTAACTGCTAACTGCTAACTGCTAACTACTAACTACTAACTACTAACTACTAGCTACTAACTACTAACTACTAACTACTAAATACTAACTACTAACTACTAACTACTAACTACTAACTACCAACGACGAACGACGAACGACTAACGACCAACGACTCACGACTCACGACTAACTACTAACTACTAACTACTAACTACTAACTACTAACTACTAAATACTAATTACTAACTACTAACTACCAACTACTAACTCCTAACTCCTAACTACTAACTACTAACTACTAACTACTAACTACTAACTACTAACTACTAACTGCTGCCACTACTAACTGCTGCCACTACTACTGCTGCTGCTGCTACTCCTACTCCTACTCCTACTCCTACTCCTACTCCTACTCCCACGCTCCTGCTCCTGCTCCTGCTCCTGCTCCTGCTCCTGCTCCTGCTCCTGCTCCTACTCCTACTCCTACTCCTACTCCTACTCCTACTCCTACTCCGACTCCTACTCCTACTCCTACTCCTACTCCTACTCCTACTCCTACTCCTACTCCTACTCCTACTTACTACTCCTCCTACTCCTCCTACTCCTCCTACTCCTCCTACTCCTCCTACTCCTATTCCTACTCCTACTCCTACTCCTACTCCTACTCCTACTCCCACTCCTACTCCTACTCCTACTCCTACTCCTACTCCTACTCCTACTCCTACTCCTACTACTCCTACTCCTACTCCTACTCCTACTCCTACTCCTACTACTACTACTACTACTACTACTACTACTACTACTACTACTACTACTACTACCACTACTACTATACTACTACTACTACTACTACTACTACTACTACTACTACTACTACTACTACTACTACTACTACTACTACTACTATACTACTACTACTACTACTACTACTACTACTACTACTACTACTACTACTACTACTACTACTACTACTACTACTACTACTACTACTACTACTACTACTACTACTACTACTACTACTACTACTACCACTACCACTACCACTACCACTACCACTACCCACTACCACTACCACTACCACTACCACTACCACTACCACTACCACTACCACTACCACTACCACTACCACTACCACTACCACTACCACTACCACTACCACTACCACTACTACTACCACAAACTACTACTACAACAACAACTACTACTACTACTACTACTACTACTACTGTACTACTACTACTACTACTACTACTACTACTACTACTACTACTACTACTACTGCTACTGCTACTACTACTACTACTACAACTACAACTACAACTACAACTACAACTACAACTACAACTACTATTGAGCAACTGGGATCACAGTGGAGCAACAGGGGCAGGAATTGTTGTTTCCTAGGTATCATAACCGATCTCTTGCTATCTTGCTCGTGCCATGGACGCTGCGCCCTGGCGTGAGCCGCAAAAGGCCCACTCTTGGTTTTGGTTGAAGCTCTCTGTTGCTGCTTGTGTGCCCGTGCCATGAAGTCCTCGGTCCAGCCCGTAGAACTCGGTAGAACGCCTTACTTTGGGTCTGCAAGCTACAGATACATGCGAGGGCATCTGACACAAGACTCATTTTGGAGCCCGAGTTTCGAGGCTGTAGAGGCCAAAGCAACCGTCCTAGTCTTGAAGTCTTCTCAGATGCTGACAAGGTTGCATTGCAGCAGCATGGGGCTCAGAGCGTTCTGTCTTCTCGGCGATCTAGAATCTGGCGCTCCGGCCCCTACGTGAAGCAAACTTCGGTGCAGGGTTTCTTTGAGGAGGAAGCTTAAGCTGTGGGGCCGAAGGCGCTGAACGGCCACCATGGCCATGAACGCCAAAGGTACGGACCATGTCGGTACCGGCAGCTGCCATACTTGGCTCAAGGCCACACAGCCAAAAAAATGCAAGAATCCCGACTTGAGAGCCCTGCAAAGTCACGAAGCCACGGCATGAGGGCAGCACTGCCCGATGTCCAGCAAAAGCCGCAGAAAGTGTCGCGCTTGTGGCAACCGCTCGATTTGCCACAGCAGCTTTCCCATGGGACAGGACCTGCTCAAATGTACTGATCAAACAAGTGATAGCAATTGGCGGGTGAGATAAAGACTTGAGGCTACTTGAGGCTAATTATAATTGCATCCCGTGCCTGAGGCCTTGAGCAATCGAGAAGGGCCAAAAACAAATTCCCGAAATTTGCATGCATGCACGGCAAGAACATCACTGCAAACGCATTCTGCTAGTTCTGGTTCGCTGCTTTTGTTGTGGTGCTGTTGCAGAAGATACACGCTATACGGGTTGGCGGCCAAGCCCATGTTCATCTCTAAGTTAAATGCTGAGCAGCCAAAACTGAATATACTCGTGTCAACCTTGTAGATGCACAAAAACTGTGCACTGCTTCCATCAACCGAACTGGAAACTCCGTGAAGCTCTTTGGACGGAAGCAATCGTTCCGTACCCGAAGTCCAAGGGCGAGCGGACAGGGACGGTGCTTCCGTACCGGTTCAGCCTGCCAGGAGACCAGCTGCTGTGCGCAGAACTGCAAAGTCGCGAAGAATTGTGGGGCTGCCACTGTGGAGCACCCTGGCTTCACGTTCAGCAGTCTGGCGCACTTGGGGTTTGGATCCAGATTTGCAAAGTTTGCTGCCTCTGGTTCGTGAGCTCTTGGCACGAAGTGGCCCATGGAGGCCCCTATGCAGTGGCAGTGATGAAAGTGACACGAACGGAGAGAGGCTCCTGCCAACATGACAGACACATCTAGAATCTAGAATGCCGACGAGAGTGGCCTCCGGCCCATACGTGTCCAAGGAAGGAACCAGATCATCCGACTGCTGTGTCGGAGCGAGCCACACCGGACGGGTGTTGGTAAGCGCAGCTTGGGACATGAATGTTGGCTGACAGTACTGAGTACTGGAATTGGCGACGTTGTGACGAGGATGTCCCATGAAGGAAGACGGGGAGTGATGCCTCTGCTTGGGAGCAAGGGCAGCTCAGAGTATAGAGCTTAAGCACATCTTTGCGTCACTTGCTGCAAGCCACGATACAACGTGCCTGTCTCGGCTGTCAGAACCCAGCACAGATCCGGAATGTCAAGAAGCGTCCACAGTGGCCCTGCATGCACGCGTGCATGCATATAGATCAGACGGACAGAGAGAGAGACCGACAGAGACGGACAGAGACCGACAGACAGACAGGGACTGACGGAGAGACAGACAGAGAGACAGACGGACGGACCGACGGACGGGCGGAAAGACAGACAGACAGCCACACAGGCACAGCACGGACACACAGACACACAGCCACATAGGCAAGCACTCACACTAGCACACAGGCGAACCGACACGAAGAAACAAAGGCACAACATTACAAGGGCACCCAGACATGCCGACACGACACAGAGGCTTCGACACTTGGACAGACTTAGACACACAGACACACAGGCACAATCACAAAGGCACGGAGCCACAGACCAGCAGAGACACGGAGACATAGACAATCATAGACAGGGAGACACACAGACACAGACACGCAATCACGGACCCACAGAGAGACACAGAGACACAGACGCGCAGAGACCGAGACAGAGATCGAGCCGCAGACTCAGACGCAGACACACGTAGACGCACATGTTTCAAGCATGAAGGAGGATGTCGACCTGCGATTCCTCATGCCGACGGACCTTATGCTGGCAAGGGAAAGCAAGTCCCGCGTCTCGAGAAGACCAGACTCTGAATTTGAATAGGCTGATGTTGATCATTGTTGATCCAAGAAATCCCAAAAGCGTGTGGCATTTTCGCATATAGGAAGAAGAGCCCGAGCTGCAGTCCTCAAAGCTCTGCGAAGCCCAGGCGCGATCTCTCTGACAGATCGACGCACTCTGTCTCTCAGAGGGTCCTGGGATGTCCTGGAATTCATGGCTTTAGAGCTCGTTTCTTTCTGCCTTTAACTTTGGAATTTGCAGCACTTCGTGATGGAAGATCCCGTTTCGAGTCGTCACTGACCGACCTGTCGGCTGCAACTCAGGCATTCCTGCGACAGCCTGGCACATGCAGCGATTCCCGGTGCATCCAGAGCATCAAGACAACTGCCGCGGACGATGACGCCGGATCTGTCGCCAACTACCTCCAGCCAGCTGCCACGAACGCTGACGCCCGATACAGCAGGTGCCAGACCCAGGCTGTCGCGGACGCTGACGCCCGAAGTGTCGAGGCAATTGATGCGGCAGGACAGCAAGAACCTTCGCTGCCTGGCCGAATGGAAGCTTTCAGCTTTTCCCCGTTGGTCGTTGATCGGTGCGCGGACAACAGTAGAAATCGGCATTGTGCTGATTCTGGCTTCAATGTTTCGTTACGATTCTCTTCCCTGTTGATCGTCGGTTTGCAGGCTGGCTAGAACAGCTGTTGCAATTACAACTTAATTGCTATTTCAGGTACAATCTGTTGTAATCTCACTAGGTGGACCTTTGCTAGTGCCAAAGTTCTGGATGATACTCGTTTGTAATTTCTTAACGCCATGGCACGACTACTACGGCGACGACGACTACTACTACAATTGCTGCTGCTGCTGCTGCTGCTGCTGCTGCTGCTGCTAGTACTGCGTATGTACCACTGCCACTGCCACTACCACTATTCCCAAAGACAACACTACCCCGACTACGCCTGCGACGACTACTCTGCCACAGTTAGGATCAGCCACCTGCAGTCTTTTATATCGCACCGCTCAACCCTTATACGTTTTTTTCCTAGGGTCTACCCTACGTTTTCCAATTTCCAATAAATTTTTGCTCGTTTTTGACATCCTCCCCTCAACCATTCTTAACAGAAATTCTAATAAAAAAAATGTAAAAATTTTCATAATTTTCATAAATTTTTCAAATTTCATTTTTTCAATCCACTTAAACAAATCATATTTATTTTATGATAAAAAAATATTCAAAAATTTTTATCATAAAATTTATCAAAATTTTTCATAAAATAATTTTCAAAATTTTTCATAAAATAATTTTCAAAATTTTTATCATAAAATTTATCAAAATTTTTATCATAAAATTTATCAAAATTTTTATCATAAAATTTATCAAAATTTTTCATAAAATATTTTTCCAAAATTTCATAAAAATATTTTTCAAAATTTTTCATAAATTAATTTTCAATATTTTCAAAAAATATTTTCCAAAATTTCATAAAATTAATTTTTCAAAATTTCATAAAAACAATTTTTCAAAATTTTCATAAAAAAATATTTTTAAAAAATTGCATTTTACAAATTATCATAATTAAATTTTTATCAAAATTTTATCATAAATTTATTTCAACTATATTTTATTAAAAAATATTTATAATAATATATATTACTTTTTCTTTAAAACATTTTAAAAGAAATATATAGATTTTAACCATCATTTTTTTCATATAACTCTATTAGTTCTTTATGTAATTCAATTTGCTTTTCTAAATAACTCATTTCCTTATCTAGTTGTTCTTGTTCATCATTATCTATAACGCATTTCTGTTTAATTTCTTCAATTTTACTTATCCTACTTTCTTTAATAATTTCTAATTTTTCCACCTCGTGCCTTGATTGTTTATACAGAATCTCGAACAATTCATCTTGAACTGATTTCTTCATATATATAATACTATATATTTTAGTTTTTAAAACTTTTAAAACTTTTGAAAAAAGAAATATTTCAATAAATTATTATTTATTGAAATATGTCAAAGCTTATTTATTTCTTATATATACTATTTCTATATAAATCCTTTAATTCTTGTAGATATTGTTTCTTATTATCCTTGTTGCCAGCAGATCTTACCCAATTATTATAAATACTCCTAAAATTTCTATAAGTAGTTGCATTAATTGTTTTTCTGTTATTTGCTTCTTCAAATACTTCTCTTAATTTTTGAATACCTATTTTACTTGGAATAATTAATGTAGGTGATACCATATCTTGCTCTTCTGTTGTTCCTTCCTTCAAATTTGTTTTTCTTGTTAAACGTGTTCTTCTGGCTTCATTTTGTGGCGGTGTTGATGGTCTAGGCGGTGTTCTTTCTTCATTACTTCCTGAACCCGACGCCCCTCCTTCTTGAAAATTAGGTTGTGGTGGTGTTGGTGATGTTTTAGGTGTTGGTCTGGGTCTTGATTTTCCCCTTGGTTCTGTTGGTCTCTGTGGTCTCGGTGTTAGTTCTGATATTGCAGGTTGGCTTGATGATGCTACCGGCAAAGGTTGTTGCGTCGCTCCGAAATTGGGTTGATGTGGTTCTAATATTATAGATGGTGTTAAATATTGCATATTCGGTATTGGTGTTGTTTCATATGTTGTAAATTCACGATTGTTTCTCCCTTCACCTGTAAAATCTAATAGCGGTCTCGGTGGTGGAACTATTCTTCTCATCAGTGTTTCTTGTAATGTTTGCATAGCTTCCTGCGTCATACCAGATAACATAGCTGTTGAAAAATTCATACCAGACGCCATATTACCAGCAACATTCCCCCCTAATCTTAATGCGCTACTTCCTAGACTTCTTAAAACTCCCGACCCGCCTTCTTCTTCACGTTGTAATTGTTGTTGATGTGCTTGGGATATCGCTTGTTGGTTGCCTTGATGTGCATTTGATACATTTTCTAATACTTCGTTTATTTCCGCGAGTTGTTGCTGTGGTGTTCCGTATTCTTCAATTACAGATGTGCTTTCTGCATCTGTTGCAATGTTAAACATTTGTGGCGTTAACGGTTGTTCCTCTTCTGGTCTGTCATGTTGTTTAAATAATGATCTGTGTGTTAATTCATTATCGCTAGCGTATTCACGTAGCATATGGTCTCTAACAATTCTTTCTGCTATTTGTTTTTCTTGAACTTTTAATTTATCTAAATGGTCTTTTCCATCAAACCTCGTCCCCTTATTACTTTGTTTAAAAAATACAGCATCTCTATTAGGAAAAGGTTTTAACGCTTCTTCATTATCATTAACCAGCTCTAAAATATCTTCATATCTAGATCTTCTGTGAAACTGTATATCAGCATTTTTAACTACCATTATTTTTTATATATTGTTTTAGAAAATAGATTCACTTAATTCACTTAATGTTTCAACCCTTTTTTTAAGATGTTCCAGAGATGTTTCAGGTATTCTCGGATTATATATTTCCCCTTTCAATCTTACTATCTCACTTTCATGGTTCGCTTTCATCTGACCCTCTAATAATCTACGCTTAAACGCCATATTTTGAACCTTCGCTTCTCTTGCTTCCAGTTGCTTTTTTAAGTTAAGTAAGTAATCTATATTTTGTTGCCTATATACTAAATCTTCGGGAGAATTCACGACAGGATTGTCCAATGATTTTTTTGATGCATTTTTTTATTTTTCTGAAATTTGAACCTATTATATAGAACCATTTGTATATATTATTATTTAGATTTTTTACTTCTGGACTGAAACATTGCTTTACAGATATTATCTGATTTTTCCTGCTTCCTCCTCATGATTTCGGCATTCATTGATTTCATTTGCAATTGTATTAGTTGCTGTGGTGTTAAATTTGCATAAGGGTTTAAATATTGCATAGGTTGTTCTTGTTGTAATTGTTGCCTTGGTATAGATGGTGTAGCTTTTGAAAGTGGAGGCACCATTTCTTGATATTGTTGATGTTCCCCTGAATTAGTTTCATTAATTTCTGGTGCCAGAAATTCAACTTTAACTTTTTTAGTTCTAGGCGCATATTTTTTTACAGGTTTATCAATAATATTACTTGGCTTCTTTTCACAAATACTAGGGTGACTATATCTCAATGTTTTTATCTTCATAGGTTTTTTACAATCCTGACATTCAGTCGGATTTTGCATAACTTTTGTTATTTTTACTCGCTTCTGTTCTTCATTATCCACTTCGGGCTGTAATGTTTCTGTTTCAGGTGGTGTTTCAGTTGCTTCATTTTCGGGTTCATTGTTGATAGCTACGTTTTCAACGCTTTGTTCAGTCATATATATAACATTCTATATATTTTCTAGATAATATAAATCGTGGTTTATGTAGTATCAGTATTATGGAAGAGGAGAGAAAAACCGAGATTTATGCCGTTAAAGTCTATAAGGTTGCCCGAACCGTCTGTTATTCTGAATGTTAGCCGTCTTATTGAACGACGTGAGACATTAACAAAATCATAATCTGAAACACCATAAGGGTCATTTATAATACCGGCGAAAGAAGCATTGACAGGAACTTTTTTTATTATTGCATTTGAAAAAGACGAAGGACTATGAAAATTATTGTTTGATAATTCCGGACATGATATATAAATATCTTGATAATTTAACAGATTTATAAATCCTGATACCCATGGAACAGTCGTAGATGAAAAATCTAGCGGTTGAGGTGTATTTAAAGTATCGTTTATGCTGTTTATATTATTTAAATCAATACTATTTGAAAACGACCCTGCATTTGATGCAATCATATTATCGGGAAGGACGATAAAAACTACTTCTGTATAGTTTGATTCAATAGTGATTTTATTCGATATTGTATTATATGAAACAGTATATGTATTATCTCTGCCTACAACATCATAAAAGAAATTTAATTCTGTTTGTATAATATTTGCTAGCTCTGGTGGTGTATAATTTCCTATTGGTATTTCAATTCTTGTAAAAACTGTTCCAGTTGGTGTAGCCGGAGCTAATACTCTATGTTGAAAGTATAAATTTTGATTATTTCTATTAATTGAATACCACGTGTTCGGAATTGCTATCTCGTGGACTTGCATAATTGTTCCATCAGGAATTTCAAAATTTTCTCTTAATTCTATTTGAAAATCGCTTATACTGCGACTACCAGAAGTTTTAAATTTTGAATTTACATAAACTTTTTCATATGTCAGTGGTCTGATACTCATATTCATGTATTATATAATATAATTGATATAAATAATTTATAATCTTTTTTATATACATGACAAAAATACAATCACAACTAAATACGATGCTGGAAAATAACGGAAAAATTTCAAATACCCAAGGAATAAAAAATGCATACGACAGAGATAATAAAATTTTTGTTAAGGGAAATAAAATGTTTGTTGGTGGAACAACTTCCACGAGAGACTGGCAACAAAATTTCACAAATCTTAAAACAGGTAAGATTCGAGACATGGATCGTTATAAAGAAGCTAGACGTGTATTATTAGAAAATCCGCAGGTGGATACACTTTTAGGACATAGCATGGGTGGCAGTGTTGTTTTAGAATTAAATAAAGAGTTCAAGGATAAAAACTATAAGACTAGAACTTATGATGCTCCTGTTATAAGCTTGGTAGCCCCGATATTTGGATTAGATAAACCGACAGAACAACATAAGCGATTTAGAATGACAGGCGATATCGTGAGTGCTTTTGATAACGCAGCTATAAATTATCCTACTAATTCTTTCAATCCTATCAAGAACCATAACATAAATGAACTTTTTAATATAAACGAAACAATTCCCGAGCAAGGATGGATTTAAATTATCTAAAATATTATAATATAATGCTTAATAAACCTAGAAAGCCGAAAGAACAAATAAGAGTAGGAAAACCACCCGAGAACGTCCGGTTTAAAAATAAACTTATAAAAAATATGCATAATTCAACATATGAAAATATTAGAGAAATAGTTGAAGAGAATATAACAGATGTAGCACAACCTCAATTAGATAAAAATATTCCAAAAAATATTAATAATTTAAATTCCCATAAAAAATATAATAATATTAATAAAAAATCTAATAAATAATATATAAGTTATGGATTTAGTTATTGCTGAAACTCAGGATAATATGATAAATTCTTTACAGTTCGGACTTCCAGAAAGTGCCGCGTATATCACTGATCGTAAACAGGTTCATTTTCCTAGCGTATCCGGAAATATTTTCAGTAGCCAGAATGGAAATAAATATATTAAATTTGTTGTTACAGGTGAAGATAATAATTACATTGATATGTCTAGTATTTGTTTATTTTTTGATCTTGTTAATACGTCTCAGACAGCAGGACAATATTTAAGACCACTAGGAGAAAGCCACGCATTCTTTTCTCGATATAGATGTAACGCAGCGGGACAGCAAATTAACGACATTGATAATTATAACCTAGTATGTGAAAAAATGAAATCATTTAAGAGTGAAGAAGTAAGAAATTTAGACGATATTCAGGAAGGTTGTATAACACGATATGACAGTAGAATTAACCGACTTTTCGCAGTTGCAATTGAAGGACACGACGCCCCAGCAAATACTGGAACAAATGAAAGAGGAATTGTTTTACCAAAGCTTACACGAGCCAACACGACAGGAATTGAGCAAGGCAAATTCGTTCGGATGGGTCATAAGCCTTGTTGTGGTTTCGTGAATAGTGGATATTATCCACCTATTCGATACTGTCCATTAGAATTTATTTTTGAAATTTGTTCAGATCCACAGGAACCTGTAATTAATCCAGCTGAGCCAGTAGCAGGAACACAGGCAGAGGACGATGTAAACGGATTGTATTTTACTACAAGAAATACTACTACTTCATGGTCCATTCAAAATTGTATATTTCGGTGTGATTTGATTACCGTTGATAATACCGTTAACAATAACGTGGTTTCACATTTAATGAAAGGTGGACGATTACGTATGGTTTATCCCGCCTATCATAGTTTTTCTCAAACATTCACGGCAGGAAATACCGAAATCAATATGAACATTGTTAAATCTTCAACCCGACTTTCACAAATGTTCTTTACATTAAGTAATACAGCCATCCAGAATAATAATACAGCAGGAAACTTTTCAAGGAAGAAATGGACTTGGTTTTTTCATCCCATGGCTGCGTCTATTGATAATTTAGAAGGTGTTATAGATAGCAATAAACAAATTTCGTATTATATGCAAATAGCTAATAAGAAATTCCCTGAACAAGCTATTGAAAGTATAGCTGAGTCGATGTATTTCTTACGGAGTGCTGTTAATGTTATGTCTCCTTTCTACGATGGTTTTTCAATTGATATTTATAGATATGCTAACGATAAGTTTATCGGAGGAATTAATTTCGATAAGCAACCAAACGTTAATTTCACAGGCCAGAATAGTAAAAATGGAAGCTTATTGACTTTTAAAATCCGAGGAGCCAACCAAAACTTCGCATTAGGAATTGAACAGGTATTTGTTACGCTTGTTAGTGAGCATATATTTGAATTAAGCGAAAGTGCGTCAACGGTTTTAGATTAAAAGCTTAACCTAATTGAAAAACATCATGGTAAAATTAAAATATCTTATAAAATGATATCGTGAAAAGAAACTTATAAAAATATCACGAAATATTATTTTATAATATATTATAGTAAATATGAGTTCCAGAGATTCCAGAGACTATTCACAAGGTAAAATATATTGTATCCGAAATAATATTAGCGATGATATTTATGTAGGCTCGACTTGTGAAAAATTTTTAAGTAAAAGAATGGTTCATCATAGAAGACAGAGAAACTGTAAGAATAATGAAAACAGACTATTGTATATAAAAATGAAAGAATTAGGAGTTGATAATTTTTATATTGAATTGCATCATGTATTTCCATGCAATACCCGTGATGAACTCTTATCAGAAGAAGGAAAAATTATTAGAGAAATCGGTAATTTAAATCAGAGAATTGAACAGCGGGACAAAAAACAGTATTATCAAGATAATCACGAGCGAATTAAGCAGTTTAATAAGGAAAAGTATAAAGATAATTGAGAAGAAATCAAACAAAAAAGCAGGGAGTATTATCATAATAATAAACAGTCTGTCGCGGAATGGAGCAAGAAATATTATTTCAGAAATAGAGAGATTATTTTACAAAAGAAACGAGAAAAACGGCAACAGAAGAAGGTTGAAGAGCAAAAATAAAACATTATTAAATTAAATAAAATCTACTTAATTCAATAATGGCTACTGTAAATAACTTTAATACGGTTTTTGCAAATCAAATATATAGAATTTCTTCAACAGGTGTTTCAGAAATAGCAGACCAATTCGCAACCCGTGAATATGTAGATAATGAAATTTCAAATATTAATGTTGGTTCAGGTGGTGGTATAAGTCAGACTGATCTAGATAATGCAATAAATCCAATTATAGCAGTTAATGATGGACAGAATTTAGTAATTACTGATATTAATAATAATTTATCAAATAATTTTCAAACTACAACACAACTAAATAATAATTTTTATAATAAATCACAAATTGATTCTAATAATTGGATTGATGCAACAGCACTTGCACCATATGCTTTAACATCTACATTAACATCAAATTATAAGAACAATACTCAATTAGATAATGATTATTACACGAAGGGACAAATTGATTCTAATAACTGGATTGATAACACAGCATTAGCACCATACGCAACAACAGCAACATTAACAACAAATTATCAAACTAATAGTCAGTTAGCCACCAACTATTACAATAAAGGCGAGGTGGATGGATTAATAGCGGGGGTAAGTGGCGGAGGTGGTGGTGTTACTAATCCTATTGAATTAGTAGATAGTAATACAAGTATTGAAAGATATACAAATGCTACAAAATCAAATATTTCATTAGATTTATCAATAAATGAAACTGCAAGTGCCATAAGATTAATTAATGGAACTAATGACGACACTGACACAAACACTTATTTAGAATGTAATAATACAACAAACGGAACAACATTTTTTAAACAATTATTTATAGAAGGAACAACATCATTTAATAATGATACAGTATTTCTTCCAGTTTCTACTAATGGTATTTCATCATGGAGAGTATCTAATAATAGTAACCCAACATTAAGAATTAGAGACGGCACGGCACAATGGATATATGTTAATAACAATTTAAAATGTACCAATGCCAATACAGAAGACGGTAATATTATGATATTAAATGATAATTCAGCAGTTAATAATTCTAACAGGATGAGATTAGGAAGTTTAACAAGTGCAGAAGTGGGAATAGGTAAAGCAAACGAAAGCGGATATTTTTTTATCAGTGGGAGGAGCTACTAAAGTTGATAGTTTAGAAGTAGAAAATAATATCACAATGGGCGGAGATACAATAACAGCAACAAATAATAATGGTATTGAAGTATTTAAAAATACAACAGATGCAAGTAATGTTTTAACAGTGAAAAACGCACAAGGATATATTAAAATGCATTCATTTAATATTAATGCTTATAATACATCAAATGATAGTCAATCATTATTATTATTGAATACAGCAACAGCAGGAGGAGCAGTATATTGTAATAATTTAGGAATAGGAGCAATAGCAGGAGGAGCTACCCGATTAAATGTAGCAGGAGGAGGAAGTGCTAATTTTAGTGGCAATTGTAATTTTAATGGTAGTGATAATACTTTTAATAATAATATTTTAATTAATAGCAGAGGGAGAATATATCAACAATCAAACGCTAATTTTTCATTAAATCATATTGCAACAATAGAACAAAATTTTTGTATTCAATCTAACAGAAGTGTAGATCCAACACCATCAGATATTTTTATTCAATTAAATGATGTAGCAGGAATAACATTAAATAAAGCAACAGTTTTTAATGATACAGTTAATACAATAGGTAAATTAACAAGTGAAGGAGAGTTTGAAGTGGATGTTAATGTATCAGGAACACCAGAATTTAGTATTGCTAATGATATTATATATATGTATGGAACTAAATTTCAAATTACTAATACAACAGCAGCAGGCAATGTTGAAAGAATATATATGAGGAATAATGATATAGACGGTGAGACTTATTTACAAATACAGAGCAAAGATGTTTTAAAAGTTGATACTAATGGTATAGATATAATTGGTGATATTAGTTATACTGGATCAATTGGACCAAGTGGTGATAAAAGATTAAAAGAAGATATAAAAGAAATAAATAAAAATAAAGCAGTAGAATTAGTAAAGAACATAAAACCCAAAACATATAAATTTATTGATAAAGAAAAATACGGAGATCGTTCTTGTTGTGGATTTATTGCTAATGAGATGATGGAGTATAAAGGATTTCCGGAAGAATGGAGCAACATAGTTAGGGAAGGTAGAGACGGATATTTAAAGTTTGATTATTCTATGACAACTCCCTTGCTTTGGTCTGTGTTACAACATTCCCTTGAAGAAATTGATAAATTAAAAAAAGATATTAATAAATTAAAAAAAGATAATAGTTATAACGAAGAAGAATCACCGAAAGCAAAAGCGAAATCCAAGGCAAAAGCAAAAGCAAAAAGTAAAAGCTAATATTAAAATAATATTTCTAATTAAATATATAATGGGAAATATTTTTAACAAGAAAAATAATAATGATAATTGTTATATGAATGAAATAAATAATATTAATGAAGACCAACTGGATTTAAGCAATATTGATAAATTACAAATTAAAGTATTGAAAGAGCTGATAAAAGATATTAACGAAGTGAAAGATAAAAAGAGTGATAAATTCTATTATCGCTTGCCTGCAATAAACCTATGTTCATATTCACTAATTTGAATAATTAATGATATTAAAAATATATATTATTAATTATCATCGTCAATAATGAATGCTTTTTCAAATCTAATATAAAATGTTTTATTAATGTCTTGACTATTACAGTTTATATAAAAAAAGCTGTATGGCTGATCATTTACAGATTGTTGATACATATCATATAAGGTGTTCTTATCCACGAGGGCACTATTCTCATCTAAAAAACTATTGACCTCTGTCATGTTTTTAAGTTTGAAAATATATAAAGAACTTGAATTTAGACGAATAATTGGTGCTGTGCTAGAATACTTCTGTAAAGATAGAATACATGATACCGCCTGATGTCTTCCCCTTGTAAATAAACCATGTAGCATATTAGAATATCTTATAAATTTTGGATCGTCACTATGATCATCGATCACTATACATATACTGAACAATTTTTTTTGATTGTTTTTTTTCTGATATTCAATTACTTTTTTTTGCTTATCTAATATACTCTGTAAATCGGAAGGATTGAAACCCTCGAAATAGAGTTGCTCCTTGGTATCATCTACTTCCATTACTTCTTTTTGATATTTCTTCACTTCATAAAAGGCAGGATCAGAATTCACACTTGGTGAGAAGATATAGCATCTTTCAAATGAACCACGATAAATATTTAACAAAAGATTTTGAATAAGGACAGTTTTACCTCCTGTCGAGGAGGCAACTATTATAGATCGAAAAGGCAGTTTAGGCACCATCTCATATTTACTTTGTTTGTATTTATATTCTGGTATGTTAATAGGTTTGACGATCGGAATGTTATTATTCATTATAAATACATAGAAGATTTTATATTTTAATTATATAATGAATTACGATAAATACATTGAAGCGATAAATGAGATAGAAAAAGTGGAACAGGTAATAATAACTGAACCGAGATATAGGCGGTGTTGTTATTCATTATTAGAAATTTGTAAAGGTGTATTACAATATTTGAAATTCAAGAAAAATTAAATATATTGTAATTTAAAATATTATGAGTGATACATCTAACGATAATAGCGAGAAAATAAAGGCTTTCATATTGATAAAAAGGGCTTTCACTGTATTTCGTGTAGATGCAAAAGACAATATTATCGCAAAGAATCAAAAACAGTGAAAGAAAAAAATAAAATTACGACAGATACGACCATTGATAAACGTAATACTAAATTCGGTGGTAATGGTAGACATCAATCTCCTGATGATATTTTTAAAGATGAAAACACATTACAGACAGGCAGTGTTGAAATTTGCGACACAGGTTTTGGAATAGGTTGGAAGCCTACACCCGAAGAAAACCAGGAAAGGATATTTAAATTAGAGACAGATATAGAGGAAATTAAAAAAGATATAGAGGAAATTAAAAAAGATATTGATGACATTAAAGAGCAAAGTAAATTAAACAGTTTGGATTGAAAGTCAAAAAGTGATAATGTTTTAAAGATTGAAAAGTATATAGTGATAGAGTATTATGGTTTCATATAAGAGGTGTGAGCATGGAAAAAGAATAAGTAGATGTCAAGAATGTGGAGGTAGTGAAATATGTGAGCACGGTAGAAGGAAAAGTGTGTGTAAGGAATGTGGAGGTAGTGAAATATGTGAGCATAATAGAGTTAGAACTCGCTGTCGTGATTGTGGTGGTGGGTCTTTTTGCGAACATAATAGAAGAAGAAGTATGTGTAAGGAATGCGGTGGTGGTGAAATATGTGAGCATGGAAAGGAAAGAAGCGTATGTAAAGAATGTAGAGGGAGTAAAATTTGTATTCATAACAAAATACGGAATGCTTGTAATGAATGTCATGGTAGTAGTATTTGTGAGCATAATAAGAGAAGATGCTCATGTGGGATATGTGGAGGAAGTCAAATATGTAAATCAAGACAAGAACCTTATAACACTGGTTGTATAATACGAGGGAACAGAAAACTTAATGGCTTTTGTTCTCATTGCTTCGTAAATCTATTTCCAGATGACCCAAGAACATTGAATGTTAGACAGAAAACGAAAGAAATTCAAGTTGTAATATATATCTTATCAAAATATTCAGGCTTCAAGCACGACAAACCGTTTTATGTAGATTTAGAGGGAGGGTGTTGTGAAACAAAAAGACGAATTGATTTAAGAAAACTAATTAATAATACAATGCTTTGTATTGAAATAGATGAAAATCAGCATAAACGATATATTAAACAGGACGAGAGTAATCGGTATGACGATTTGTTTATGGATTATAGTGGTAAATATATTTTTATCAGATACAACCCCGACAAGTTTATTGATAAATATGGTAAATCAAAAAACCCAATGTTTGAAACACGTATGGAGGTTTTAGAAACAGCAATCAAAAAGCACATGCACAGAATTCATCATGATGAAAACACAGACCTTGTTGAAATTTATCATGTTTTCTATGATGAAAATTAATATTTAGAAATATAAAATGTATAGTATATTGACAGGTAACAATGCGTAAGCATTCGCAACTATTGGATTTAAAAACACAGTTTTAAATCCAGCAGAGCCATAACGGCTATTTTGGAAAAAGAAGGAGAAGAAGAACCCCGTAATAGCAAGCCTATTGAATGAACATAATAAAGGACAGTATTATGACACATTCAATATAATTTGTTATACATAAGTTATAACAGGAATTTATTCCAGAATTCGTTTGTCGCCCCTTATGCCAGTGCCTAGCAATTTTATATTTACAATTTTTTGTAAATATAAGATTTCAATTTCAAAAATTATATTGTATTTAAATTATATTGTATTTAAATAATATGATTGATGTTGTTTTACAACAGTCCAATAAAAAAGATAAAAAGCTTGATGCTGTTATAACAAAAAATGATGGTTCTAAAAAAACTGTTTCATTTGGTGCAAAGGGTTACAGCGATTTTACACGTCATAAAGATGAAGAAAGAAAACAAAATTATATAGCACGGCATAAAGTTAATCAGAATTGGAATGATTATGAAAGTGCTGGCATGTGGGCTAAAAATATCCTTTGGAATAAGCCAACGATAGAAGCATCGATTAAGGACACTAATAATAAGTTTAAGACGTTGAACATTAAAAACAAAATTTAAAAAATATTTTTAAAAAAATATATACAAAAAATATTTCTTCAAATTGTTTTAAAGAAATAATAATATATATATTATAGTATATATGGAGACCTCAACATTAGAAAATATGTTAAATGAATTAACTCTTGAAGATATTAAACTACAACTCGCATTATATCAAAAACTGTATTATCATAAAAGAAGAACAGATGAGGCGTATATTGCAGGGAAAAGAGAAAGTGCTAGACAGCACGGCAAAAGAAAGGCACTTGACAAGATATTAAACGATAAAAACATTGATATAATGAATAATCTAGAACTAACTGAATCCAAAAGTAGAGTAAAGGAAAAAATAAATCAAAAACATTCGTTAGATGATGTTGTGTTTTTGAAGCCTCTAAAAGATAATAAGAGTAAAGACGAGAAAAGTCAAACCGAGAGAAAAAAGAAGGATAAACATGATAAAAAGGAAAAAACTGACAAAAATGAAAATAATGAAAAAGAAAAAACCAATCCACCTACCTAGGTGGATTGCAATACCCCGCGCGAGGTGGAACACATTAAAAATGAAAGGAAATTAATTAATCCACCAACCTAGGTGGATTGCAATACCCCGCGCATGGTGGATTGCAATACCCCGCGCATGGTGGATTGCAATCCCCGCCATATGGTGGATTGCAATCCCCGCCATATGGTGGATTAAACATATATATAATTGAAAAATAAATTTTAAAAAAATTGTAATTCTTTTTATTATGAGTGATGATAATAAGAAGAATTCTATAATTAATGATATTTATTATGATAGGGCTGGTTTCGGAAGCAGAAAACAGACCCTCAAAGAGTCTAGAGTGAGAGATAAAACTATTACAATGGCTGACGTTGATAGATTTTTTAGAGAAAATGTTGAACAGAAGAAGCAGATAAGAGGAAGAAACACATTTATAGCACCAGAACCGTTTTACGAATTTCAATTTGATTTGTTTTTTATTAATGACCTTGAAAATCAAAAATTTAACATAGGAGGACTGATGATTGATGTATTTAGTCGGTTTATGGTGGTGGTTCCAATTAAGAACAAAAACGAAGCAAGTGTAGCAAGTGCAATTATAGAGGGCTTTAATAAAATGGGTGGAAAACCTAAAATAATTTATACAGACGATGAACCAGCGTTGCAAAAAGAAGCAATTCAAAAATATTTAGAAGAGGAAGGAATTCAACATCATAGAACGAGAGCACATGCTAATTTTAGTGAGAGGGGTATCAGAACATTTAAGGATATGCTTTATCGGAGACTTGAAGCTGATGAAAAGAAAGGAAAACCAAATATTCAATGGACAGATTATATTTTTGAAATTTTACTAACATATAATAATAAAATGGAGCATTCTGTTATAAAGATGACACCGAAGGAGGCGATGAAGGAGAGGAATGAATTTAAGGTAAAACAAAATATGACCAGACAAGCAACGAGAACGAGAACATATCCTGAAATAAATGTAGGCGATAAGGTGAAGATTTACAGGAAAAGGAAGACAGGAGAAAAAGAAAGAGTCAGTATATGGCGACCACAAATAGAAGAAGTTGAAAAATAGATGGAAGGAATAACCAAAGTCTATTTTATGTAAAAGGCGATAAGCGACCATATTTACGGTTCGAGTTATTAAAACTATAAAAAAATATTTAAGACGTTTTATTATAAACATTTTTCCTTTAAAATGGTTTAAAGAAAAATAAATATATAATATTAATATATAGATTATATTATGACCAAGTTTATAGAGAGCAACGTCAGGAAACTGAACAAACTGAAACAGGAACGAATAAATAGCGCGAACAAAATCACACAAGCAACAAAAAACAGACTAAATCAGATTGTAACTCTTTACAAAGATAGGAAAATAGCAAATGTAGCAACCGCAGAAAACTTCATTAAAAACCTCACCAGCACCAATAAGAGAACAGCGGAAAAAGCGAGAGACAAGTATAACGAACAAATTAAGGACCTTAAAAAAGCAAAGCCACTAAACGAAAGAATAGCAGAAAAGAGAGGTATGAATACATATTTAGTTAATTTTCAACTTTACACCACGCGCCACCCTAGAAACATCATTAAACCAGCATTTAAAAAATTTGGAATGGATTTTTATATAGAAAAGTTCGATATAAGACAAGCAACTGTAAAAGCGAAGGATTTTAAGAAGGACTTGATTAAAAAGATAATATTTAGATTTATTGATGAAGACGGTTTTAAAAGTAAAGATGCTGCGAAGGTAGATAAAGAGTTTAATGAAATAATGGATATAATGAGAAGTGATAAAGAATTTGATAAATTCGTAAAAGAATTAATGGAATATTATGATAATCTTTTTGATGCTAAAAAAAATTCAACAAGTGGAAAAAATCAATAAAAAAGGTGAGAAATTTGACATATTGCAGGAAAACTTAACTGACGGAATACAACATGTTTCGATGTATCATCGCTATATTTACACCGACCTTAACAGCAACTTAACAACACTTAAACAAGCCATTGAAAACAGCACATATATAGAAAATCAATGTTGGATAAATTCATTATCTGATTTTTATAAAGATACTTTAATGGACTACGGTAAAAGAAATCAACTGACCAGAGAAAAAATTATTGAAATTATAGGCAGAAGCGATTTTTATAGCAATGGTGCAAGTATTGAAGAAATGGATAAAGTCTTTAAGGCTTTCAAAATACCAGCTAGAATTTATAATAGTTTTAATAAACTGATTTATAAACATGAGCCTGAACGTAACACGTGGAGAATTAAGCCGTTTTATGCCATAGTGAAAAACAGCCATATATACAATAAATAACAATCTAAAAAGTATAGAGCAGAAACAAGACGAAGGAGAAACCAAGCCACTTGTAAAAGCTTCGACAGACTATCATTTAAATGAAAAAGAAGAACCACCTGAATTTAAAATGTTCAGAGATACACATGATATTTTAGGGATGGTGAGTAAGGAGAAAGAGCCGAAAACAATTCATTTAGTGCCTGAATTAAATAATTTGACTGAAATATTTTTTGAATTAGTTAATGCAAGATATGAGCCCCAGATCAGATTTCAAGCCGGTATAATAACGGTGATAAAAATGAAATTTAAAAAAACTACCTTTATAATAAAATCTCAACATCTTATTAAGGATTCTTCTGATGGATGTATAACAGTTGATAATGAAAAAACATACAATAATATGAATGAAGCGATGTTCCATTTTAATAAGAACCTATTTAATCCATTACATAAGTTGCTGAAGTGCATGCCTCGTTTGCAAGCCTTTGCTATGTGTACATGCGGAATCTTTTTCCTTGTTGCTCTTAGGCCCAAGCACAGAACGCCTTGAGCATGACATTTTAACAACACATGTACCATATCTGTAGGTGCCAAGCCCAAGTAGCACAGACTTCTTTTTGCTTGCTTTCTTCTTGTGCGTAAAATCTCCGCCTTGTGTGAGCTATGGCTGGGTTGAGTTTTGCAGGGGACCTGATCACTCCACTTGCATCCTCTACTCAACCTGCTGGTTCACTCCAGCAGGTTATGAGCCCAACGCAGGGCTATGGCACCACAGGGCATGCGACGTCCACAACACCTGATGCACCCACCGCCGCACAGAGGGTGGTTTGGGTTTTGTGGTTGATTCGGCTGCGGGAAGGGCGCGTGTTAGCACAGACCCAGCAGAAGGCTTGCAACATGTGTCGACCACCGGTGAGGGTGGGATTGAGCAGGGTATGCCCCGAAGCATGCCACTTGCCTTTGCAGCTCCGGGCGGAAGCCCAGGACCACGGGCCAACACTGAGCCCCGTCAGGACACTTTGAGTGAGGACCGCGAGGTTGCAGACCAAAGTGGTGATGGTGGTTTGGGGGGCATAAGGTCAACTGGGGAAGCTCCTGGAGTTGAGGGGTTTGTCACCCCACGTTCGCAACAGGGTTTGACCACCATCACCGAGATGGTTGAGGGTATCCCTGGTGTTTTTATGTCTCGTGTTTCCGAGTTGTTCCGCGTGGCAAGGACTGAGGTGCAGGCCCAGACACCGCCACGTCATGTACATGTTCACGCAAGCCCTGGTGCAACATCTAGGGCGAGGGCCTTGGCAGATGGGAGTGTGGGGTCAAGTAGTTCGCCGCCGCAGCCGGGATCACTCGGCACACCCACTACCTTTGCCCCGGGTCCCGGAAGGGAACCCCCGCTACTTAATGCGGAAACGCTGCAGCGCATGCAAGCTCTTGAGCAGCGGGCTCCCATCATCTACCCTAGATCTGCAGCCCCTGAGCGGCCCCCTAGCCGTACGGAGACGTCGTCAATACCCCAGGAGGCTATCCAAGCAGAGGTCGCCAGGCAGCTTGCAGGGTTTGAGGCCAGAGCGCAGGCACAGGAATCCGAAAATGAGAGGTTAAGGCAGCAACTAGCAAAGGCGAATGAGCAGAGGGAGCGAGCCATTAGGGAAGCAGCACTTGCCAGGAGCATCCAAACGAAGACCCCTAGTGGGCACCCGCCAATCCCTCCTCAACCTTTCCCCAGTGCTGCGCCTCCAAGTGCGAATCCTGTCATCCCAACTTTGGCTGATCAGGTCATTGAGGCCCTGAGAGCTCCAGCATCCACATCAGGGTTTTGGTCCAACTTGTGGTCGGGCTTGCAAGGTTCGCAAAGGCTGCCGGGCAGTGCTACACCACCCGGAAGGGTTGGGTCTGTGTCAGAGCCCATGGCTCAATCAGCACAGGTTCCACTCGCTTCAGGTCCTGAGCGGGCCTCTTCTGGCCCAAACCCCCATTCTCAGCCCGAAATCCTGGGTTTGGGGCAGTTGAGGGCTCCGAGCTTAGGTGGACCAGCCAATCCACCGGTTTTAGATGGCTTTACCACCAACGTAGGGCAGCCACCACCGCCGCCACCGCCGCCCGGAAGGGACGGGCAAGTGCCATATTCTCAGGCTGTAGGCGCTCAGGTTGCATCGACTCCAGGAGGGCAGGACACAACACCACAAGCCCCAAGTTCAGTGTTGGATGCTCTGGTTTTGGGGGTGCAACAGCTGCAAAGCCTACAGGCTCAACAGCTCAAGGTTAAAGGCGATGATGTGCCCGAAACGGTTAAACCAGGGATCACCACCTTGCCAAAACTCGTTGCGCCTAATCCTTCGGGTGGCTCCTTGGAGTTTCAAGACTGGCTTGAGTTGGTGAGTGGGTTGATGGTTGATCTTTCGGACAGCTCTCAACTTTGGTGGTCCAGTGTGTTGCAGTTGGCGCGTGATGCATTTGCCCGTTGGAGTGTTTCGTCCCCGGTGGAGCGTTTGAGGGTGGCTCCTGATGATAGGGCGGAGGTTGTTGAGGGCAAGTGGTCAAGGGTAAACGCTAGGGCGTGTGCCATGCTGTTGGAAGCACTGGATGCGTCTGTGAAATCGGACATCGTAGCACGCAGGGCAACTCAAAATGCAGCACACATCATGTTCCGCCTCCATACGATTTACCAGCCAGGTGGAACGAATGAGCGCGACCTCATACTCAGGAACTTGCATGATCCACCGCAGTTTACGGAAGTGGCTGCAGGAGTAAACTTGTTGAGGTCGTGGGGTCGTTGGCATCGTCGTTGTTTGGAGTGTGGGATGGTAGCCCCTGATCCGTCCATTCTGGCCCGTGGTTTAACCACGGCAACAGCCCAACACATAGCCAAACACCCAGATGTGCAGTTCCGCACTCAAGTCGTGCGTAGTGCACTGCACATTGACCTGCACCCATCGGGAGAGGAGGTTTTAGACTACCACAAGCATTTGCTGGGTGAGTTTGAAACCATGGCTGGGGCACTGGACTCAAAGCGCGTAGTCACCAATCCCAAAGCCCAAGCGTTGAATGCAACCACAGATGCACCAGGTGGTGGAAACCAACCTCAGGGGCAGGGGAAAGGCTCGGGAGGAGCAGGTGCCAAGCCGTGTAAGTTCTTTCTCTCCCGGAAGGGGTGTAGAAATGGCCCTAAGTGCAAATTCCCACATTCCATGACCGAGCTCTCTAAGGCTGAGCGGTTTAAAAAGTGTTTGGTGTGTGGCTCTGAGGAGCATCGTGCAAAGGATTGTCCCGTTGGCAAGGGCGCGAAGTCCGATGCCAAATCACCCGATAAGCCCACGGTGCAAAGGACCACAACAGCAGCACAGGATGCAACATCACCATCAGCATCAACACCTCAAGCGCCAGTGCAGGCTACACCTATCGCGAATGGCATGCCCGTCACGCTCGAGTCCTTTATGCAACAGGCAGTCCAAGCTTTGAGGCAGCTCGATCCCCAGCCACCGCGTAGCGATCCGCCTCAGCCTCAGCCGGAAGGCTTGAGTACTGCATCACAACAGTCCTCGGCACCTAATCCTTCGGTGAAGAGGCTCACGATTCGCTCCGTCATGCCCTCAAGTTGTTTCCCGGTTTCGGGCCCCCCAAACCGGGAAATTTTGAATTCTCCTGCCGTTGAGCCCGCTGTGGAGCCATCACCCGTTGCATCCCAACCACCTCTCATTGGCTACGCCCTTCTCGACTCCGGTGCCACTCACCCCATGCGACAAGCCTCATCTGAGGAGGAGTGGGAGACCGCAGAGGAAGTGCAAGTGAGTCTAGCCGGCGACCAAAGCACAATCATGCGTTTGACGCGCGCGGGCACTCTCCTACTGCCACCCGGAAGGGACGGCCTAGTGCAGCCAATTGTTCCCATGGGTGCTATCATAGAGCAGTTGGGGTATAAGCTGGTTTGGTCCGCCGGTAGTTGCAAGCTGTATCCTCCTGATGGTAAGTCGTTGAGGCTTAGGGTCAAAAATGGTTGCCCGGAATTGGTTGAGAGCCAAGCCCTTACGCTGATATCACGGTTGGAAGAGCACAAAATGCAACAGGTTGAGGAGCTCAGGCGAAGAACGGATGAGGGGAAGGATCGCATCAGACAGGCGAAAATCGCAATGGAGCGCACGTGGTGGGATCATTTGGTTGAGCATGTGAGCTCGTCGGCGCCGGCATCGGGCCACATGGCAGTGTCAACAGCTCCATTCTTTCAGGATGTGCCCGACCGTGCATTGTCAGGCATACTCCCATCGGAAGCTGTGGACTCCAAGACTTTGTGGAAAGCTCTTGAAGAAGGCATGCCAAACCTCAACCGGCGAAGGAGGAAGGCGCTTCATCGCGCATCCAATTGGGTTGTTCATTTGTTTGCGGGCCCTGGCTCGCACAAGGCTTTCAAACGATTGGAGTCGCAGGATACAGTTGTTGTTGAGCTTGACATTTGCCGCTCAAGGAGCCAAGATCTTTACCATGATCCGCTTTGGACGCTTCTTGCTAAGGTTGCAAAGTTGGGACGAGTTGCGGCGGTCATTGGAGGTCCACCAACCCGCACGTGGTCCATGACAGGGCACCGCGCCGATGGACCACATCCACTCCGCTCGCCCACTGAACCGTTTGGCCTGAGCACTCTCACCTCTGACGAGCGTGATCTCGTTGATCGTGATACGGGTTTGTATGCTCGCATGTTGTGGTTGCATGCACTCTCCACCGCCGGGAGGCGTGTGCACCCAAACCCATCGAATGGAACATCCATGGTGGCATTCATGTTGGAGCAACCGTCGGTTGAACACCACATGGCTTCAAGCCATTCTGCTGTGGGTAGCGCTCCGTCGTTTTGGAACACCGCGCTGTGGCAAGCTTACGCTGAAGAGGCTGGTTTGTTTGAGGTGCATTTCCGTCAAGGTCCGTTGGGGCACGCTGGCGATAAACCCACAACTGTTGGCACAAACTTGCCCGACCTTAGAGACTTGCAAGCGTTGCAGGGGGAGGTGCGGCAGGTTTGTTCTAGCGCCGACAACCGTGTGTCTCCAGTGTGGGCGCCGGGGTTTGTGCAAGCCATCGTGTACGCACTCCAACGGTGGCCATGTTACCGCCTCATGAAATTCACCCAAGCGGATTGGGAACAGCATGTTGCGAACAATCACGTGCCTTACCGCCGTGATTGTGCAGTTTGCGTGCACGGTGCCGGAAACGGCCGCCGCCACCACGGTGTAGTTCACCCGGATGTGTATTGCATGTCAGCCGACATTGCGGGGCCCATCCGTGTGAAGGGCAAAGACCCAGAAAGCCGCAACCACCGACCAGCCACGTTCAAGTACTTCCTCGCTGTGTCGTACCGCTTCCCACGGCTCAGAGGAGTGAAGGAGGAGTCAGACCCCAGCCAAACCGAGGGGTTTGATGATGCAGCACTCCTCCCGGGAGGGACGGATGACCTTGCAGATGAGGCCTTTCCCGCAGCAGAAGGCCCCCCGTGCGAGGATTACGAGGACTCCCTGTACGAGCCAAGTTTAGCGGAAGAAGAGGAGGAGGAGGCGGAAGGTGAAGGAGTTGAAGGGCCTAGGGAGTTTGCAGCCAAAGTTGCCGAGGAGCATCCCTGGGAGTCAACCAGGTGTGAACTCGAAACACCACCTGACATGGCGAGGCTGGTGTTTGCAGTGCCACTTCACACAAACAAGGGTGATGATATCCTCAATGCCCTCCAACAGGTGTACATTACCCTAAGGTCCCTAAACCTCCCCGTGCTTCGTTTCCACACAGACCGCAGTCGTGAGTTCTTCAACAAAAGGACTCGAGCTTGGTTTCACGAGCGTGGAGTCCGCACAACAACAACAGAAGGGGACGTTCCGCAGCAGAACGGCTCTGCTGAGAACACCGTGCGCTGGCTCAAAGCACGAGCACGAACCCTTCTCACCTCTGGCGAGGTTGACTCGTCCTTGTGGCCTTGTGCAATCATGACAGCTGCGGCTCAGCAACGGGCGCAGCAGCTGGGCATGAAGTCCAAACTTGCCATCCATTTCGGAGGGAAGTGTTCCGTGAAGCGAAAGTTTTTTAGCAAGAAAGGTGATTTGGAGGATAGATGGGTTGAAGGTAAGTATATGGGGTTGTCACCATCTGTGAATGATGGTCACATCGTGTTGCGCAGCGATGGTGTTGGCAACGGCTTTGTGCAAACACTCCATGTTCGCACCCGCCTTGTTTCTCCGGATCCACCGCCCTTGCAGTTTGTAGGAGACTCGCTTGAGGAGGAGCACACACCACCTCCACGCAGGGTTCGCGGCAAGCGGTCTGCTGGTGTGAGACTTGACGACGTCTTTGCACTTGACCCGCCGCCCCCCTTGCCGCCGCCAGCAGAAGCTCCACACCCGGAAGGGCCTGTGTCACCGGTTGAGGAGGAGTCTGCCCGTGTAGCGCGCTTGAGTCTGCAAGACCTTGAAGGTTTAGCTACGGAGCTTATCGAGGACGACTGGGACCTTGATGAAGCGTTGTGGGTGTTAGCCGAAGTGTGCAGAGCAGCGCCCCAGCTGCAACACAAAGCTGGGTTGTACCGTCACGGAGGTGTCGTAGGAGTTTTAGGGGGTACCACAGATAAGCCTTGGCTGACAGAGCTTATGAATATGGTGCTTTCGGCAGTTGCACCCACAGCAGAGTACACCTCGCTTTGGTTGTCTAACTCCACTGTTCAACCCGTGCACGCCGACCACCACAACCTGCAGGGATCCACAAATGTAGTCCTCCCTTTGAAGCTCCCGCCTAACGGAGGGGATTTGTGGATAGAACTCAAGCCTGGTGACCTAGTCAGTGGCCCTGTAGAGGAGCGGGTAGACGGCAAAGGCAGGCGCTGGTTAGGGACAACTCACAAGTTAGAGCGCGGTAAGCCCTTCTTCCTAGACCCTACTCGCCGCCACGCCACCACTCCCTGGAAGGGTGAGAGAGCAGTGCTTGTCGGCTACACTGTCAACACGTTAGGCAAAGAGCTTGAGCACGAGTTTCAAAGCCTTGAAGCTTTAGGTTTTCCACTCCCAGCGTCGGTACGTTTACCGCTGACTGAGCAGCAAGACGTGAGACGTCTAGACGCGTTTGACTGCTTCGAAGAAGAGCCCCTTCAGGAGACAAAGGCACGTCACCCTGACGGGAAGACTTCTGAGTTAGCGCCTGGGACTGTGCTTAAAGGCGGAGGTTGGAAAGAAACCCAAGCCGTAGAAGCAGGTACTGTAGAGCTGGAGGTGTCGTGGAACCTGAAACACTCGCCGGACCACAGGCGAACCCAGTCTGAGCACGCCCTGCTGGCTTGCCAACCAGACACCGAGACACAGGTTGAGGAGGAGGAGAGCTCAAGCGAAGACTCCTTGCCGGAGCAACCAGTGCTGTGGGAGTTGTGGGTTCCAGACCCGCAGACAGGTGAGCAGCTGTGTGTTCTCAGGTCTGACGACTCGGACGCGAGTGAAGCTTGCGTCCTTTGCAAGTCTGAGCCGGTTTACACTACCAACGTGGAGCTGTTGCTTGACGGGTTGCAAGAACCACTGCAGGTAGTCCACACTGTAGACCCTCGGGATGCAGAGCAATGCATCGAGAAGTGGATGCCGTCCATTCACAAAGAGATCGGTGTCATTGAGAAGGCTGTGCGGCGACTGCCCCCTGCAGAGGTCCGTTCGGGAGGTTGGCTTAGGCGTAAGGAAGTGAAGGTAGTTCCGTCTAAGTTTGTGTTTACAGTCAAGCCACCAGACCCTTCTGAGGGTGACGCTGCCCTCGCTACCCGGAAGGGTCAAGCTTACCACAAACGCAAGGCTCGCTTGGTCGCTTGTGGCAACCACGCCCCCGGCACAGGGTCTGAAGTCTACGCTTCAGGTGCTGCTGCAGAGACACTCCGTTGTTTTGTAATCATCAGCTCCAAGAGGAATTGGTGCATCGGGTCTCTAGATGTCACCTCAGCTTTTCTGTTGACCCCAATCCCGCAAGGCAGAGGTTTTCCAGTGTTTGCTCTCACACCGCCTAGGTTGCTAGTGAGACTAGGTTTGGCAGAGGAAGGGGAGCTTTGGATCCTCACGCACGCTGTGTACGGGTTGAGGGAGTCGCCTAAGCTTTGGTCGGACTTTAGAGACTGCCAACTTCGGGCGCTGAGGTGTGTTGTTGACGGAGTTGAACTGCAGCTCCAGCAAGGAAGGTTGGACCCAAACTGGTGGCGTGTTGTTCGCACCTCTGACGGGGTAGTCGTAGGAGGGTTGCTCACTTACGTTGACGACTTTTTGCTGGCAGGCAGTAAAGAGGTAATCGAAGCCTTGGCCACGGCCATCCAAGGCATCTGGAAGACGACGCCTCTCGCACTTGCCACCGCAGAGCACCCGCTGAGGTTTTTAGGGGTTGAAATCCTAGTGCAAGGTTCCGGGTTTGTGTTGTCCCAGCAGGCTTACGCAGAAGAGCTGCTGCGTCTCAACGACGTGAAGCCCACTGCACTAGGTAAGGTCCCCTGTCCGCGTGACCTTGTTTCGTTTGACACTCTCCTGACGGACGAGTCCCCAACCGAGGAGACCGTTCGAACAGCACAGAGGCTGACTGGAGAAATCCTGTGGCTAAGCCAACGCACTCGGCCTGACTTAGCTTTCACTGCTTGTGTGCTTGCTTCTCTCAGCACGAAGGCGCCGCAACGAGCCATCCGCATTGCAGAGAAGGCCCTTGCGTATGTGCAGCGTACCAAGGCGCTGGCTCTCACCGCTGATGCGGATGACACAGGATTGATCGCGTATAGTGATGCCAGCTATGCACCGGAAGGGAATCGTTCTCACACGGGGTGGGTGGTTTTCCTTCACGGGTCGCCGGTGTGCTGGCGTTCAGCACGACAGTCTTTTGTCACCCTCAGCACCGCAGAAGCCGAGCTTGTTGCTGGACTTGACGCTGTAGTTGCCCTTCAGTCAGCAGAGGCCATGCTGAGCGAGTTCGGGGTTTCGAGCTTCGACAAGACTTTGAGGGTTGACTCACAGTCTGCACTGGCCATCGCTATCGGCCAAGGGTCTTGGCGAACCCGCCACCTAAGGGTGCGCGCCAACTACCTTCGAGAGCAGTATGAGTCTGGTGAGATCATCCCTGTCTACTGCCCAGGAGTTGAGCAGGCCGCAGATCTTCTGACGAAGGCGCTGCCATCTGCGAGGATCCTTGAGCTCGCAGCCATCTGGGGTTTGCGCGAGCATGGCGTACCTCGCCGGGCGGAAGCTCAGGCCTACAGTGAAACTCAAGCTGTGGGCACTGGGACCGTGGCGCAGCAAGACCTGCAGCTGAGTGCCTTCGCTGTCCTGCTCGCCTTCTTTCAGGTCGTAGGTGCTGCCAGCCAGACAACGGACGAGGAAGAAGACTTGTCTCTCCCCGTGTCGCTTGATGCAGATTTGATGTTGGCAGTATCCATCATCTGCATTGGTATCTGCTTCATTGCAGTGTGGGAGTTCTTCAAGTGGTGCCTTCAAGGCGTCATCTCCCGCCGAGAGGCAGGGACACCCGTGTTGTCTCTGAGCCCCCGCAAGGCGCGCAAGTTACAGCGCCTTCGAGATCAAACTGCGCAGGCCATCCAGGCCGAGATCTCTGCACGTGAGGAGGCAGCAAGCTCGCAGTCTGTTGCTGCAGCGCCCAGACGCCGTCCCTCACAAACAACTCGCACGCGTGAGCAGGCAGGTGGAGCACCAACGCGTTACTTTGCAACCCCCGAAGGGACCAAGCTCCACCGCACTAAGACCTGTTCCACGCTCGCCCACTCGCACAGGTTTGTTGAGTTTCAAGTGTGCCAGCAGTGCCACGGCAGCGCTGCAGACCACACCCAGCACAGCACAGGGTAGGAACTACTCCACCCTAACGGGTTGGATCTCTCAGTGAGCTCATCCGTAGCTGTGTCTTTTTCCTACACGAGGTGCCTTGAGAGCCCTCGCATAGTGAGGGCAGTTGGCCCAGCTTTTGCCAGGTAGTTCAGGGTAGGTGTGTCGTCACCCTGACGGGTTGGACCTGCAGTAGCAAGTAGGTCGCAACTCCCTGGCGGGGCTGCGAAGGAGGAGTGCTGAAGTGCATGCCTCGTTTGCAAGCCTTTGCTATGTGTATATGCGGAATCTTTTTCCTTGTTGCTCTTAGGCCCAAGCACAGAACGCCTTGAGCATGACATTTTAACAACACATGTACCATATCTGTAGGTGCCAAGCCCAAGTAGCACAGACTTCTTTTTGCTTGCTTTCTTCTTGTGCGTAAAATCTCCGCCTTGTGTGAGCTATGGCTGGGTTGAGTTTTGCAGGGGACCTGATCACTCCACTTGCATCCTCTACTCAACCTGCTGGTTCACTCCAGCATAAGTCATTTTATAATAAAGTTGATTTGGAAATTTACCACGAAGCAAAAACCATACCACCGTCAGGACTTTTTACAGATAAGGGTTCTATACCAAAAGATATTACAGAGATTGACATAACAAAAGCATATACAAGCAGACTAGTAGAGATTACACAAATACCAGTTTTCAATCAGTTCGACATCTGGAAAAAATGGCTTAAAGAAATGGATTTTTACACGATGTCCGATCATACATTATTTTTTATAGAGGATTGTAGCCATAACGGAATTGTAAAACATAGCACTTTTTTAATGTTTAACAAGAGATACAACCTTATTTATGGAAAATATTTAAAACAAATTAACACAGATAAATTAAACATATTATATTATAAAACAC
Source organism: Symbiodinium sp. CCMP2592 (assembly GCA_905221615.1). NCBI lineage: Eukaryota > Dinophyceae > Suessiales > Symbiodiniaceae > Symbiodinium > Symbiodinium sp. CCMP2592. Next base: position 167,949 of record CAJNDT010002291.1, on the reverse strand, counting down.
CATCATTTATTCACGAAGTAAATTATAGTGATTATGTAAAAGAATTATGGAATAAAAAAATTAGTGACGAAGAAGAGCTTGATAAAATGATTAAAAAACTTATTGTAAATGTTAATATTGGACTTTTGGAAAAAACCGGTAGCACAGACCAGAAAAGTATAGTATTTAAGAACATTAAGGAAGCGTCAGATTTTCAATTAAGACACGGAGGAAAAATTCATAAAATAACTGAAATGGAATGTAGGAACCAAACAGTTTATGATGGTGATATAAATAATGGTGATTTTTCTATACAGACACAGACAATGGAAGAGGAAGGAATGGAATATTATTTAGTTAATGTTTCAGATAAAGCGACGTTAAACAACGGTTTTATTTATATAAAGGAACTATTGCTTCAAGACCATAATTTCAAAATGTGTCAGGATTATAATAAATTAAGGAAAAATTCTATAAAGGCAGTTAGTGTAAAAACAGATGCATTTGTTATTAAATCAGAAGATGTAGAAAAAGCTAAACATGTATTAGAAATGAAAGCAGGTATAGGAGAATGGAGAACGAATAAAGAAGGTGAAGAAATAAAATTACCAAGTGAAGCATATCAGAGGAAAAAGAACGAATTCTCTAAAATCCCTATCTACAAGAATACAGCAATAAAAATTAATGATGAATATGATACAAAAAATATCATAGAAAAAGTTATTAGTGTTAAACATGTGATGATCCGTGCAAAATACGCGGGGTCAGGAAAAAGTTATATTTGTGAAAAAATGGCTAATATGGGTATGAATGTTTTATTCGTGTGTCCTACAAACAAATTAGTTCAAAAATACGGAATGGAAGCAGTAACAGTTAATAAGTTTTTTTCAATTGCTGTTGGTGACGAGAAGATAGAAAAATTTGATTATTCCGGTTATGATGTTATAGTATTTGATGAGATTTATTTCAATGGTTTAAGGGTATTTAATAGAGTTAGAGAGTTCGTTGAAAGTAATAAAGATAAAATAATAGTAGCAACAGGAGATGGCAAACAGTTGAAGCCTGTATCGGAATTAACAAATTTACAAGAACATGAAGAATACGCTGATAATTGTGTGGATAAAATTTTTAAATATAATATTTATTTGAAAGTCTGTAAGAGGTTAAGGACTGAACATGATAGACAAAAATTAGAAAACATTTATAAGGACATTTTTGAAAATAATATTACTGTCAGAGATTTAATAGTGAAATATTTTAAATATACATCTGACATGAACCTAAACGAAAATAATGTAGCTTATTTAAATGACACCTGTAAGGAAGTAGCAAATCAGATAAGAAAGAAGCAGAACAGAACGGGTGAATATGAAGTAGGCGAAGTTATGATATGTAGGGAATATTTAAAATCAACAGAATATAAATTTCAAGTTAATTTTAAATACAAAATTTTGAACATAATTGAAAATATAGTAGTATTAGAGGATGAGCACAGTAAAATAATTCAAAAATTATCGTTAGATATGTTGAGGAAGCATTTTATATTCAATTATTGTTTTACTTGCCACAGCGTTCAAGGGTCTAGCATTGAGGGAGGTATAACAATATTTGATTATAATCATTGCTTGGTAAGTAAGAATTGGATTTGGACAGCTATTACAAGAGCTACTGATTTAAATAATGTAAGTTTTTATAAATATGATGATGATAATGACGCCTCGCCAGAGGCTCGCGAGCTTCGCGACGATTTTAATAAAAACTGTATTTATAATTATTTGAAAAGAAAGGTAGAAGGATATAAGGAACAAGACAGAAAAGCTAAAAGAAAAATTGACCATAAAAACTATATTACGGCAGATTGGTTATTAGATAGATTAAATGGAAAGTGTGAATTATGTAATACAGATTTTTATGTAAAGTCAATAAACGGAAATATAAGGACGAACCTGACAGCACAAAGAAAATTTAACGACCAGTCTCACACGATAAGTAATTGTATAGCATATTGTAAAAAATGCAATTGCGCGATGAGCGATAAGGAAAAGTTTTAAAATGATTTAGTTTTAAAAAAAACTTTTATATTATATTGTATATATGCCAGATAGTAAAACAAAGGTTGTTAAAGAAGAAACGATTGTAGAAAAACCAAAGGAAGAGGAGGAGCAAGATTTTAATGACAAAGTTTATGATATGATTTCAGAGATATATCATAAAATGGATTTAGTATTAGAAAAAATGGAGGCTATTAGTGAAAAACCTAAATCCAGAACAAGCAATATAAATAGCGAAGCGGCATACGCGAACAAAAGAAACGCCTATATTAAGAAATTAAACGATGGAGCAATTTTACAGCCGAAGCCGGAAACAATGGAATATTATAAGGTTGTTAAAGATGGTGATAAATATGTTTAGTTTTTTAAACAATAATTTTTGATAATAAATTTATGCTGAAAATTTTGATAAAAAACTTAATTATGATAATTTGTAAAATGCAATTTTTTAAAAAAATATTTTTTTTATGAAAATTTTGAAAAATTGTTTTTATGAAATTTTGAAAAATTAATTTTATGAAATTTTGGAAAATATTTTTTTGAAAATTTTGAAAATTAATTTATGAAAAATTTTGAAAATTATTTTTATGAAATTTTGGAAAAATATTTCATGAGAAATTTTGATAAATTTTATGATAAAAATTTTGATAGATTTTATGATAAAAATTTTGAAAATTATTTTATGAAAAATTTTGATAAATTTTATGATAAAAATTTTTGAATATTTTTTATCATAAAATAAATATGATTTGTTTAAGTGGATTGAAAAAATGAAATTTGAAAAATTTATGAAAATTATGAAAATTTTTACATTTTTTTATTAGAATTTCTGTTAAGAATGGTTGAGGGGAGGATGTCAAAAACGAGCAAAAATTTATTGGAAATTGGAAAACGTAGGGTAGACCCTAGGAAAAAAAACGTATAAGGGTTGAGCGGTGCGATATAAAAGACTGCAGGTGGCTGATCCTAACTGCCACTTCCACTACCACTAGTCTCACTCCACGACTCCTACCACCCCAAATACATCACTACTCCGCCTACGCCTACGACGACTACTCGTACTAGTACTAGTACTGGCTAGTCCTACTGCTGCAAGAACAACAACAATAACAACAACAGCAACAACAGCAACAACTACTACTAACTACCACTATTACCACTGCTACTACTACTACTACTACTACTACCACTACTACTACTACTACTACTACTACTACTACTACTACTACTACTACTACTACTACTACTACTACTACTGCTTCTACTGCTTCTACTGCTTCTGCTTCTGCTACTACTACTACTACTACTACTACTACTACTACTACTACTATACTACTACTACCACGACTACGACTACTACTACTACTACTACTACTACTGCTACTATACTACTACTACTACTACTACTACTACTACTGCTACTACTACTACTACTACTACTACTGCTACCGCTACTGCTACCGGTACCGCTACTGCCACCGGTACCGCTACTGGTACCGCTGCTGCTACTGCTGCTGCTACTGCTACTGCTACTGACTGCGACTGCTACTGCTACTGCTACATCCGCTGCCACTGCCACCGCCACTGCCACTGCTACTGCTGCGGCTGCTACGGTTTCGGCTACAGCTACTGCCACAACTACAGCAACAAACACAATCACCCCTACCACTACCACCACCACTACCACTACCACACTACTGCTGCTACTGCTACTGTTACTGCTACTGCTACTGCTACTGCTACGTACTGCTACTCCTACTACTACTGCTACTACTACTACTACTACTACTACTACTACTACTACTACTACCACTAATACTTCTACTCCTACGACTACGACTACTACTACTACTACTACTACTACTACTACTACTTCTACTACTACTACTACGACTTCTTCTTCTACGACTACTACTACGACTGCTACTGCTACTCCCACCCCTAGTAGTAGTAGCAGCAGCAGCAGGAGTAGTAGTAGTAGTAGTAGTAGTAGTAGTAGTAGTAGTAGTAGTGGTAGGGTGGTCCCTAAACTACACACATGCATGTGCGAATAAGGGGGCCACATGGCAGAAAAGCCCACGGCCTTCGTTTTGAACGTCGGGTTGCGCTGCGACGACACCTAGCCGTCGTCGTCGCTGTCCATGTCCAGCCGTAGTGGGCGAGGGGAGGTGGGAGGTGGGAGGTGGGAGCTGAGATGTGCGAGGTGGGAGGTGGGAAGTGAGAGGTGGGTGAGAGGTGGGACAGGTGAGAGGAGGTGAGGGGAGGTGCGAGGCGGAGGTGGGAGGGGAGGTGGGAGGTGGGAAGAGCCAAGGTGGAAATGCCATTGGTTACTTCGAGGTGCCGTGCGGTAATTCAGTCAACGGATGTCGAGCGTGCATCGCGACACCCTAAGTCCAAGAAAGCATGAGACGATAGAATTTTTGCTCGAGCATCAGTAGCCTCGTCTATATTTATACTCCAGCAGGTGGACACCGAGATCGTGCGAGGCATTTCACTACGCCAGACGCTCCGACAGGCGTTGCCTGCAGTGTAGAAGGGCTTTGTTTGAAATCGTCATCCCACCCTCGCCCCGATTGACGGGATGGCATAAACATTTGACACAGTGGAGCTAAAGCTGAGCTCTCAACTGAGTTTGGACCTCTCGTGCCCCACGAATTCTGCTTGTCATCCCATAGAGCCCTCCGGGGTGCTCTGCTGCCACAGTCCTTTGCACAAGAGCATAGCTTTGCTGTCTGCACAAGTGCATCTCCATCTCACATTCTCATATCTAAGACTAAGACTCTTCGGCAGGTTGAACTTTCCCTCGCACCTCGCAGGCCAATGCAATCTGGCTTCGGCCGCCGGCCACACTGCCAGAGGCTGTAGCAGATGCATACATCCATACCGAAACGTACGCATGTACATACAGACATACATGTATATCTACACATACATACATACATGTACATGTTCATACCTATCTACCTACCTACGTACATACATACATGCATGTGTGCGCATGTTGTGCGCGCACTTGTTTTTTATAAGTATTGTTGGCGCGTCGCGTTGCACTCCCTGTAGGGCCTGCATGTGTGTATGTGCACGTATGTACACGTTTATTCTTACATCTTAGCAGACACACATGAAAGTATATATATATATACACATATATAGATATATACAGTAGATGTATAGATATTTAGATATATAGGTAATATTATATAGGTATATAGATATTATATATATATGTATATATATATATGTATATATATACAGATTTATAGAGATACAGATATACAGTTATGTAAAGATATATAGATGTATACAGATATATAGATATGCAGCCCCCCTCCGGGATCAACCTGTTTGTTGTTTTTGTGTTTTTCGCATATAGAGAATCACACAGGTGTGTTATCGTTGTCTGGGCTGCAATGAGTGTGGCGCCATGACTGTGCCAGTATGCCGTTGCCACAAACATTCAGGTGATTCAAACGCGTCTCCTGCGTCATGGTTGTGCCAGTAATTGTCACCCAGGTGCAAGAGAGTGTTACGTTGAGCAAAACAGCAGACATAGATGAGACGCTGGTGCACGTTGTCCAGATGCATATGTGCAGAGGCATTGCTGTGACATGTTTGCCCGGCACGAGCTTATCGGGTCAATACGAAGCGATAGTGCTAAAGGTTTGACGCAGACCGGGATATCAAAGTTATCACGTGCACCACTATGATTTCTAGTAGCTCTAACTAAGGTTGTAAGTAAGAGAAACAATGGGGGTTACATTTTCGGTCGTACTGAGGCTGCTCCGGGTAGATTTGGGGCTCTCTTATCCGGCCTGGTATCAGGGTCACCATTGACATAAGGGGTTAATGGCAAGGATAGCGGATAGCGTTAGGGTTGATGTTGAAGTTCGGCATGAGCATCTACAGTAACAAGGGGCCTACCATATAGAATACAGAACATACTGAAGTAAGCAAACAAAATGCATCCTCAGACTCAAATCTACGGGTTATCACTAAATCAACGCCACACCTAAGAGAGCTAAGGACCATGGTTATGAATAAGAAAACGGTTGGGGTTCATATTAGCATGAACATGCCATGACTTTCTATTCGGGGTTCATGAATGCACGAGTTTCTCCCTAAGGCCATTAATTAGTAGGTTTGTAGTTAAGACCAGTACTCGGTGCATTAATAGGGAAGGGTCATGGATGATATCAAGTTTGCAAGAGCAAGACCCATCTTAGATTCAGATAAAAGGTTGCCAAACGGACTCCAGTATCTTTACTATCGGGGTGCCAGCCAACTTAGTTAGTATTTTATGCTATATTGACTTCGATATTAGGAGTTAATATGTGGACGAATGGTGGGCTGCTCGTCGGCATGTCCGTGTAATTTATAAAAATTGAGGCGTTGAGCTACAAAGCGCCTCCGTCAGGGCAAGCATGAGTCAGAAAAGCCAGGATATCCGCGCGACTACGAAGTCAAGTTTGTTCGAGGCTAGGTTTAGGCTTGCTAATAACATGAACATACACAGCGGCAGGTTCAATCCTAAAGGTGGGCTAGCATCCTTTCGAAAATAAAGTTGTGATATCAGATCATTGCTATTCCTGGGGTTGAGTGTTAGGGTTGGCACTCGTAGGCTGTTATTCGGGATAATGCTTTGGTCACCCCCCGGAGCTTACCTTTCTGTGTGTTATTTAGCATCACTATGGGCCCACCCTTGTAGTGGCTTGGGGTGGTACTTGTCCCCGGGTGGGCTGGGGAGGTGCCCGATATGCCCTATCACTATCTGTGTCGGTACAAACCTAGGTTCCCGGGCCCTGATCATTCAAGGACTACTGGGGAACTTAGAAACAGTGCTATGGGTAATGTGAACACCGTATAAACAAAATTATGCACTGGGTCTGTGATGACAGTGATTGTGACTCGTGGTATCCGCTATCGGAGCCGACTCACGATCCACGAGAGTCTGCACAAGGAATGTTTGGGTGAATGCACTTGGAGCAGAGTTGGGCCGATTCAACTTTTTCCAGGGATCTTCAATCTTGAACCCGGGGCCCGATTCAGTTGAATCCCGCCGATTCAACTCGAATCGGCCCCGGTGGCACGTACCACGAGTCACAATGACAACTGTAATACCACGGTACTCCTAGCACTGTGCGTTCGTACAGAGGGCTTATCGGGCACAGATAAGGCCTTATCGGGCAGAGACAGGGCTTATCGGGCACCTCCCCACCCCGGGATCACTCGAAACCACAACATTTGTAAGCCTACAGTATTAAAGGTAGATCCAGGGGGGTACCATATACATATGTATATATATATATATATATGCATATATATACATATGTATATATATATGCATATATATGCATATATATATATATATACATATGCACATATATGCATATACACACTCATAGTATACACATACAAACATATGTCCCCGACCAGCCTAAACATCAAGCTTGTCATAAGTGCTTTGGAATCGGAAGCCTCCGGTTTCAGCCCCCGGCGGAGGAAGAGAGAGCCAAGCTTTACGAAAGGCCGGGAAAGGTACATTCCGAGGCTGAACCTAGTCTATCGACCACTTCTGCGACGACGACTGCTGCTGCTACTACGACTAATTACCGCGACCACGATCGCGACCACCACCACCACCACCACCACCACCACCACCACTGCCACCATTACCACTTTTACGACTACTAGCAGCAACTAGAACTACGATGACGACGACTACGACCCCCACTGCCAGTACCAATGCCACTGCCACTACTACCACCACCGCTACTACTACAACTGCTATTATTCCTGATTTGTCTTGTGCGGTCCATTTCGGGGCGAAGTGCTGATGCTCAAAACGGACGATACACTGCAGATACCTCAACAAGTCGATCAGGAAGAATATTTGTCGGATCATGCCTAGCTGCAACGTGGCACAAGTAGCACATGTGAGACAATTGAGCAGTTATTTTCTGTTCCGCCTTTACGACTACGTTCGATTGAACAGGTGTCACGGATGTAGCTATGTGACCGGGCTCGTGGTTTACTCTGTCGAAAGTCGAGACGACAGGGGTTCCTAGACAGTTTGCCGCCCCGTCCACCCCCGCCTCCCTCTGGAACAGCATAGAGTTCGGGGCGACATCAGACTTGGGTGTACCAGGACCAAGCCACGTGGCTTTCTTTGACAGGTGCAGTATTGCAGCTCCGGTTTTGGTGCGGGTTTGAGGGTGCATCGTCCTCTTCCGAGCTTGTCGTAGTGGGGACCTCCTTGCAAGCCCCGGGAGCTGAAGCTCTGCCTCCAATCCCTGAAGGTCCCGTCCGGTGCAGCATTTCGACATCTTCCTCTCGCACACCTGGAGCACAGATGGAAAGTGGAAGGCGGGGGTCGGAGTCCGGAGACTTGCAGATTCCGACTTCTCTCCAGTTAGGTGGAAGAGTGTGATGCTTGCAGAGACGCATTCCCCGTTCGTTCCCGCACGTTGCCTGTACTCTCTGGGGTTCCTCAGATGTATGAGTCTCAGTTGCCCGGAGCACTCCCGGAGCTTCTCCGAGTTGATTTCACTTGGCCTAGTGCTCGACTAAGTACTGCTCTCATTTGTTGTTTTCTGAAGTCTGGGGTTTTGGTGCCCGTCTGGGCCAATATGGAAGTGAGGGGCACATTGTCAGGCTTCCAGGGCGCCGTAGACTAGCTGCGGTTGAGGTGGAAATGAAGACTCTCCGTCCGCATTGTCATTTGTGCGATTCAGGCAGTGGGGAGAGAGTGCCACAAGCATGCGGGATACGCTTTGCCGTCTTCTGCTCTTCAAGGCCTTTGCTCTTCTCTTCCGCACGGGCTGGCCTGTCATGCTGCTCCTCAACGCTCTGTCGGTGTGCCTGACCATGATGCTACAGAGCTTCAACTTGAGAGCCCCAAGCTACGTAACCGATGCAGGCGATCGTGCTCAGAGACTCGACTTCAGTTTCCATAAAGAGTCTCCGTCTTGAGCATGGTCAGCCGACGCATGATCAGTTCCAGAATCCCTTTGAACTCTCGGCCCAGGCTGTGTGTGACCCGATTGCTCCCCATGACCTTCGACTACGAGCTACCGGGACCAAATTAAACAAGAGCATGGCCTTCAGTCGCTCTTCAGTACGAACAAACACCATGTATGATGTGAATATGGAGGCATTTTGGGGGGGTTGGATACAGGATGGTCATAGTTTCTTTACTTAGCTCGGGCAGCTGCAGATAGTCAGACAGTTCACCAGGTTGTCCAAACCATATACGACACATGCGACATAGGTGAGATAGCTTAGCACTATTTCAAGTTGTCCCGACCCTCCTCCCCCCATCCCACCTCCGCAACCCTCCCACCTCGCCAAAACAACGACTTTGAGGAAAGCAGGAGCACCCTCGTCCCAGACTGCGAAGACAAGGTGAGAGCATATTTCGGTCAAATACTTGCTGTGCTCCCAATCATGGATGCTGAGCATCATCGTTGTGTTTTTCGTGAAGCTGCAGTTGAATGAGTATGGACAATGGGAACACCACCCTGTCAGTGTTGGAAGCCGAGTCACCCATGGGTCATTGGAGTCTTGAACAGTTTGAACCTCCACTCCCCACAACTTGAATCATTGCTGCCATCAGTTGCCGCGCAGCTGATCAGCTTCGGTAGTGCAGGCGTTAAAGAACCCTCAGCTCTTCTGTCTGCTACCGGAACAGGACCACTTTTTTGTACCGAGGCCGCCTGTTGTGGACTTCACCGGAAGCAGCAAGCTCGCAGGCTGGCTGTGCCGTGGCACGATGGCGAAGGGCGCAGGAGGGATCCTCCCTGCTTTCAAGGGCAGAACTTCCCAGTGATCACCGAGGATCCCCGCGAGCATGCTCGGCTCTTTCCTCGGTCTCTTGCTCTCCCCGCGCTTCGGCAGCAGTGCCGCGAGCATCAGAGGCAGTCAGTACATCTAGCATTCCATGTTGGTCCGGAGCACCGCGACTTGTAAGACCGCTGCACATCCCCTCAAACCGGCACTTGCAAGCCTTGCACTTGGGCTCGAAATGCCACGTGCCTGAAGCCTCTAGAGGACATGACGAAGGTGATGGAACGAAAGAAGGTATGTTCAACTCAGATGTCCCACTGTCACAATATGGGTGGTTGTCAAAATTAGGGTCCCTTTTTGGGTCCCTTTTGCAATACGGCACTTTTTGTTTAGGGCACCCCAAAAGGACCATTATTTTGACAACTACCCATATGTGCCATATGTCTTATCGGTCCACATCAGAGTCTCGTGACTGCGCTGTATTGGTTGAAGAGTTTCGTGCACTTTGAATGTTTTGTCAGAGTGCTAAATGCAATACCCAGGAGCTGTACGTTGTGCTGCTGTATGCTCAATATGTGTAAAGTACTTGTAAATTTATCACTTGCTGTCGAGGCACTGGTATGTGTGTTGAAAAGTTGTACGCGCACAAGCATCTCGAAGAAGCCGAAGGGCAAGAATCAGAGAGATATGAAGCCTGGTGCGGGAGGGGAACAAGCAGGCCAGCGCCTTCCAACGCCCCTCACGGCCGAAGCGAAGCCAAGCCACGGCGGTTTACGGCTTTGTCGGAGTTTGCAACGTCAGGCGCCCCTATCCTATCATTAAGTTCATGACGGCACATACAGTTCTTGTTTTGCTAAGTTGTAGTCTTTCACTCGTTAACTAATTGCTATTGCGGTTTTGTTGGATCCAATGTTCTGTACAGACAGTTTAGTAAGGGCAGAAATTCTTGACGCGATCTTCCCTGCTTCTGGTATTTTCACAATCTCAACAGCACCTATGGTGACCTGTTGCTATCCTGAACAGCCATGTATCGCCATGCTTGTCTATGTATTCACATGGGTCCACTTGCTTCCATGATTTAACTGAAGCTCTACAATCCCAAGCTCTTGACACCTTCGTATAACTGTAGTCAGTATTACGGTATTACGAGGTCGGCTTGCCTTTGTTTGGATCCGGGAGAGGTCTTGTTGGATAGGATTCTTCAGTTTGGGATTCTGACATGAGGGCTGTTACCTGATCTGTTGTCATGATGTTTGTCACGGCCCCAGGTTCTTGCCATCCAGCTCGGGAAACTCCTGCTTTCTGGACGTTGCCACCTGGGCCGCAAGGGTTTTGATTCGAAGTCGACCCAAAATGTGTTGGCTTCGGCCTCACTTACCGTTTGCTGGCCACGTTTTCAGGGGTCGCGCAGGTTTGAACGATAGGCTTAGTGCAAGCTCCCATTAAGTGATGGAGCTGAGCATCCAAATCAGGTGTATGGGGTTTGCTTGGCAACTGTGAGCTTGCAGGGGATCGTTCACTATTCTGCAGCCATTCTTCCCGGCGCGTGGAAGCGGTTGCAGTCGGAGGTCAGCGTGCATCAATCGGACCAGCAGCTGAACGAGCGGGGAATATATGGAGACCTGGCAACACGATTCCTAATGTGATCTCGATGGCTCAGGCCGTTTCCGGGTTACTTTCCATGCCTTGAGGCCATCCGAGTATTATGATTTGGTTGTAGCTGCAACAACCTATCTCTCGCCCAAGCAGGGGTTGAATGCAACGTGTCAGGCCCAGAAGGGCGCCCAGACAAGGGTGTAACGGTGTAGCAGTGTAGCGCATGTCAAGAAAGGCGTTTGCTGCGACGACAGAATGCAGCATGCCTGCATGCCACAGTCACGGATCCAGTGTTGTCAGCTTTTGTCTGCTTTGCTATGGAGAGTCAAGGATGATGTCTGCGTCCATCTTTACATGTGCAGTACAGTACAGACAGAGGAGATTGCACATGGGGCGCGAACAGGCACACCGGCGTTGATGCTGATGATGTTCATGGAGGGTATCGTGCTCACCTCCATACCACGGGCATTGATGCTCGAGTTTCTTGATATGCTGCAGGGTTCCCATGATTTCATGCAAACTGTTCCGTGTGTGAACCGACCTGTTGTATGGCATCGAGGCGGGGCGTGATGACCGCAAAGACCGGTAGCGCTTTCAACCGCACTTGATTGTTGAGAGAGCTGCCATGGGTCATATGAAGGGCAGGAGAGCCCGCCAAACTAATATGAAGAATTGTCCACGCCAACATCGAGCGCGTGGGCGACGTCAAAAGTGCCCTGCATTGTAAGGTGTAGAAGCAAACCACCGAAGCCTCGTGAACAAGGCTGTGCAAACGTGCCATTGGAGAACACGTACTTGAAGAAGCCAAGGTCGTTCTTCAAAGACTGGTAAATCGTTCACTCCAACATCAAGTGCGGACATCAACAAGTGCACTGCGTTGTAAAGTGCATAGTGCCGCCGAAGCCCCACAAAGGCTGTGTCAGCATGCCATCGGAGAGCACGTAAGTTGTTCAAGCCAGGGTCGTTCTCACAAGTACTGGCATATTTGCACAACTTGGAAGGTAAAGGAAAGTCGTGGAAATTAGGAAAGAACCGTCACCAGCCAAAAACCAGATTGCAACTGCAGACCAGCACTCCGATCCCGAGCAGACTGCAAAGTGTTCGCTAAGCAGCATGGGCTAGAGCCACCAAGGTAGAATGCAGCCATCCAGTCCACAAAGTCAATCACCGGCGTCGGGAAACAAGCGCACTTGTGCCCCTGAGGGCCTGGACGGGGGAGGGTTGAAACCCTGACTTAGTGGGGGAACCGTAGTTTCTTCATCGCTCTCCTCAGCTTCGCGCTTTCGTGTGCGGAAGCCGTGGTCGTCGAGGGGCTGGAAGAGGGAGACCGCCGCCCCCGGAGGCAATCCGAGTCCGTTCAAGACCTCGCCTCTGGTTGCCGAATTTTTTAATTGAGTACGACGACGAAGCTTACAGGTAAGAGCTCAAGCCGAGACACCAAAAAAGGTCTTTGTAAAGCCTTAGAAAATCTATAAGACGAAGCACAAAAGCTTATGTGAAACCCTGTCTGTCTCCTAATTATCGGTCTGGTGGGTAGGAATTAGGAGATCAGTTTCGCGATCGTTTGAACAGCCGTGATCACATGTTTTTCCGTGGCCATTTTGGCGATAGCTGATCGGCCATACCGAAAAATTCGGCGTGGGAGGAACAGATTAGATCGATCGAGCGCAGCAATGTCGTTCCCTCCTGCGGGCCAATATCAGGGACATCGCCCGGCGGCTCCGCAGTTCAGACTGCCCCGGAGGATCCCCCAGGGCGAGAATCCTGGAGACTGGGGGTTCTATACTCCGGGAAAGGCGGAAACTCCCGAGAACCCGGCGGCTCCTGCTGCCGCATCCGGAGACTGGGGCAGGATGGGGTCGCGACGATCGTGACCGTGCAGCTCCAGCCGCTCACAACCCCTTCGCTGTTCAGCGACCGGAGTTCGTACGGCAGATCGTGGTCGAAGAGGAGGACGAGACGAAGAATTCCTTCCTCGTCATCGACAATCGCGATGACAGGGTGATCTCCCCCTTTCAGAACTGGCTGGCCGAGGAGATCATTTCGAATGCCGCCAGTTCGATCAACGTTCTGACCGAGAGGGACCTGGTCATGCCCCCGAACTCGGGCTACCATTGCTCGCTGTTCGCCAACTACACGCTCGATGGCATCAAGGCAGTTCTGCTCGTCTCGATGACATCGACGACGGGAGGTCCCTGTGCTCAGTGGGACTCCTATGCAAGCCGGGCGCTATCGCACCCGGCATTCCAGTTCGACACCTCGGCCACTGTCGGCCACCTACTACGTGGATGTGAAGGTCTTCAATGGCAATGAGGTCCTTTTCCACTGGGTGTTCCGAGGGTGCCGTTCGGACTCGGATCTCTCTGTCCAGCAGCAGTTCTGCGACGAGGTCCTGATCAGGACGGCCAACGAAGGGTGGTTCCGACCCTCGATCGTCAGCTCAGTCTTCGTGGGATGGAAAAGATGGCAAGTGATCACGCTTTGAGCAATTGCGAGCTCAGGGTGACGGCTCGCTCCTTTCGGGAGGGCTATGGGAACGATGCCGATCGAGTGGAGTTCCGGTTCCGGGACGCCGACAACCGGATCGACCTCAAGTGCGGGCGAACGTCAGTACCTGGGACTTGGCTCACGGTCAGCCACATCTCGGGCGCCGGAGTCAACGCGCTCGCGTTAAAGGCCCGGATCACATCCAGCAGTTCGCCCAGCTCTCGGCCGCGATCGCCGAGAACCCCGATGAGGTGGGAACGACTTTACGGATGAGTTCCCGGTCGATCGCGGGAACTTCCACGTGAACGCCCGCTCCAAGCTCAGGGTAAATTTTTTGGAGTTCGTGAGGCAGGAGGCGCTCGCTCACCGGTCCCATGACGAGAACAATGCCGTTCGAGCTCGGAACAGCCCTCCTGCGGCCCGACAGGCAGTTCAGCAGTTGGGATCCTCGGCTACCTCTGCCATCACGAACATGCCTACCTCGGCTCAGCAGATGTTCGACCAGAGGGTGTCGACCGTGCACCCGCCGGCAGAGGGAGAGCTGATGGAGCCTGATCAGGCCGAGGCAGTCCTCGTGATTGCATGAGGGCGCGCTTTTCGCGTACGTCGTCTGCCGCGATCACTCCACAGGTCTTCACCGATGTGCTTTCGTGATCGCGAGGCGGCGGAGTACGAGCGGATCAGCACCGTGAGGGTGGAGGAGACTGGCCCAGAGATCTCAGCGGCAGCCTCCACTCCGACCTCCGCGCCGAAGGCGTTCGCCCCGGCCTAATTACCCACCAGCTCGATCCTCAGTGGGCGCCTACACGATGGACAGCTCAGGAGTGGAGTAGGTGGCGTTCACCGTCCAAGAGATATTTCGGTCGGCATTTTGTGCACGCTCCAGAAAGCGAGCTGTGCACCGCTCTGGCCGGTAACATGGGTAACATGGCCGGCAGATCAGCCGTGCTCTTCCGCGGAACAAACATGCCGAGCGCGATCCTCTCGGCGCGCTGGATCCCAGCGCAGTTCTGCGTGAAGTGTGATCATCCTGCCCTGACTCAGGCACGGCGCTCGGTTGTCATTAGCAGGCACGTGTGATCGCGCTGTGCAGCTGTTCAGGCCAAGCATGGATAGGTCTGTTAGGAAGATCCTCTCCCTTCCTCTGTTCGGGGATGAGTTTCCTCAATGGTTGGTGGATCTTCAGATGGCTCAGTTCGAGAAGCTCTCGGCTGTTTCGGACGGGACGATGGCTGAGTGTGTGCAAGCGTTCGTTTCGTTGAGCTTGTGCCTGCTCTCGAGGAATTCCTACACACGCCAGCTCGGCGCAAGAACGAGGAAGAGCTCGGCAGGTGGGTCCCATCGATCGAGCTGCTGTTTGTGCTGGTTCGTAGTGCTTCGGCAGCTGGATGGGCAGACCTGGCTGCCGATCTGGGGTTTGGTCTTGCCGAGGCTCCGATAGCTTTGGGACGATCGCCCCTGAAGTCGAGAAGAAGTGCTAACGAGCCACCCGTGCCTCTCCCCCTGGCTAAGAGGCGCAGAGCGATCGAGCCTAGGGCCTATAGAGCAGAAGATCAGCAAGTTTCTCTCAAAGCTCGCGAGCTCGGCGAAGCGCGGAAGTGGGGCATGCGGCTCAAGGCGATCGTCGAGAGATGCGGCGAGCACGCTGCGATCGCGGGCAATCCTAAACCCGGTTCGCCTTTGTCCCAAGACGAGATGAGTGCTCTGTGGGTGATCGTCTTCGAAAGCGGTGGCTTTCGCACGATCCAGCAGTGCGTTCGCCACTGGGAGCGGATGGAGACCTGGGCCCGATCGCAAAACATCCAGCCGATCCCGCTGACGACCGACGTGCTCGTCAACTTGCCGCTGCTCAAGCATGAGGGCATGAGGGTCCGGGTGGTCTGTAGTTCTACAGACGGCTTGCGGGGAGCCAAAAAACAACCAAGAACCCTTTGCAAAACCCCTTTACAACAAAAGAGGAGCGGACGGGCAAAAGACAGAGAAGATCCACGACTGCAAATTTCGAATTCAAAAGCTTGGGCTTGTGGGGCATATGCTGTCGGTAGAAAATTGCTTTGCAGGGTTTGATGTCCAATGGAAATATGTTTTGCTTTGCTTTTCTGCCACAACACCCTACAAGTCTACTTTTATGTCTGGGCATGTGACATGTGTTAGCAGGCGCAAAACAAGAAACCCCAAAGGTGGATGCCTGCACAAGTAGGGCGCGATCCAACAACAACCACAACAACAACAACAACACTTCGCCAGTGGTCCTATAGGTCCAGGAAAACAAATGTCAGGAAATGTTTTGTTGTGGGCCCAGGAAAACAATTGTCAGGAAATGCTTTCGCCGACGACAGCATGCTGACCTACTGTAGCTTCTGAAGCCAACAACAACAATGCTTAGCCAGTGGTCCTGGGTCCTTGAAAACAAACGTCAGGAAATGTTTTGTTTTAGACCCGGAAAACACATATCAGGAAGTGTCAACAAGAACAGCAACATTCTTAACTACTTTAATACGAATCTCGAAACTAACGCACCAAAGACTGCGAAGCAAGTTATTTTCAGGTTTAAAAGCCGTTGATGTGTCGATCTCCATGTATGCAGCTGGACTGGTAGATCATCCATCGAAGGGTCAGGGTGCACCCGCGGCGTCCAGGCCTCAGAACCGTCTGCGCGGCACTTCGCGAGCTTAGGGGATTAAAGGTACGGAGTCGCAGAAGGACTGTAAAGGGATATCCTAAATCCGACATTTTGAGCTACTAGTCTGTGTTCTAAATTTTTAAACCGCAGCAGGTTTTGGCTGGATTTCGGGGACAAGTTTGCTGAATAGTCTTTGGACTTCCGAATCAGGTCAGCACCACACTCCGAACCTCGCCAGGTCCCCGTGCATCCCTGAAGGCTAGCCCGGGAACAAGGAGATCGAGCTTTCAAGGCGTCCGCCTGTGCCGTGATGGCGCAGAAGCCTCAGATGTGCCGAGATGGCAACCAACCAAAAGCGCCGTGATGGCACCTGAGCAAAAGTGCCGTGATGGCAAAGACAGATCGCCGCGATGGCGAAAGAAAACTGCCGAGATGGCAGGCGCCGCCGTGATGGCGACAGAAGAAACGCCGAGATGGCAGGCCCAGCAAAGCACCGTGATGGTGAAAGAAAGTGCAGGGAGGGCACTAGGTGCCATGACGGCACCGAAACACCGTGATGGTGAAGCTATGGCGGGTCTATGGCCTAGGGCCAGGTTCAAAGGGCTGAGGGTTCATGCAGTGCAGTCATCAAGTGCGATGACAAATCACTCACGGGGCCCAGGCTTGAGGCTAGATCTTCGCCATGAGCCGTGGCCTCGGCAACACTGAAAATTTTCGGCTTAGCAGGGCTATCAGAACTAGCATGTCACTTACGGGTTTGCGGGGTTCACAGACTTGGACAGCTTCATGCTGCTCTTCTTTCTGGAGGGCAATGCCAGCTGTCAGCAGTTCGTTGAGGCCCCCTGACAGATCCGGCCGCTTTTGGCTGGGACCTGAGGACACAAGTAGACGAGTCGCTAATAGCGGCTTTGAGTCATGAAGCAACAATGATCCCGCCCGGATGATGGTCGAAGTCGCGCTGCTGCTTGCCTTTTTTTCCCGAGTGCCAACGATCACCAAGTTTGATCTTCGACTTGAGTCCTCGGGTCGGGTGTTGAGGATTCGGCAAGGCATGATCGCATAGGGCTGGGGACCGTGCTCTTCGAGGCAAGTGATGTAGGTCTCAAGAGAATGCCGTGAGCATCTGTCCTCGGATCGGGCGGGGTTTTAAAGATATGGGGTGAGGCATGAATTCATGAGGCAGTCACCAATCAGCAGTCAATTCAATCGCGGCTTCTACGCCTGGTCAAGACATAGCATTCGGTTCCGACGGAAAAAAGCACGAGCACTTTAGGCTGTCCTCCGTCTCCTCTTCCGATGTTTCTTCTGTCGGAACTTCTGTAGGGACCTGTGCCAGCATTTCTTTGCGGGAGCGAGACTATCAGTGTTGGGGCAAGACCTGTGGCGGACTCCCTGAAGGTGATGTCGGCTCGACTTCCTGCTCAGGCGCATGCAATGGTAATCCCGGCTGGATACTGAGATGCCCACCTTATCTTCGCTGATGCGCTCCTGCATGTTTGATTTGTGCCCCGTGACGGGGCCAGCGGGATGCTTTCTAGCTGCTGAGACCAATTCTAGCCGGAGCCTCCATCAGCTTGTGCATCTCCGACTGCAGCTCGGCATCGCCTGCCTGTCAGTGTGTTGCCATAATTGAGATCTAAACTCAGGCTGGGTGCACCTCAGCATCCTGTCGCTCTTGGCGGTCTTTTTCCACGGAGGCCTGATTAATCACGGCAACCCTTAGCTATCTGCCTGCTCGACAAAAGTCAACTGGAGCCTCCACGCTGTGGATCTGAAGCCGCAATCCAGCCGCGACATCCTGCCAGCACGCTGCTTTAGTCGTCTAGAACACCCGTGCTAGACACACTGAGAACCACCGACCATTATGGCCATGCAGGGCGAAGCCTCAGCCTCTTGAAGACGCCCCTTCATCTCTGTAGCGACTGCCTGCCAGCTGCTATGTCCAGCGGATGCCGATAGGACTGTGTTTATGGTCGAAGCCTCCATCTCCTGCAACTCCGAACGTGACTCCGTTGCTCCCGCCTGCCAGTGCGCCTCTGATTGTCTTCTATTTTCTGAGAACCACCACTCTATTGTGCAATGAGAGCACCGATTGCCGTGCAGGGCGAAGCCTCTGCGTCTTCGCGCTCCCGCAGAGATGTAGCCTGGAGCTCAGTGCAGATTGTCATGGCAGCCTGCCTATCTGGCAGAGCAGTTTAGGGTTCAGGGTCTCTGCCAGCCCCAGCCTCGATCTCTGTCATGCCTTGCTGCAGATCTGAAGCCTCTGCCTGCGAGTGAGCTGCAACTTCCGTTGATCAAATATGAGAATTCTCAAACTCACCACACTCTTCACACAGTGTAGTTACAAGAGGAAGCGCCGATTATCACGATTATCATGGCCATGCAGGGCGACGCCTCCACACGAAGCTGGCGCTCTAAGGCGGCCTGAAGGTCAACCCATCTCTCTAGTCTATGTATTTGCTAGCTCCTCCACTGACTCCGCCTTCAGCTCCTTGCGGAGTTGATCTTCGGCGTTTTTACGCCATGTCATTTCATCCGAAAGGGCACTGTTGAGTGCTCTTCGTTTGCCGTTGTCCTGATACGGGAAAAGAATCGCAGTGGAAAGTGCCAAGCCGTATGCCGCATGTCCCCGGCCTCTACGAGGACCTCGATCTCGGACTTCCACTTGTCCTTTGTGGGGCTTACAGCTATCTCCGCAGCGTATACGGCAGGATTGCACAAAGCCCTGCCTCCTGCGTCTTCTGCTGGGCTCCCGCTGTGGCCAGCTCGGTCTGCCATCTCCGCTCCGATTCCTGCAGGGCAGCACAGGGCTCTTACACTATTTTGTGGTCCCGCAAACCAGCGTAGGCAAGATCGCACGAGGCCCTGCCTCCTGCTGGGCTCTGGCTGTGGCCAGCTCAGTCTCCCATCTCCGCTCCGCTTCCTGCAGAGCACCAAGGCTCTTACACTACTTTTGTGGCTCCGCAGACTTGGCACACGCTGCCTCGGATGCCTCCACTTCTTGCTTGGCCATCGCTTCCGTCCGGGAGAGCATCCACGACCGCTCTCGAAAGGAAGCTGTCACCGAAGCTGCCTCCTCCTCACTTGTCTCGAGCTTGCTTCTCAGTTCCTGCCAGGATGAATTTGGCTGGCCAAAAAATTGTCGGGTGAGTCACTCCAGCCTCGAAGGTGCGGAACTGCTCCTCAAACGAAGCTACATCCTCGCTCGTCTCGAGCTTGCGAGTGAGTTCCTGGCACGAGGAATATTTGCGAACCCTACCGATAGCCCGTAAGTCATACCAGCATCGAGCCGCACTTTGTCGGTGTGATGACCCACGGTCTGGGCAACCATCATCTGCTGAGAGGTGCTTTGTGCCTGATGAGGGCACAAAGAGAACCATGAGTCACGACACCCGTCCCGGCCCGGCCTGCGAACTGGCTGTGCTCACACTTGCTAAGCTCAAGCTCAGAGCCGCGTTCTCTGCTCGACTCTGTTTGAGATCTTCTTCGAGCTTCTTTATGGTTTTCAGCAACGGGGCGCGGGCTTTTTCGCGGATCTCATCATTCTTGGAGCGGTAGCCGTCATTCCGGCTTTGCCCCTTCCATGTGCAGTCTTCGCCGCTCCATGTTCCGCCGCCGCTCCCCTCCTGCCAGTCCCACCAGGAGTCAGCCTGCCAGTCCCAGCAGGAGTCATCCTGCCCTTCGCTTCCAGTCAGCTCGCTGTTGCCGCGATCCCATCGCTTTCCATCCCACGATGCCATGTTTCAGCGGCCTTGTCAAAAAACTACAATACACCACTTCCTGTTCAAGTTCACATGGATGTAGCGGTCGGAGTTTACAACGTAGAGGACTTGAAGAACTGTCTTTACGGGCTGATGGTGCTGTCCGAGTTTTCGCACAAGCCCTAGTTTGTCCTGAAGGTCATTGTCTTTCCGATCTACTATGTACACTGTTCTTGAGGTGCGGATCTCCACTATGCTCTCTTTTAAATAGCATCGATCAGCTCTCTGAACTGTGACGTGTCATCAACACGACCATGTCATGGCACATAAGCCCTCGCAGCCAGTCACGCACACGTGTGTGGTTCGCTGAACAGCACACTGCAAGACATGAGTTGTTCTTCCGTGCAGAGGTTCCTGAGATTGTGGCCTCCTGGGCACTGTCCCCGTTGTGACTGCTACGAGGCCTGGCGACGGGTATTCGGGTATTACAGGTCGAGCTCGCAGACATAGGGCGGCATATCGCACCCGTTCTACCCCTATGAAAGCCCCTCCTGTGGAGAAAACAAATGCTCATGTGCATGTGGATAGTTGGCTGCAACGCATTCCACGGCTCGTGTGTCCTTCGGCAGGTTTTGGCCAATCGCGACTGACTCGCGCACCCAGGTTTGGGCCCTGGAGTTCGCCTTTTACCCGGGTGTCTTCACAGGTTGTAGCTCCCTTCGTTTGTACCTCCCTTCGTCCCTCTGTGCTAATCTTCGACTCCTTCCGCTGACTTTGACTCATCCGCTGACACTCAAGACACAGGTTTTGGCCCGGGAGTCCGCCTGTAACCCGGTGCACGATTGCATTTTTTTGCATGTTGGACATGCTGGTGCAGTGCAGCCGCTCGCAAATGTGGGAATCCTCGGACGGATCGAATTTTCCTTGAAGCCAAGACCGAGTCCTCTCAACATTGTTGTGTTTCTTGGTTCTAATCGCCATCAGAGTTCTCTGAAGGATTTGGTTATCCTGAAAACAAAACCGGCGCCCTTCACAAGACCGACTCGGATCCGATCGTCATTAACTATAATGTGTCAGGACTTTCAAGCTGAATAGCAACCCATATGATAAGGATGTGTTTAGCAAGTTCCATCCATACATTCTTTTGTCATAAGCACTCGGTCATAGATGCAGTGTCCACATCGGACGGACGACATCAAAAGAGAGGGCCACAGTGACGGCGTTTGACGTGACGAAAATACTGGTTCTGCTGCTGCTATTACTAGTAGTCTGGGCGGCCTTTAGCAGGGCATTCCCTCGCCAGCGCCGATCTTAGCACTGGGGCACTGCTTGGATGCGAAAGACATCTGCGACAACTCGCACTTCGTAGCACTGGACACCGCTGCGAGGCCAAACCAACGGCAACAAATCATACTTCTTAGCGCTGGGGCACCACTTGGAGACCAAAAAGCAGCAACAAATCGCACCCATGTACAAGTCCAACGGATTTAAAATCCGTCGGACTTGAATTTGACGAGGTTTGAAACCCCCAAGAAAACCTGCTGATGCACATGATGCTCGGCCCCTGCCCTCCCAGACACAAGTCCAACGGATTTGAAATCGACTTGAATTTGACGAGGTTTGAAACCCCAAAAAGACCCGCTGATGCACATGATGCTCGGCCCCTGCCCTCCCAGACACAAGTCCAAACGGATCAGCTACGAGTCTATCCGCAGCAGTACTAGCAAGCCTAAGAAGTCCGCCGAAGGTTCAAAGTGTTGGGCTCGGGGCCTCCACACCTCTCAGTGCCCGATCCAGAATCATGCCCTGCGGCGCAGGCTTCCTCGCGAGCCCTCCTGGCAGCAGGCTTGGGCACCTGGACAAGTTACGAAATTTCAAGCCAGTAGCGAGTTGCTCTTGAGACTTGAACAGGGCTTGGGAGGCTAAATCAAGATTGTATCGCAGACATGTCGTTGTCAGCATCACCGTCAAAAAAAACATGTCCCTGCTCCCTGCGTCATGTCCGCTGCCTTAAACCGCTCCCGTGCGAGCAGAGCAGTGTTGCAGGGCACATGACACGGCATATGTGCGCAAGTCTGCGGAGCTGCCTTTACTCTAAAACAGGAAATCACTATGGCATTAAGTTTATTTACGTGCTCGCATTGCGCTGTGGGGTCTTGATTTGCATTGCGCCGTGGAAGCTGCAATGTCGGGGCGGGCGAGTCTTCTGCAAGCCAAGCTCATGATACCGGGCACGGACATGACATTCGTGGAGTACAATGCTGACCAGGAGCTTTGTTATTGTTGGGGCTGCGCGCGCTGTGCACAGACTCCGAAGGAGGAAGCATCCAACATGGTGCGAGGCTGCGATCCAGCGCGAGTAGACAATCTGGCGCGGCATGCAAGCGCCAAGCAGCACCAAGCCGCCCTGCAACAGCTTGGTTTCCTGCCACAAGATGATGCTCCACCATTGGAGGCACCAGAAGTGGACAATTTCTGAAGGTGGTGAACCGAAAGCCTGCAGAATCGCTTCGTTCGGGCGTTGCGGGCGTTGGTGGGGCCAAGAAGGTCTTGAAGATGTTGCAATGCCTAGCGCAGGCGACGCTCCACATAGATTGCAGCACTTTGGCATCAGCTGAGAGCATCATGCTGCAAGTCGACATTCGTGACATGAAGCTCTGTGTACGCTTCCAAGCATGCACGGAGGATCTGAAGGTTCATCGCGGGGTGCTGGGTTTTGAAAGCGTCTGCTCCAACTCCCATGAGGAGGTGATGCGCAGCATACAGAAGGCGTTGACCCGCCTGTGTTCTTTGGAAGGCACATTGGATGCCGAAGGTCTGGAAGCGCTGCGAGACCGTGTGGATGTTCTGAACGGGGACGAAGCTTCAGACATGCAGCTGGCACTGACGGAGCTGCAGTCCTCGGGCTACTTTCGGAATCTGAGGTTCACTCTGAGAGACAAAGCACACTCTGCACGCCGAATCTTGTCCCGACCATGGTCACCGTCCACGATGTCTACCAGAATGCGATAGCCGGGAAGCACTCCATCACGAGTACCATTCAACACTCCGGAGTTGTGGCGCATAAATTTCAACAGCATTGCCAGGCCATGGAGAGCGCACCGAGCACGGCCAGACGGCTCAAAAACCTGTCTTTAGCAAAGCATCGATTCGACAGAGTTGAGAAACCGTTGTCCAGATTTTGTTTATATCTTGATGCCTTCCTCCTCACTGCGATCTCCGTCTCAGCTTCCCCGACGAGTCAGCTGCGAGGGCGCGGCCAAGGCTTCCTGGAATGGGTCACGGAAGAGAAGATCCTGCTCCTAGGGCTACTGGCTGACTTGTCCGACGAGTGCCTGATGTTCACTCGTGTGTACGATCATGAGCGCTATGAGGCTTCCTTGATGCACAGCTCGTGCCAGGCGTTTGTGTCGAAACTTCGATGGCTATATGTCAAGGAGCATGCCTGGGAGCTTGGCTACACAGCTCATGTGCTGGAGCAGCTGAAGCCCCCGTGCGGCTTCACGCTGAACGGCCGGGCCCGAACGATTGGGGGTCGCAGCCGGGTTACACCAGCCATCAAAGCGCGCTGCATGCAAGCGCTAGAAACGTTGGAAGCTGTGTTCCCTTCGTTCGAACTTTTGGCTTGCTTTCATATCTTGAATGTCGCTCCTAATGTGGATGTGCGGTCAGAATATCAGGAATTTTCCTCGGCCTTGGGGAGGCTGGCTCAAGTCTTGGAGCTTGGAGGAGGACGAGCTGGCCGAAGAAATCCGTGCACACGAGGCGATTGCTCGCCATGAGGCGTCTCAGGGGCGCAGCACGTTTGACGCCTGGAAGCAGGCCGTGCTGCGAACGTCCGCATGTCAGCGGGCCGTGCGTGAGCACTTCCCATGCGACAACCTCTGGAAGCTGCTGACACGCTATGACGCTATGGTGCATGGAGTGGTGCTTCCACTTCCGGCATTGAGCAGTTGTTCAGTCGGGTGTGTGACCACAGCTGATCGTGCGTGTTTGACTGGGGAAAACCTTTTCTACGCAGTGAAAGTGTTGGCAGATGTTACTAAGGCAAACCAGAAGGACATTTGTGAGCTTGAGCAAATGTGCTGGGCTTTGATCTCTGACGCGCCTCGCAAGTCAAGCACCTCCCGCATCGACAAGGGCGTGCCGCGGAAGCGGCAGTGCGGCACTGAAGTGGACTTCAAGAAGAAACGCCGCATGGCACTCACAGATGCAGCGGAGATGGTGCCGATTGCAACGACCCGTGAGGAGGTGACTCGGCTGACAGAGGAGCTCATCCAAGCCGACGAGCCCGTCTTGCAGGAGCTGGGGTTCCAGCACGCGAAGCAGTCCCGAAACCAGATTGTGGCATTCTTGGATGGGGCTCTCACAGAAGCAGACATACCGCAGGGCCTGGAGGATGTTGCTCAGGCGTTCTTGGAGCATCGCGACCACCTGAAGCATCAGCGGACCTTGTCGGCCCGCGCCTACTCCCGTGTCATGAGGCCTGACGCCCCAAGACTGGCAAGCCGGATAATTTTCTTGCAAAAGGACGACTGGGCAAACAAGGTTTGGGCGCGGAAATTGCAGTTGTGTGCGCGCTTGGAAGATGCCACAGCGATACTTTGGACAGTAGCGTTGCAAGGAGGCGTTGTTGTGGACTGTGTCTATATGCAGAGTCAGAGGGCAGCGAAGGAGCAGCGGACACATACAGCAGTGCCACTGAGACACGCCGCCGTGTTTTCATCGACGATGACTGGGCAGCAGGCAACGCAACTCTTGCAGAGATTGTACTGACAGCCATGTGGAGCAACCTAGATGCAACTGGAGGCTTTTGTCTGAGTCTAGCTGGGAAGACTTTGCAGACGCCAGCAGCAAAGGTGGGACTTATTCAAGCATTGCTTTGACTATTCCCGAGGTTGCCAACGGTTTGAACATTCCCAATGCATTCTCTGAAACGAATTTTGTGCAGTTCTTGACAAACAAGCGGGTGGCATGCAGTCACTTCGGCATGTGCGGCGTGTAGTGCGCTGGACTGGCTGCCACAAAGCCATGGATTATGGAACACCGGTCTCCAATGTCATGCAGTCCCCGGTGCTCTCACGAATTCTTTTAGGCCTTATCTGACAAGAAGAGAGGCTGCATGCAGAGAGTTTGGCATTTGCGCTGTGCTCATGCCTGAAATGTGCATGTGCGGAGCAAGCAAATTGGGGAAGCCGGGGCAAGAAAGAGTACAAAAGCGGTTGTTTCTGTGTCAGCGACTCATTAGACAAATGCTGCTGCATTGCCCATGTGTCGGTGTTCACTTGGCGAGGCGAGGTGAAATGATTTCTCGTGAAGGGCGGAGCGGGTTTAGGGTTTAGGCTGCTGCCTATTTCGGCTGGGGGGGGAGTGTGGCATCGGCCATTTGTGCCCCTTACGCAGACTAGCAAACGAGGGATTGGGACAAGGGCCTTCTGCAACGCTTTGGGTATGATTTGAATGTTGGGGGAGGGGGGGTCGATGACCATGTGGAATTTCATAGTCACTGACATCGCTCTGCCGAGGCCTGCGATTGACTTCCATATCGGGCAGGGCTCTGAGCGCGACTTCAAGCAAGTGTTGCACGCTGGGAGGGGGTGAGTGACCTGTATGTGCGGCCATTCGTGCCCCTTACGCAGACTATCGAGGGATTGAGACAAGGGCCTTCGTCGCTCTGTCTTGCGCCTGCTGGCATTGGTTGTTTCTGCATTGCTGCGACATGTGCTGGCGGTATTGCTGAATCTCCTCGACCTCTCGCCCTAGCCTTCCCGCGACTGTGGCGACGTTGTCACGACGGAGGGCTTTGGAGGCCAGCTTCCGAGTGAATGCTATTCCTGAGCTAAGATGTCTCCTGAGCTTGTTCCGTCGGATCGGATGGCAAAATCACGGACAGTGCAACGCCGTTGCAGACTGCTCGAATGCTGCGTCTTATTGAAGAAGGCTGAGGTAGGGCTCCACCTAGGTTGCAGTCTCCAGTGGTCCAGATAGCCATGGTCAAGACGACAGCCAAATCGAAGGCTGCAGCCAAGAGCTGCGCTGCGCCCAGCGCCCCGAAAATCAGATCTCGCCAAGAGATGGATGCTCGAGCGGCATTGGCGCGCACTGAGCGGCGCGAGCAGTACAAGGTGCCATTGGCGCACAGCTGGCTGCTGCAGATCTCGCTTTCAGATGCTGACGTCAGGGCGGCGAGTTGTCGGCTGGATGTTCAAGAGATGCATGGTCTCAGCCATCTCCAAGCGCAGGTGGCAGGCCTTGGTCATACTCCAGATCAGTGTCACTGGCGGCTCTCAGCACTCCCGGCTGCGGTGGATCGTGTTCCAACTGATTTGCTCTACGAGCGGCTTTGCGAGCTGGGCAGCTTGGAGATGCAGGTTCGAGATCAGATGTGCCGTATCGCCGATGTGCTCCTGGAACAAGGCTTCCTGACGATCACCGGCACCTCCGTCGACGAAGACGACGAGCAACTCTGATCTTGTGAGGATCCCGCGCTTAGCTATAGGTGGTTGTTGCAGTGGGCCAGCTGTTGCAGGCAAGTTGTGGTTTCAGAGTCTCGTTCGAGAGATTTATGCTTGAAGCTGTGATTGAAGTTCGTCTGCAGTGGCTGGTGATCGTAGGCGCAGCTCTTGAAGAGCCATTGGGGGAAGCACACGCTGCTGCCGCATCCAGTTTGAAAACGGCCGAGATCCCAGGATCACGCCCTGCAGTGCCCAAAGCGCTCAGGCTTCGCCTCCTTCCGTGCGGTAGCCCAGCAGTCCAGGGCGGAGCTGTTCCGATCTCTTTCCCTGTTTGTTCGGAGCTGGGGATTTGAAGTGCACTGTGGCCCGAGCGTGTTTGAGAAGCCGCTCCTTTCGAGACCCTTCGCCGGCATGGCTCCGAAGAAGGGTAAAACAGTTGGCGGCGACACCGTGACAGCCATCGAGAAGGCGCCGGAGAACCCCAACGCGGAAATCCAAGCTAAGGTCGAGGCCGCTATGCAGGCCATCATGGGCCACCACGTCTTCGCCAAGGCTGGATCCTCGTGTCCTCGTGTGTTGCGCACTTCTCGTGAAAGGGGGATGTTCGTAGCAGATGGGTGGTTGCAAGCACCCTTCTCCGGTATACGGAGGGTCGACCCTGCTTGTATGGAGGAGAGGGTCTGGGCCGGATGGGCTTTGTGTGGGATGCAGCCCAGAGCATCCGATATTGAATTTTTTGAAAAAATCAATAGGGTTTTGAAATTTATGTAAAATCAAGCGTTTCGGGATTTTTTCAATAGAGAACTTTTGCATGAAATTCAATAGAAGAGTAGAGTCAAAATCAATCGAGGATATCACAAAACCGATCCCATAAAATCAATCGAGAGAGCATGCATAAAATCAATAGAGAATGCACAGTAAAATCAATAGAGAATCCAGAGTAAAATCAATAGGAAATCCAGAGTAAAATCAATAGAAAATCCACAGTAAAATCAATAGAAAATCCAGATATAGTTGCAGGGGCTGTCCAACCCTTTTGGTCTGGGCTTTCCAACCCATATGCAGCCAATTCCTGGCATGCAGTTGTGAAACGAATCATTTCGTATGACATGCAAATACACACACATGCATACATACATACATATATATATATATACATGTATATATATATATATATCTTTAATTCCTGGGCCGGGCTTCCCAACCCATACACACGTAACAGCACTAAACTTCCAGATCCTTGCATGCGCTTTTTAATCCCCTCAAGGCGATCACCATCGATCTGTTAATTAGTCCATCGTGTCTATGACAGCTGTCTATGACTTTAAAACACGACGGATCCACATAAGCTCCAGCTGCCTGCTCCGAACGGCAGGTTCTGATTGCAGCTCCTCAAGCTCCAGCTCCAAGCGGTACCCCCGGCATTCAACGTGGTCCAGAAGGGTCTCCTCCTCACACTGCTCCATGAAACCCCGACACCAGATGGTCAACAGCTGCTTGGCCAAGCGGGTTGGTGCTCCACTGGCCCGAAGTTTTTGCAGAATGATTTCATCTTCCATGATGGGCGAGCTTGAGCAAAAATAGCTAGCACATAAAAACACCATAAAGGTTTGCGTGGCTAACTGGGCTTTCCAACCCATGCAATGACCATGAGTGCTTTGCCCTCGTGGCCCTATCTGTCGTCCTGCTGGGCTTCCCAACCCCCTTGGGCATTTGCTCCTTTTTTTCGAGCTTTCCCAGTTCGAGCTCTCCAAAGACAGTCCTAGACCTCGACCTCCAAAGACACTTTGAGCCTCCTGAGTTTTTCTGGCCCCTTGTCCTGCTTGTCCAGCTGCTTGGCCAAGCGGGTTGGTGAACTCAATCGGACTCTCCCCTGGCAGACGAATGCTGTGCTTGCACAGCAGACACAGCACGGTCCACCTGCTGACGAAGCTGATTCAGGGCCTCGTGAAGTTCCTGCCTGAAAGCAGCAAAGTCCTCCTCACTAAAGGGGCCGTTGGCAAACTCAAAAACCGCAAAACGATTCTCGAGGTTTTCGACCTCGCCAGACACGTGCCGCAAAAAATTCAGCACAGCCTGGTTCGTGATCTCCACTGCAGATAGTCGCTGCTCCAAAACAGAACAACGAGCGTCAATGACAGTTTGAAAGAAAGATTCCAGAGCAGCAAAGCGAGCAGACAATTCTTCCTCTGAATCCATGCAGCTCCGCTGGCTCAAAAGTCCTAGCTCGAACTTAAAGCACATGTAGGAAAATGCAATGCAAAACTAAGCAGAATGATTTCATCTTCCATGATGGGCGTGCTTGAGCAAAAATAGCTAGCACATAAAAACACCATAAAGGTTTGCGTGGCTAACTGGGCTTTCCAACCCATGCAATGACCATGAGTGCTTTGCCCTCGTGGCCCTATCTGCGTCCTGCTGGGCTTCCCAACCCATGTTTCCAACCCCTTGGGCATTTGCTTCTTTTTTTCGAGCTTCCCCAGTTCGAGCTCTCCAAAGACAGTCCTAGACCTCGAACTCCAAAGACACTTTGAGCCTCCTGATCTTTTCTGGCCCCTTGTCCTGCTTGTCCTCTTCCTTGAAGGCTTCTTTCACAGGCTCCGGCTCAAGCTCTTCTGGCAACGGTTTCTCATCATCCTTCTGCGGGATTTCTGGCAGCGCAGCTCCCGGAACTCCTGGAAGTACCAGTGTCGTGGCTTGGCTCAGGTTCGGCTCCTCTTCATCAGCATCTGGGTCCTTCTTCTTCGAAAGGTAGGCTTCTCTCGCATCCATCTGCTCCTCGATGCGGCCAAAAATTGCACTAAAAACGTTTATTGATATCCTTATTTGCCTAAGTAGTGTATTCATTGCATGATTTCACCCGCGAGAAGAAACACGTCCACCTTGGGGAACTTCTCCTGGCTTTGGGCCGGCTTCTTCAGTGCAGGCTTTCGCTTCACCTTCTGGTCCTGGCAGTGGCGCAAAAAAACGATGTAATCTACATAAAAGTTTGCTACCCCGCCTTTGTGGCGGGCTTCTTCTGAACGGCCATTGCTTGCACTAGCTACTTAAGCCTTGGGTTCCACAGCTCGAACTGCCAAAAAAGACATCTTCATGTTCATGCAGCTACCGGGCTCTCCAACCCGGGCCTATATCATTCCACAGACATGAACGGTGCTGTAGGGCTATCCAACCCATGCATAACATTTTGCCTTCGATCAGTCATCCAAGTCCAAGTCCACAACCCTCCTGAGCAAAAGATCCCACAGGAACCTATACTTGGCCATCATGGCAGCGGGAAGCTTGACGGCGGCGGTGCTATGCACACGGCTGCCGGCCAAATGAACCATAGTTCCCATGAAGCTCTCGGCACCGTAGCACCACGTCCTCATGAAGGCGTGCTTGCAAATCCCGTAGACGTGTTATGGACACAAGGGAAAATCTGAAATGCGGTCCAAGCTACAACCGCGGGTTCATAAACATGGCCGTGGAGGGCATGTGGGCAGTCAGGTGGAACTTCTGGACCATAGAATATCTCAAGAGCTTCTTCTCAAAGCAATGTTTTCCAAGCCATTGGTAGTGTTTCAGACATTTCTCCACGGACTTGCTGAATGCGATTTGGTCCTCCTTCTTCCATCTCACATCCGGCTTGTCCACCAAATCCTGATACATGCAGTCTTCTTAAACCTAGTTCGCGAAACTCTACAATTGAAGCAAACTCTCCGGCAATTATTCTAGACATCCAAGGTGCATACATCTTCGCCAAAGCTTCAATGGCCAAGAAGCGATGCTGGGATTTTGGGTCCTCGTCCTCGGATAAGGTCCAAAAAAAAGGATCCTGTAGCAGCATCTGTGAAAACAACCAACTACAGCATGACATAATATCTCAGGCAGGTTTCCTTGTACCGTTCTGCAAGCGACAGAGCAACCGGCACGAAGTGCCTAACTCGGCGTCCTTTCACATGTTTGAGAACCGGAAATACTTGGTTGGACTTCGCCACGTCCCTCCATTTCAATCTTCCGATTCTCTGGCTGGCAGCCACATGCAATCCTTCATAAATGGACTGTATTTCCTCATAAATCTCTTTCCAGCGGTCGTCCCTGTTTCCATGGCCTGCATCCTCAACCAAGTCCCACAAAAACGATCCGAGGAGGTGGCAGCTTATGCCCAGATCCCATGTGTGCAGAGTGTCCAAAGCAATTGCAAGTGGGTTGAGGCCAGGGATGGCGAAGAGCTTGTGGCCGCCGAACTCGTTGCAAAAGTCCTCTGCTGTCTTCACTTGCGTTCTCCAAGCAGCACTTGCTCTCAGGTCGTTCCATGGTACATCTGTCCTTCGCTTCATAGCACATATACTTGTCTCATACACACACACACACACATATGCATATCTGTTTATACATGTACATGCATAAACAGATACATATACATATACATATACATATACATATACGTGGGAAATAGCATAACAAAACATGCGAATGCACACATAGCATCTGGTTGCACCAGCACCACGGGCAGGGATGCTCCTGGTTGTGTCGCGGGAAAGCAAACTCAGAATAAAACCAGTCCAGGTCACCGATGATTGCAAAGACCATCCCAGTTCTATGCTTTGCCATCCGTTTGAAACTCTCCACGATGGCGTCCCACAGATCAGCCAAAAGCTTTTCCGTGACAATACATCTTGGAATTGTAAACAACACCTCAGTGAGGCTTGGACTTTAGCTATAAAAGAAACCACTATTCAATATGCATTCGGAAACAAAAGTATTCTAGACTTTCATGCCGATTAAACATCCAAGGCACCAGCTGGCTGTGGTTCACCGGTAGTTTCGAGGTCATACTCCTCATACTCACCATCAGCAGCGAATCAGTCTCGGTGTGCGGTGCGGCATCACCGTGCCTGAGTTTTTTTCTCGTGACAGCAGAAAACATCCTGATGGGCTGTCCAACCCATTCAATCCAGTCCAGAACCATAAGTGGCGGGTGTTCTCCTTCCAGATATTCTGGGGATCCCGGGCTGTCCAACCCTTCAAACTCTTTCACATCCATGGGCTGTCCAACCCATTCAATCCAGTCCATTCCTCATCCGGGGTCCCCTCCTCAAAGTCAAAATCCTCAACCATGACCGACTCCTTCATGCCCTTCTTCCACCCGATCATCTCGTTCTTGCTGGCTGTTGCTTCTGTGACCCCCCAAACTGCCTTCCTCCCTTACATCTGGGCTGTCCAACCCCTCAAACTCTGTCACATCCATGGGCTGTCCAACCCATGCAAAGCAGTCCAGAATTCTCAAGCCACTGAGCCCATGGCACACGAGGCTCTTCCTCGTAGCTAAACCACAAGTGGCGGGTGTTCTCCCTCTGGGCTGTCCAACCCATCAAACTCTTTCACATCCATGGATCCAACCCATTCAATGCAGTCCAGAATTCTCGAGCCAGTCAGCCCATGGCTGTCCAACCCTCTCTGTAACAAAAACAATCCTTGGGCTGTCCAGCTCTTCTGTACCAAAACCATTGATGCGGCCAAGGTGCAGTGCAAAGGGCACGACGTGATTCTTGTCAGCGTCTTTGGACAGGTTGCGGAAAAACGATTTTGAAGCTTGTATCCTGGGGTTGTCCCATTGCAACTGCTCCTTCCAAAAGATTTCCACTCCATCCATGCCCAACACCTCCTCGAAGTTGCTGTCCTTGAGGGAGCCGATCCAGTCCTCCGGCAAAACAACAGGTACCTCTCCAGGGCATTCCGTCTCCGTTCCAGTAGGACTCTTGCCCTTCAGAGTGGACTTGATCATCCTGCACTCCGGAAACACCATGTCCTTGAAGAAGTTTCTCTTGAGGTCCCGTTGTATGTTGCCTTATACTGGTTGTCAAGAGAAACATGTATACATGTATACGTTCACTTATAGTCTCGATAAAGCTAAGAAACCCCAAAGATATCCTATGTGTAGTCTTACAATTTTCCATGGTTCCAAGTACTTAAGTTAAGTATTGTTCATAGAGCTAAAGAACACCAAAAAATCCAGTGTGTAAGAGTCCATGGTTCCAGGTACTTATACAAATACATATATACTGTATCTACACATAAATATATTGTTGGTAGAGCTACGAAACACCAAACATAATCCAATTTGTAAAAGTCCAAGGTTCCAGGTTGCAGGCCGTCACACCCAAATCTCTTCAGTGCATTGACATCTGGTGCATCGCAGCCAGACATGACGGCTGCACTGGCCGCTTCCTGAACCAGAACTGCTGGGATATCTCCACTGCTCCATCGTTTCAAAAGCAGAATAGCCAAAGGGGGTTTCAGTTCCTCCTTCCTTGATGGGGGGCTCGCTGCCCTCTTCCTCGAGCTTGCCATGGCTGGGTACAAGAGTGGGTTCGGGGATTATACAAAAGACATAGCATGCTGAGTTCTTTGCGGAATTTGCCAAACAGATATGGAAGTTACAATCTTTTTTCAGGCAGCGATTACAGGAAAAGAGCTAAAGGTTAATTTTTCGGGCTAGTGGGTTCGGCGGATAAACCAAAAGACATATGATGTTGGTGCTTGTTTCAAGGTTCTAGGCTTTAGGGAATTTGCCAAAAAGCTATGGAAGTTACAATCTTTTCTTGAGGCAGCGATTACACGAAAAGAGCTAATCCAAACTTTAAGGTTCATTTATCGGGCTTACACCAACCCAGCAGCGTGGACTGTCCAGTCCGGGTACACATAACAGGGCTTAGCCAACCCAGCAGCGGGGGGTCCGTTTTTTTCTTCTCGGATCGTCCTGCCGGCTCGTTGTTCCTAGACCTTCTTTCTGGCCTGCGATTTCGCCTGCTTGGCAAGTCCTAGTGCAGCCACTGCATCTTGCAAGGCAGATCCTACATCCTCGGCTTTCATCTTCGCTGACCCTTTGAACTTCTCCAAGCAAGTCTTGGATTCCTCAGCCTTTGTCACTGCCTGGCGATGTTGTTGTTATTTCACTAATCAAGTGCACTGACAGAAAAACCCGGCCTCTTTGACAAGCTTGTAAAGCTCCTTCTTGGTCTTCCCATCCACGGTTGACTCCTTGATCTGAAGCATGCTGTTCTCCAGGTTCCCGATCTCCTTCCCAAGCTCGGTCTTGAACATGATGATCTTCTTCCCCAGCTGCAGCTTCGTAGTGGCACTCGAAACCTGTTTGGGTTTGGTGTTGAAGGGCTTGCAACATGAAATGAAAGGGCTTCTGGGGAATTTGTGAAAAGAAGGGATTGGGGGTTTTCCAAAAACCATATGAAAGTAACGATCTTTGGTAAGGTTTAGGGTGTATGAAGAGTTTAAGGCATTTTCCAAAAGACGTGGAATTTATGATCGTAGTAGGGGTATTTTATGAGTTCTAGAGTTCGGGTGAACGGTTTAGTTTAGCATCTGGGGTTTGGGATTTGATGCCAAGGGCTTACCAACCCAGCTAAGGGCTTACCAACCCAGCGACATGTGCTAGCTGCTAGCTTACACCGGCTGGCCTGGCTTTCATTGTCCCACTTGTTTTTTTTTCTTCTTTTCCTCCCTCCTCCTTCTCCTTCCTCCCCCTACCCTTGGTGGTAGCCAACCCCAGCGGGTCCTCGTCCGGGTCCTCGTCGCCTGACCCCTCTTCGAAGTCGAAGTCCTCCACCATGACCCCCTCTTTCATTCCTTTTTTCCATTCGAGCATGTCCTCCTTAGAGGCCGTTGCCTCGGAGAATCCTCTCCTCTGCTGGGACTTCTCCGTCCAGACCTCGTCGGACTCCTTCGCAAACCTGTGCACTCCAGAAATTTGGAATATGGTTTCATGGTAGGATACCCTAATTTACCATAAAGGGTTAAGGATAATCATATTGCAACTTCTTGGCTCTTACCTGATAGATATGTATACACTGTATATCTCTACATATCCTCAAAGTAAATCAAAAACCAATGAAAAGTCCAGACACCTGAATTGGAAATATTTCTGGTCTTCTGGATTGCGGCGCCACACAATCGTCTTTCTCTGCACACGACCCTTGAGTTCATCAGCGCCTATGCGGCGTTCCGCTTCCGTCCTTGAAAGCCACAACCACTTTACTGCCTGCTTTGCCTAAGTTCTGTATTCCAAAAAAACCATGAAGTTTCATTATCCAAGGGTTTCATTATCCAAGGGTTTCATTATCCAAGGGTTTCATTATGCAAGGTTTTCATTATCCAAGGGTTTCATTATCCAAAAAAAACAAGTTCATACCCTTAGCATCCTAGGTGCTCCGGCGCTATAGTTCTGAATTGCTTGTTTGTAGTGCTTCGTGAACTTCCCCCCATCCAAAATCCACGAGCTCAACATCTTCCTTTTTTTCTTCGTGGAGCCCACCGATCCAGAGGCTTTGAGGAACTCATCCTGGTGGCCTTCTGCAATCCTACTGTTCTCGAAGGCCTTCCACAAACTCATGTGTGTCTTGTTGCTGACTTTCTTCATTGCTTCGTCGACTTGCTCAACGGTCAATTGCTTCTTCGCACATTCCTTGAGAAATGTCTGGTGGTTCTCCAAAGCCTCTTTGCTAAGCTTGGGGGGGTTCTTCTTTTTCGTCCTTCCTTCCTTCTCCTTTTCATCCTCCTGCTCCTCTTCAGGGTCATCCTCTTCATTGTCACGTGGCTCCTTTTCTTCTTCCTCCTCCACTTCCTGTTCTTCCTCCCTTTCCTCCTCATCCTCATCCAATTCGGATTTGGGCTTCTTGTAGGGGACGATTTCCGTGCATGCGGCGGGTCTTTTGGCGGCGGGTTTCTTCATCACCGGCATGGCACTGCTGGTCCTAGAGGGGATCTGTAGCTAGAGTTTGATCCTAAATCCGTTGGTCATTGAAAAAACATGCATGGGCCTGGGCTTTCGGTTGGGTTCGGGGTTGCGGGTTTGAGGGTTCAGGGCTGAAGCTGTGTGTGCCTGTGTGTGTGTGTGTGTGTGTGAATACACGAATAATACATATGTACGTCGAAACATAGCAAGGGTTGGAAAGCCCGAGCAGCAGCAGCAACAAAGCTGAGATTGCAGCAACAAAGACCAACGAGGTGGCAGCACACACAAAGACGGGTTGGAAAGCCCCGGCAGCAGCAGAAAAAAGGGCAACGAGGTGGCAGCACAAAAAGACGGGTTGGAAAGCCCCAGCAGCAGCACAAAAAAGGGCAACGAGGTGGCAGCACAAAAAGACGGGTTAGAAAGCCCCAGCCTCGGCATCAGCATAGATTGTGATTTATTTATATTTATAGTTCTCGGAGAACGGACGGGTTGGAAAGCCCCAGCAGCGGCAGCAGCATAGATGTTCATTTCAATAATTACATTTGTTTGGGAGAACACATATTCCATATCGTGGCATAGCATTGGATACATATTGAGTTTGATTAATTTTATGTAATTGGTTGAATTTTTTTCATTAAGTCAATCCATGTCATTTATTTGTTTAAGTTAGTTTAATGAATTTCGTTCAAATAATTTATGAAATTGAATTTAATTGATTTATTGAATTCAATTCAGTTAATTACTTTAATTTATTGAATTTAATTAATATTTAAGTTTGTTTAATGTATTTAATTTTTTTTTGAATTTATTTAAACTAATTTAGTTAGTTCAATTTATTTAAATTAGTTTAGTTTATTTACTGTATGTAATTTATTTAATTTAATTTAGTTAGTTCAATTTATTTAATTTAATTAAGTGTATTTAATGTATTTAATTTAATTATTTTAATTTAACTTATTTAATTGAATTTATTTCATTTAATTAAGTTTATTTAATGTGTTCAATTTATTTAATTAATTTAATTTAATTAATTTAATTTAATTTAATTTAATTTATTTAATTTATTTAATTGATTCATTAAATTCATGCCACTTCATATATATTCATATTCCTTCATATGATTTCATGGTTCTTCATGGCTCTTCATGGTTCTTCATGGGTCTTCATGGGTCTTCATGGCTCTTCATAGTCCTTCATATGATTTCATGGCTCTTCATGGTTCTTCATATTCCTTCATATGATTTTGTGTGTGCTTTTTTGTTTTGTTAATTATTATACATGTTTTCCGTTTACATGATGTCATAATGTATTGGATATATTTAATTTATTCCATACAGATACTTTAACTTTTTCAATTACATTCACTCATGTACTTCATTACTAGTGTATCTAATTTAAGTGACGTCACTGAATTCTATTTACAACATGTCATAGTGTATTTAAAATATTTGATATATTCCATACAAATCCTTTAACTACTTCAATTACTTTGATTCATATACTTCATGAATAGTGTACCCAGTATCTATTTTAAGTGACGTCTTTGAATTCCTTTTACAGAATGTCATAATCTATTTTGAATATTTAGTTTATTCCATATACAAATAGTTACTTTAACTATTTCAATTACTTTTGATTCCTGTACTTCATTACTAGTGTATCTAGTCTAGTTGACATTATTGGGATTCCTAAGTAATAGGGTTCCTGAAGGGCTTTCCAACCCTTTTGGTTTTCAATGGGCGTCCACCTCTCGGGTTTCAGTTGCCGCTACTCATATTGAGTTCAGGCTTTATGCTGTCAATCCAGCCGGGCTTGCCAACCCTTTTGTGGTGGAGTACACTTTGGGGGTCAGAATCTATCGGGTTTTACTTGCCGGGACTTATGTATGATTGGCTTCAATGTTTTATGGGCTCAGGGTTATACATTTGGCTCCGGGCTTTCCAACCCCTCTTTCGGCCTTCATTTTCTCCACACGGAAGACCCACGGCGTCTGCAGCGTGGCTATCCAACCACCACGTGCGGAAGAAAAAGGGTTTTTCCTAGGTGACACCTGAAAGTTTGCTGTAGCTGTAGTAGTATTAGCAGTAGTAGTAGTTGCAGTAGCAGTAGATATCCGAATAGCAGTTGTTCCTAAGAGTCCTAGTGGTTACCA
Source organism: Symbiodinium sp. CCMP2592 (assembly GCA_905221615.1). NCBI lineage: Eukaryota > Dinophyceae > Suessiales > Symbiodiniaceae > Symbiodinium > Symbiodinium sp. CCMP2592. The sequence continues at coordinate 130,389 of CAJNDT010002291.1, read as the reverse complement.
GTCCTATATCCACCAAACACAAACTTCCTATGGTTCCAAACCCAAACTTTCGGGTGTCAGTCCATTCCGGTGCAACATCCGGTAGAGTCCCTTTGTTTTCGACCGGCCACGAAACGACCCACATCCACTGTCGACACAACCCTTGCTGTTCTCGCTTCGGAGGAAGGACTGTCTGCCTATGTACGTGTACATTCCACATTGCCGGCATTGGTAAAGGAAATCTCTCGGATGGTTACGGTTGATGGCCTGCACGGTGCGGGGCGACAGGCCCTCCTCACAGTCGACGATCCTCGGTCCTGGAGATTTTCATGTTCTCCTATTGTATTCTCCGGGCTTTCCAACCCACTGTCAGGGCTTTCCAACCCACTGTCAGGGCTGTCCAACCCACTGTCTGTCTGGGCTTTCAAACCAATCAACAAATATTTCCAGGCTACAATTTTGTTGTCACTGGAGTCCTCCAGTGCCATCGTCACCTGGGATGGGGTTCAGCGGTTTCGGGTTTTTGGGCATGGGGTTCCAGCAAGACGAGACACAAAAGTAAAAAAGGCTCACTTCAAGCCTACTGCGTGTTAGTTTTGGGCTTGGGGCTTTACCACACACAGTACCTAAAACAAACCAAATGTTCACTTCAAACCAAGGCTCCTTTTCCACGTCCCTTGCCTTTGGCACCCTTTCCTCGGCTGAGTGCTCTGGGTGTGCACAAGGTTGGTTTAAGCACTAGAATTATGTCTATAATCAAAAAGCTTCAATCCTAGAGTCCATGAGTCCTAGGATCCTTTTCCTCCATCTCCACCGTTGCCTGTGGCACCCTGTCCTTGGCTGAGTGTTCTGGGTATGCCTTAGGTTTTTTTCAGATAAGTAGAAGTATGGGTTCTAGAATTGGGTTTCGGGTTTGTGTTTTAGGCTCAGGGCTACTAGGGTTTAAGGACAAACCCTTCCGCAAGATTAGGTTATGAGATTAAAGCCATGCCTAGAAACCATCTCCTGTGGATCCTGTGGATCCGCCCGTCCCAGATCCGCCGGTCCCAGGGTTCTGCCATCCTGACCATCCTCGGTTTGGTTTGGCTATGTGTATTCAGTATCCATATCAGATAAGTAGAACTAAAGGTTCCGGGGTTTAGGCATAGCAGGCCTTGGGGTTTGTGGTTTAGGTTTTACGGTTCAAGGTTTAAATTAAGGGCTTAAGGACAAACAAATCCCGGAAGAATGGGTTTAAAAACCAAGCCTAGAAACCATGTCCTCCGTCTCCCTGCTGGTACCATCCTTGTCCCCATCCAAGTCCTCGGTTCACATGCATATATATATATATATATGTATATGTATACATACTCCGTACCTAGAAAATGATAACTTTCTATCATACTTTGGGTTCCCGAAGCGGCTTTAATATAGGGTTTCGGGGTTTAGGGTTTAGGGGTTTAGGGTTTAGGGTGGTTTAGGGTTTCGGGTACGTATAGGTCCAAGAATCCATATCCTGCGGATCCGCCGTCATGATGCCAGTTACTCCAGCTTGACCCACCACCTCCTCCAGGGGTTTGCGGATATATGTATAGCTAGACAGGGGCTCCATTCGGTTGTTTTTAATTTCCAACCCAATTCAAAAAAACATGTGATCTGGTCCTTGCCATCCGCTGGATCCGCCGTCATCATGCCAGTTATTCCAGCTTGACCCACCACCTCCTCCAGGGGTTTGCGGATATATGTATAGCTAGACAGGGACTCCATTCGGTTGTTTTTACTTTCCAACCCAATTAAAAAAATGTGATCTGTTCCTGGCCATCCGGCGGATCCGCCGTGATTCTGCCAGCTATTCCAGCTTGACCCATCTCCTCCAGCGGTGTTCGTGGTTTGCAGATATATGTAAACCTCAATACAGACTTCATGCAGCTGCATGTTTTTACTTCCCACGAAATTATAAAAAGACTGTCATTTTGTCCTTGGTGTCCTTGGTCAGCTTGCTGTATTGTATCCGTTGTGTCCATGGGTCCTGTCAGTTTAATATATAATAGTTCCCACTAGATTTCCAAACATGTCATCTGGTCCTGGTCCTTGCTGATCTTGCTGTGCTGGAGGCTGCGTGTCCATGGGTCCTGTCAGTTTTTACATTCCAAGAGATTTCAAAACAATTCATCCGGTCCTTGCTGTCCTTGCTGAGCTTGCTGTGTTGGAGCCTGCGTGCCCACGGGTCCTGTCATCTAGGATGCCATGTAAATCCAAAAAAAGGGCTGACCAACCCACGATGCTTTTAAGATGCAGCCGGGCTTTCCAACCCCTTAAGCGTGAAAAAAAGGCTTTCCAACCCCGGTGTTCCCGGTCCTCCTCCACCGAACTGGCCTTGGGTCATGTTGGGCACGGAGCCGCCGGCGGTGAAGACCCCGAGCGAAGAACCTTTCCATGCGAGCAAAAACAATCCTACAGCATTAGAGGGCTCTCCAACCCCAAATTTTGAGACTCCAACGTCTAAAGTTCCTCATCCTTTTGTTGTGGTTCTCCGACATGAGGTGGCCATCCGTCACGTATGCGTTGCAAAGCAAGCAATACGAGCCGTCGTCCGTACACCAGGACCCACTGTAAGTGGGTCCTGGTGTGGGGTCTCCTTGTGCTGAACCCTTCAAATGCAGCCAAAAATGGGCTTTCCAACCCTACAACAAAAACCCCCAGGAGGCCTCCTTGTCCTTGGCGGCCACCCCATTGCCTGGCCATCTCGGCCACACTCGGCCAGGTTCCTCCAGGGAAGTTTGCGGTTGCGGGGTATTCATGCCATTGTTTTTCATTTCCACGATCATTCAAAAACATGTCATCCGGTCCTTGGTATGTGGCCGTTGGTGGAGGGTGAAGTCCTGTCATCTAAGATATAAGTTATCTCATGTGGTTCAACAAGAAAAAGCTGTCCAACCCATGATGCTTTAAAGATGTAGCCGGGCTTTCCAACCTCGTAGGGTTTAGGGTTTAGGGGTTTAGGGGTTTAAGCGTGCAAAGCTGGGCTTTCCAACCCACATATGCAGACATGGGTTGGACAGCCCATGATGGTTTGGGGTTTCGGAATGGTCCTGGTGGTATTCCTGCACAGGGTGCTGCTGGGTCCACGTGTCCTGTCAGGGGAGGGTTTAGGGTTTAGGGTTTAAGGGATTAGGGGTTTAGGGGTTTTGTTGTGCAAAGCTGGGCTTTCCAACCCACAAAAACACCTTTGCAAACCTGGGTGCTGGTCCTGGTGGGAGTGCTCCTGGGTCCACGGGTCCTGTCAGGGGAGGGTTTAGGGTTTAGGGTTTAAGGGATTAGGGTTCAGGGGTTTTGTTGTGCAAAGCTGGGCTTTCCAACCCACAAAAACACATATGCAAACCTGGGTTGGACGGATGGTCCTGGTGCTGGTCCTGGTGCTGCGGGTGCTCCTGCAGGGTCCACGGGTCCTGTCAGGGGAGGGTTCAGATCGGGGCTATTATTGTCACGGTCCTCCATCTCCAGCTCCTGGGTGGGCCGTAGAACCTGCTGCCACTGTATATCTGTGGACTATGGTGCTTAGGGGTTACAACAAAAATCCACGATGACTTCATCCATGGCCTCCGGCAGGTGCACTCCTTGTGGCCGCCCATGTCCTGCAACAGTTCCGACTTATTTACTCAAGTTTACACATACACATTTCAGCCCGGGTCCTGTCGGTAGGTGGCGGCGGCATTGCTGTTTGGCCCCACCATGGACGAGCTTGCCGTTCTTCTTGCTCACGGCGGGCCTGGTACCACTCTTCGATGACCCCTTGGCTGCAATCCAGCTGGGCTTACCAACCCCAAAGGCACAGGGCTGACCAACCCCAAAAAGTTCTTGTACTGGGCTTGCCAACCCATTATATGCATCGAGGCTCATTCCAGCCAGTTCCGATAATCCAACTCCGTGCCCGATTGAGTCCTGGCATGGACCAACTCCTCAGGTGACGATACATCTTACATGGTAAAGTTCTTTCTATTACACATACTGTCAAAATCCTGCAAGAAAAATCAACATCTTTTAAACTCGATCCAAGCTCCAGGTAGTTCCTGGCGGACTGGTAGTTCCCTTTCGGGATTCCAGTCCTGTAAGTGAGGTGCACCTCAGTTTAGTGATGGCGTGGCAGTCCAAGGGCTTTCCAACCCACATGCTTCAGACGGGCTTTCCAACCCACATGCTTCAAACACCTTCCAAGATCTGGGCTGGCCAACCCTTCAAACTCGTATACATGCAGTCAAGGATCGCAGAGGCCCTCCAGCCATTGGGCCCATGGCATTCGAGGCTCTTCCTCGTAGCTAAACCACAGGTGGCGGACGTTTTCCCGCCATATGTTCTGCGGGACACCTCCGCTATCCTTCCCGTGGCGTCCCGGGCCTTTTCCAGCCATGCTTGCAGGCCTGCTCGAGCCAAACAAGCAGCCGGCTCGATGCATCATTCACATCCATGGGCTTTCCAACCCCTTGAGCGTGAACAAGCTGGGCTTTCCAACCCACATGTGTGCAGACCCGGGCTGTCCAACCCAATATGCTTGGCATTATATAAGCGTGCAAAAGCTGGGCTTTCCAACCCACATATGCAGACCTGGGCTGTCCAACCCATGATGGTTTCGGGTTTGAGGGTTGAAGGTGTAACGATTTTTTGCGGTACATGGGGGGGGGGGGGGGTGAGATTAACCCGCTTTACAACCAGAATCCCTACTTTACAACCAGAATCCCCACTTTACAACCACAGACACTGTTTTCCGTGTGAGAATCCCCTCTTTACAACTGCCGATCGTGAGAACGCCCACTTTGCAACCCGTCTACCCATGATTAAGACTTATTGGGATTTCATGATTTCTTTACAACAAACCTACCTAGATTCCTAATAGTTTGTTGGTTCTTTGACCCCCTAAAGTGTTTTACGTGGCCTTCATCCGACCGTGGCCCCAAACTACTAAGATCTCGAACATCCCTAAAATTGCTTCGTCGCATGATATCTTTGATCTTTGTCGTCTGTGGGTGCTTCTGTGCGCCTGGCTGGAGGCAAAGCAGTAGTTGAGGGCTGCTCCGGATTATATGCGTCCGAACCCTTGTTTAGAATATGCACCCGAACCCTACGCCTTAAACCCTAAGCCCTAAACCCTCGTAAAGCCACTAGGTTTAGAATATGCACCCGAACCCTACGCCTTAAACCCTAAGCCCTAAACCCTCGTAGAGCCACTAGGTCTAGAACCCTAACCACGCTATCCTTGCACACTATACTCGACCCGCAAATGCTGCAGAACCCGTATGGGAACCCCGTACTTGTATGGCGTAAACCGTAAATACAACATCAAATGTAATAAAATGTTCGGGTTCATGTACTGGCTTTAATATAAAAATACATATCTATATATATATATATATATACTAAAAAAAATGCATACCTGCGCTCTGGTGAGAAAAGAGTCCGTCTGTGAAGCGTGGTGCTGTGGAGTTCGAGGGTAGGAATTTGGTTACATGTTACTGCGCTTTGCACTCTAGCCTTGCCTGTGGTGGGTCGGTGGGTTGGGGTTCGAAAAGGTCATGTTTTATGTATGCTTTCCTCAATACAAGCACACAAAAAAGGAAAATCATTTTTTGAAAGTACTTGTATGGCGTAAAACCGTAAATACAACATCAAATGTAGTAAAATGTTTGGGTTCATGTATTGGCTTTAATATAAATATAAATATATAAATATATAAATACATAAATATATAAATATATAAATATATAAATATATAAATATATAAATATATAAATATATAAATATATAAATATATAAATATATAAATATAAATATATATATATATATATAAACTAAAAAATGCATACCTGCGCTCTGGTGAGAAAAGAATCCGTTTCTAAAATGGTCCGAGTTTGCCTGCAGGGAGTGAGTTGGATACAGCTTGACGGCCGCAAGTGCGTAAAGTGCAAACCACTATGCAACAACACGCTCGCTGAGGTGAGCATCTAAACAGTATCATCGATACCAAACCCTATATATATGTATATATATATATATATATGTACACACACACACATATCTATCGTGGTTTCGGGTTAAGAACGCCCACATTGCAACCAACATCACTTTCCAACCTGCATGGCTGCCGTAAAGGATGATGCTAGAGATTCTAGGCTTTGACGTTATCAGTTAATAGGGTTGTTAAGAAGCTTTCCCAACCGGTTGCAAAGTGGGGATTCCGGAAAGGCTCATGGGTTGTAAAGTGGGGGTTCTGGTTGTAAAGTGGGGATTCTGGTTGTAAAGCGGGGAACACGCGGGGGGGGGTGGGTGGGCGGGGGTAGCAATTAACTTTAAACATTTCGGGCTAGATATATATTATGAATTAATGGAAACTCACGGAATCCGAATGTTTGTTTCACACGGCAGGGCGATGAATACGGATGCCGCCATCCGTCCGATCACAGCTTGCTCAGCAAGCGTCTCTTCATGGTCCTAACCTCATCCAAGGTTGTGCCATTCCTGAGCTCCTTGAGCAACTTCTCGATCATTGTTCTGGCATCCTCGAACTTCTTGGTCTGGACTTGAATGACCCTCGGTAGTTTTGAAGCAATCGTGGTGCTAAGCCCCTTTTCCAAGCTAGAAATCCTACAGGGCAGACGGGCAAACTGAGCATGAAAAAGATGCACTCAAGTCCCAGCCGCTGTCTTCCATCAGGTCCAATCCTCAAAGCACTTGCAGCGCGGCCCTTGTAATCCATGATGATCAACTTCTTCACCTGCTCCTGCCATGTACTGATACATGTTGGTTTAACCATAACAGCTACACATGCCTATCGCGGACAGGGATGTCCTTGGTCAAGCTTTGCATGGGCGGATACCGGCTTCTCTTCTTCTTTCCATCCTTGGCCTTGCCAGATCTAGCTTCTACGAGTTTAGGATTCAGTGTTTCACGTTTCTTAAACTGTCTCCATCCTAGCTTCTACGAGTTTAGGATTCAGTGTTTTATGTTTCTTAAACTATCTCCATCCTCCTTCTTCTTCGTGGGCTCGACTTCCTTTGCGGCTGCCTTTCCTTTTTTTTTTCGGATCCTGGAAAGTTTAGGATTCAGGGTTTTCAAGCATTAATTGTAAACCAAACAAACTGTTATGTCAATCCTGCTTCTTCGTGGGCTCGGCTTCCTTTGCGGCTGCCTTTCCTTTTGTCTTCAGATCCTGGAAAGTTTAGGATTCAGGGTTTTCAAGCATTGTAAACCAAACAAACTGGTTATTTCAGTCCTGCTTCTTCTCGGTTTCCTGCACGGTTTCCTTTGCTGTTGTCTTCAGATCCTGGAAAGCTTAAGCGTCTGTGTTTGTGATGAAAATTGTGGTATACTGCTTCGGGAACACTGTCCCTGCAAGAGGGCTTCTTGAGGACTTGCTCCTTCAAAACTGCGTTCTTTGTAGGAACTGGCGAGCAGTCGTTGGCAGCCTGGCTGAAAGAGCCCTTCACGGTCGACGGGGTCTGCGGGATCTCCAAGGACCTGATCATGTCCAAATCCACACGTCGCTTGGGTGTCTGCGGGATGTCCAAAGGATCCTCTTCCTGCACTTTCTTTCTCTTTTTCTTGACATCTTCCACTTCCTCCTCCCTTTCCTCCTGCTCCTTTGCCTTCTCCTTGGAAGTCACACTTCCTTCATCGTTTCCTACAACCATGTTCCTTACCTTTGCGAGCTGGGCCTTCTCGTGATTCGTGAGTTTGGAAGAAGCCTCACGGTACCGCACTTCGTCTTTCAGCCTGCGGGCATGGGTGAAGACTGTCATCAGCATCTCGCTGGTCTTCCTGGCCCACTCTCCTTTTCCTAAATCATCTCCAAAATAACACATAACAAGCTGCAGGGCTTCCTTTATATCATTGAACTTGAACTGAAGGGACTCTTCAACCTCGTGGCAGGCGGTGATCAAGTCCAGGGCTTTGACCAACCCCCGACCACTCGCTGCAGCACTTCGTTGCAGGTGCCCGTGGGGCGACAACTCGAAGCTTCTTGCCAGCCCTGCGTTCCTCACATACTCCTTCAAGGCTTCTCCCGATGTCTGCGAACACACATCCGCCTTTGGGAAGTTCCTTGGACCTCCTCGGCCCGGACCATTCTCCCGTTTGGGGGACATGGTTCCTACAGGTTTGCCTCTCGCTTGAACAGCTACACCTGCACAGAAAACCATACAATCAAATAAGCTTCCTTCCTGCATGTTCTACAAAATCCAGCATAGATCCTGGGCTGTCCAACCCACATAGACAGCGAACATCGACCTAGCCGTGATGAATCGGGGCACTATAACAAACGTGTTGCATGTGTTTCTCTGCATGTGCACATGCTTTAAACTTTAGCTAGATCATGCAATCCAGTAATTTCAATAGCAATAGTTTCAAGAGAAAATCGCCCATAAAATCAATAGAAAATCGCAAATAAAATCAATAGAAAATCACAAATAAAATCAATAGAGAATCACAAATAGAATCAATAGAAAATCCATTCTTAAATCAATCGAGGAGACAGTCGTGAAATCAATCGAGAATCCTGAAACTAGGCCACGATAAAATCAATAGAATGCAGTGTCAGAAATCAATCGAACCCGACCGAACAACAGAATGCGATTCGATTGAAAAACACCAGAATCAATAGGGTTTTGAATTTTTGAAAAAAATCAAGCGTTCGATTGAAAAAATCAATATCGGATGCTCTGGGAGGGTTCTGTACCTGCTGTTTGAGATTCAGGAGGGGTCTGGGGAGCCCGCTATCTTGTGTACAGGGAGGGGTCGACCCTCCCTGTACGGGAGAGCTGTTGCTTGATTCACTTCCCCAGTTCCAGGGTTGGCTGTGTTCGTCCATGATGGTGAAGAACATCTGTGCCTGAGGCGCGTTTCGAGCAAGATGCAGCCACGGCAGCCCTACGGACAGGCAAGACCTACCAGGCAGGGGGGAACCTGTTCTGGATTAAGTTCCCACGCTCAAGCGGAACGTGGAGTTGCTTTGGCGCACGTATTTCAGTGAGCCGACCCAGCGGTTGCCGTTGGTAGTCACTGTGGCTCTGCCTCAAGGCTCGGACTTTACGAGCATTATGAATGGCCGTGGGAGCCTGACACGCATCTCGCCAGAAGAGGCAGACTGGGCCTTTCTGCTGGCGGTGGCTGACCGGAAAAAGCAGGGGGCTGACGATGGCGAGTTGGACCAATGGAAAGCCATGGCCTTGAATGCTACAGTGATGTTCAAGATCGTGCCGAGCTCGAAGATTTACTTCGAGGCCTTGAATCTGCGAAGGCAGCTCCTGATGACGTATGAGACGCTGACCCGCGGCTGTGTGCAAAACATCTTTGCCCTTGTGGACTGGAAGTATGAGTACGAGAAGACCATGGAGAGATCAGCGACAAGGATGTGGCTGCCCAGTACAACGCTGGCCTTCAGAAACTCGAGGGGGTGCAGGAGGACGGGATGAGTGACTACTTCGTGCAATACACCATCCGGACCTATAGCCGCATCTTGAGTGTGCCGAAGCTTTACGCCCTGAGCGCACTGCGTAAAGCACATGAGCCAGACTAAAAAAACACGGGGAGGGGGGCGCGTGCATACGCGCACCTGCTGTTTCTTCTGCGTTGTTTTGACGCCCCAAAACCAACCCTTGGAAACCCTCGTTGTTTTGCACGACAAGGGGGGGGCGCGCGCGCGCACCTGCTGTTTCTTCTGCCTTTATGCCCAAAAACCAACCCTTGCCTTGGGGACGGCCCGTCTCTTCAAAGGTTCGCTACCTCCAAAAGCAGGCCTTATATAAGGGTCATTTGACCTTTAAGCGTCATTTGGGGATATAGAGGTCATTTGAAATCGCGACGAAAGTGTATCATCGAACAAGAAAACAAGATGCACGAACAAAAAAGATGCACACGGTGTTGTGCAAAGCGAAGTCACCAAACATTGTCGTACAGCTGCAGCTGCACTTGTACAAACTTCACCCGATAACACGTGAGCACTGAGCACGGAAACTTCTAAGCAGAAGTTTGAGCCAAGCATTTGAGCACGTTTGAGCCAATTCGGGTTTAGGATTTCACCGAAAAGCATCGTGAGCATCGAAAATTCGAGAAGAAGCATGGAAGCTTGAGCCGAACACATGGAGCATTATAAAAAAGTTTGAGCCAATTACATTAGGGCGTTCGGGTGTTTAGGGGCTTTAGGGCTGTAGGGTCTTCGGGCGCGAGGGTCAGGTTCAGAGAGTTGGGAAACCCACACCACAGCAAGACCCAGAACTCCCTGAACTCCCGAAGCCCTCGTTGGCTCGGTCACTTCTCGGTCTTTTCACACATGGTCTTTAAACACACTTGCGAAGGCTGGTCTTCAAAGTCACCAGATGTCTCTACAAGACATTCACGCTCGCAGTTTTATGCGAGCACTTCCTGAACATCTTCAAGCACCAGCGAACATGGTCCTCATCCATAAAAGTGGCATCGTACACCGGATTTCTTTTGCCACCATGGCCTTCCAAGAAATGTTGAAGTATGTGAAACTTCGGCCTCGTCTTGAACAGCAGCTTTCCCGCCTCGTGCGCATTCACTGCTAGCTGCAGATATCCATGGAAAAAAGCAGAGCCAGCACTCGAACTTGATCCCATGCCTCATCAGACAAGAAGCAGCCTGAATCAAAGAGGAACTCGCAGGTATGATTGGCAACCCATACAACGCCCGGCAAGCCGTCGTACGGTGGCGGCGGCGGCCTTTCCACAAGTGTCGTCGCCAACCAACCAAGAAAAACAGCCGTGTCGGCTGCAGAGCCCTTAAATTCAGGACATTCATCCCATCCAAGGCCATTCTTCGTGAGCTTCTTGATCGAAATGTAGTGGCTTTTTTGCTTTCCAAAAGCTTTCACAGCTGCAAGGATCTGTTTCAACCTGGCATTGATATTTTTGCGGAAAACCAGTGTTTGCCGGTGGCAATGGTTTTCAGAGCCGAGCCCACCAGGTCACGAGCCACACACCCAAGTGCCATGTATGCATATAGTCGGTTCGAATCATAGAGAGCTGGAAGTAATGAAGTCTCGCGAAAGCAGGCTCATCGGTGCACGGTAGCCCACAGTTGCCATCATGATGCATTGTGCTCCGCCACTCAGCTGCTTCTGAAACATCAGTGTATACAGTACTGAAAGATTTGCGCCCCATCTGGCCTCGCAATAGAAGCAAACCTGAGTTGGATAGGCATAACCACACGAAATTCCTGCACTTACAGCCTCTATATAGGGTTCGTACACAATTTCTATAGGTTTTAGGACGGGAGACAAAAGCCCCAAGCCCCAACAAACAATGGAACAAACCCTTAATCAAAGATCGTGCCATGTGCGGTGGCGGCACCTTCTCGGATCCCGGCTTGCGGGTGAGGTTGAAGGCTTGGCCCATTTGCTTCAAGTCGCCTCTAAATCCCACAGGAATGAAGTAGTATACCTGATCAGGGAGGACTGGGATCTAATAATATTTGCACAGATCCTGGGTTTGTGATTTAGGGCTGGGTTTTTAATATCAAGCACCTCGTCACCCATCTGAAGACCTTCTTGGCTCAGCTTGTTGAAGTCGTCCACAATAGCAGCATTCAGGGCTTGAAGTGTTACATTCGTCTTGGCCCGAATGAGGGAGTTCTGCACCAATAAGGAACACATAATGTAGCGGGAGGCTTTGGAGTCTGTGCGGCATTCGGAGAGGTCTGGTGTCCTAGAATGTTAGTTATTATAGAGCAATCACAGATTTGAGAAACCCTGCTAGCACCCCTTAAAAGGGAAAGAAACCATGCAGGACAAGCCAAGGTTCCACGAAGCCAACATCCATGAAGTACGGTTGAGCGTCGCTTCATCGCCCCAAATCAGTACAGGAATGGCCCGATGGTATAAATCAGGGCGGCCACCCAACAAAGGAATACTCAGCTCTTCCAGTCTTTTCTCCCAATACTTCTCCAGGGCAGCTCTGTCCGGGATCATTGTGCTCAAGAATCCTTCTTGCAGAAGGCATCGTGCCTTGGATGAGGTTTTTTACATACGGACTGCAACACATTGGCTTTGTGGGTTCAGTAATTGATTACCATCACACCCAAAATCATAAAAGAATTGCCACTAGTACTTACAAATATCGGGAAACGAGGTTGGAAGGAAGAAGAACAGGGAATGCTTCGATGGCCTCTTCGTCCAGATCGTAGTTCCATGATGGGGCAGTAATCCAGGTGAGCTCACAGTCGAAAGACGACCCAGTTCCAGATAATCGCGAATGAAACTCGGCCTCTCGTAGAGGCCTGCTGCTGTAACCATCCAGTAAACGAGACCCATAGGCCCTAGGCATCTCCTTAAGCTGTGGTTTGGGATTTGGGATTTATTTGCTATCTATCTATTTATATATATATATATAGATACAGGGATACCGTGCTTATATTCGGTGGGTTGTGTTACAACTAGAACCCCAGCAATATTGGCAAGTCACCCAGGTCACAGGCCACTGTCAAAGTCGTGTCACCAGCACACGTAGCTCGAACCAGCCTTGGGCAGGGAGCTTTCGGATTCTAGTTTCGGTCTAAGTGGGCTTTTGAATCATGCAATGAAGAATTACAGGTGTATGGACATATGGAGTTTGGGGTGAAGGATTTGGTTATTCAAAATCAAGGCGCTTCTCATCGAGGACATCAGCCACCTTCGGCGGCTCGGCAGCCTTCTTGGCACCTGCACACGTCGCACTTGATCGGATTTGGGGATTGGAGACCAACCGGGATGCTCACAGTAGTCAGTAGAGCTTTCGAAAGGATTGTTTTGGCCCCAACGCTTTGCTTGGTTCGAGATTGCCTGCATGCAGCCATAACTACAAATGCAAGCGGCAAATTGGCATGTGGAGCATCCAGCACCTGTTTGGTGCACGGCCTCACACTCCAAGCCCCGGTGGCCCCTTGCGCTATGGAGGTTCTCCGCAAAGTTTTGCAGAGGTTCCCCTAGCAAGAGGATCCCACATATGCAAGTCGTACACATTTACGAGCCCAAGACCCTGCTAAGTAGTAAGGATTATATAGGTGTCGGAAGGATCAATGAAACCGTAGACCCCAACTTCTATCAACATCCCGAAATCTGCGATCTTCAGTGCTGCACTATAACCAGCAAATGCACGACCACGTACATTGTAACTCTTCGAAGGAAACGATGTGGTTCCTGGGTAGAGACCACATCCTCATTGCTATCACCGGTGCACTGCGAAGATAGACTTCGTAAAAGGGCCCAGGCAGTAACAGGATTTGGGGTAGCAGAGTTTTAAGTTCGTAACGATATGCACCAGCAATCACCCGGAGAATCATATCAGGCAGCCCTCTTCTGGAGCTCCTTCAGCAGGCCTTTGATTTGCCCTTTGCGCAAAGAAAGCTTTGGAACCTTGGCTCCCAAGCACCCGAAGCACACTAAGCCCAAAGAAAAAAGTCGCAATCGACAAACCAAAACACAACACTCATCGATATCCAAGGAAACTTCATCGTGGATAGTGTCGCACTGGCCATCCATGTCCTCGGCTTGGGCATCTGGGTCCAATTTGTTGAACCTCGGTGCAATCAAGATCACATGGAGGTGTGGATATGGGGTAGAAATCAGCTAATTTAGGCTGGTTGCTTCCTCGCAAGCATTTCGAGCCTCTTCTTGTGACCTTTGAGGTCCTTGAGCAGCCTCTGGTAGTCATCATCAGAAGCATCCCCCATATCAAAGATCAGGTCCGTGATGCCATTCACACTCTTCTTGAGCTCCTTGCCTTGCATTTGACAACCAGAACACCGCCACTGACGATGACAACGACAATGCAAGAGAATCTTAAAGACAATTGTTTTGACAGTCGAACAATTGTCGCAACAATTGCCGCAAGTTCCAAACAATTGCCGCAGCGTCTGGGTACACCAGTTTAGCGCCGGGGGTTCTAAAAACACTTAATCTTAAAGTGCAACCTAGCAGCACCACTTTGCATGCTTGTCTTTGGAGCACTTGAAAACCTCATTGATCAAGGAGGTGGCTTTAACAGTGGTCGCCGTAGATCCCGTCGTGGTGTGGCTTTCGCTCCCGGCCGTCTCTGATTGCATCCAGCACCTCACTGGGTTCAGGATGTAGGCCCCCCCTAGATATGGAATCAAAACATATCAAAACCATATCTCGCTGTCTCTCTCTCGAGAGAGAGATCTCTCTCGAGATCTCTCTCTCTCTTTCTCTCTCTCTCTCTCTCTCTCTCTCTCTCTCTCTCTCTCTCTCTCTCTCTCTCTCTCTCTCTCTCTCTCTCTCTCTCTCTCTCTCTCTCTCTCTCTCTCTCTCTCTCTCTCTCTCTCTCTCTCTCTCTCTCTATCTTCGGGTGCTATGGTCTTTTTGGAATTTTACAAAATCTCGAGGTTTGAGCTGACTCAATTCGTCCTTGCGCTGATCGAAAGCCCTCAGGACGTCGGCCTTCAGCGGTGCTTGCTGGGTCGTGGCAGCCTTCTTATTGAGGAGGCCCGGATCGGCGCCAGGAATAAGAGCATCAAAGAATTGTGATCCCGGACGACAGTTCGCTTTGAAGTTCTGCTTCAGCCTTCAGTGACTAGACAGAACTAGACACAACAAGCAGGCCTGCACATGTTCATGTTCAACATCCAATGCAAGCCGTGCTCCTGTACTCGGTGCTTTCCACCTGGGTGCGATCCACTTTGCACCAGTTTGAGGTGTCAGGAAGAGAATCTGGTGCTTGTTCATCACGTTCCCCCACTTGGGTTGCAATTATGTGTTGCATTTTCTGCCTTAGCTGCAGATTGCAAGCGTGGTGAAAGGAGACAGAATAGAGCTTGAGCGAATCGTTATAATTTGCTGCCGAAGTACTCGCTGAAGTAGTGTGGCTTTCTGTGCATGTTCTTCACAGGGATCTGCGTCCAGACTTTCTCGCCACGCACACCGGACTCCTGGGAAACCTCGATGGCGCTCTCGCAAGCCTGCAAGTTCTGGCCCGAAAGCACCCAGTTGCGCAACAGCTTGCGCTTCTCCTCAGCACAACCACCGATCATTCGAGCCATGTTGGTTGATCACGACACACACACACACACAAGCACAGACACTTGCGCCCACCCACCCACACACACACACACTTAAGTGGACCTCTCTCTCACTCTCTTGCTCTCGGCACTCACCCTATGTCTCTCTGACTCTCTGCTAAAGTTTAACTATGCCCTAAAGTAGGAAATTAGAAAAACCAAATCGAGTTTAGATGAAGTGTCAATACAGATATAATGTTGTTAAATTAGGCTAAAGTAGTCAGGCCAAGGTATAATTTGGCGAGCGACGTCCAGGGTGCCCTCCTGCAACTCCAGCATGCTCGGGTAGTTGGCCAGTGCTCCAGCTTCGTGCATTCGGTTCTTAGCATATATAAAAGGCACACCTTCAAATGCTTCTCGCGGGAGAAATATTCAGGGATCTATTCAGCAAGCGGCGAGTTTGGCATATTCTTTTCGGTGCGTAGCAGATGTAATCCTCTGAGACGGCTCCTCCGGCTTGACATCTGACATCTCCGTTGGTCTTGGAACCGGCTCGGCTTGAGTCTTGATCTTTATGTCGCGGCGGGAAGACCATTGTTCGCCGGGGCAGGCGACGGCGAATCGTGGAGCACATGCACCTTGGCCAGGGCCCTGACAGGCGTAGCCACAGGCTTCGATGCAGCGGGTTCTTTCGAAGCGTCTTCGGGCACGGGGTCCTTTTCCGAAGTGGTACCTTTAAAATTTCGAGTCGCTGCTGAGCTGTCGGCCTTTTCCAGTTCCAACTGCTGCGCACGCTGCAACAGCATGCTCATGTCAAATGCAGTTGCAACTTGGCTTGCCGAGGGCCCGAGATCGCTGAGATTCGTCCGGGAGTCCTGGCGGTCCTTGTTGGTGAGGCGGCCTGAGTGCAGCCTGGCTTGACCGTCCGCAAAGGTACTACCAGACCTCAGACCCGATTGTGCATGTGATTAAATTGATCGCAACCGAAGTTGAGTATGTGAGACATCATGTAAACATTGCAATCAAAGCACGCTTGGCTGTCATTCGCATCACCATGAGGCGGCTCCGGCCCAGGCAGTGCCAGCAGGCGCTGTGCATCCGGCCCCGACTTAACAGGCGCAGGAGTCATGGGAGCAGAATTTCTGTGAGCCTTCAAATCAGCCTCCAGCTCACTCCCTTGAGGAAGTCCTTGTCTCCATAGGTCGTACTCATAGCAGAGCTCATCCCAATCCTTGTAGAAGCGCACTGTCCTCGTCGTCTTCCTCCAAGTTGGGGTCCTCGGGGATCTGGTCTGCTTCTGCGTCTTCGGGGATCTGGTCTGCTTCTGCGTCTTCGGGGATCTGGTCTGCTTCTGTGTCTTCGGGGATCTGGTTTGCTGCACCAGTCTTACCTCTGAGTCGCTTGGACGGCGCCTCGAGCACCTCAGCCTCAGGTTCATGCACAAAAGCTCCTTTGCGCTTCAATGATAAGGAGCCTTGGCTTTAGAAGCTTTGGCTTTCGGAGCCACAGAGCTTCTCGTGCCAGTGTCCACAGAATCGACTGGAGCTTCAGACGGGGGCTGCTTTCTGGATTTCTTGCCGGCTTGCTTGGCTGGGGGCTGCTTTCCGGATTTCTTATCGGCTTCCTCGGCTTTGGTCTTCTTGCGCTTCGGCTGGGGTTCATCGGCTTCGGCCGGGGCTGCTGACTCACCTGCTGAGGAGTTCGTGTTGGCTTTCTCGGTTTTGCTGGGCTTCTTGGAAGACTTCTTCGCCACAGACTCACGGAAAGCAAGTAAAACAGTAATGGCATCAGGGTAGCTCAGCTTCTCTTTCTTCATCATGTCACCCAATGTCATATCCGCCACTCCCACTGGTGTTGTAAGTGGGATGCTGGGGGGCCTCCATTTGGAGGAACTGGAAGGTGCAGCTGTTTTGTGATCCCGCAATGCTTCCTTGTACTTCAAGCCACGAGGCCTTCATGATAGAGCTGACTAAAGGATCTTCCTGCCTTCTGCAGGGAGCTATAGACGGCTTTGCGGCAGTGTTCGACGCTATAGATTTGTAATAAGCACAGATTCCACGCGATTTAGCGGTCGTGGCATGGATTTAACGTACATTGGCATATTTTCCACGCGACGACTTTTGCTGTGGATTGAAAGATCCTAGCTAGTCCGAACGCTGCATTGCCCCAATCCAAGCAAAGCAGCTCTATAACTCGATCTATGTATACAGCTAGCTAGGTATAATGAGGGACAATTCAATGCAGGGATTGTGCATGGGAATTCCACACAAACAGCCGGACTATACAAGCCGACCATCTCATTGAGGATTCCAGCTGCAAACGGGCCGATGCCAGCAGCAATGTCCTCGCTGCATGGGCGACACGGGGCTGGTCTGCAAAGTTCGAATCCCTACAGAAAATGCAATCAAGGCACAGCTTCTGAAGGCTGGGCTCTTGGCAGAACCTCGCGGCAGCTGCCGACCTTGTGGACTCTTGCCTTCCATCTCTTCTCACGGCCCCGGTGCGGGGAGCCGAATCGAGGAATGCGGTCAGCGCAGCGTCATGTGCGCCCTGTCGGCCATTGCATTGCCATGCCCTCATTGGCTTTGGGGCTGTGGAGCCCCAGCTTGGAGGAGCTGGCAAAGCATCCTCAGGCACGGGTCTTTCAGCCATACGTGGATTCAATGACAGCCCGGGTCGATATTCTCCCTGCAGAGTAATTATGACCGTCCCGAAATACGATGCCAGGCTCTCGCGGCTCTTTCATGTGTTTCCGAGGTTTGCGAGCTTTTCTCGTGGACTTCTGCGCTTTTCTGCGCTTTTTTTGTTGTTTTCCAATGGTTTTCGTGCGCTTTTCTATGGTTTTACCATTGATGTTGCGCGTTTCGTGAGAGGAGGAGAGGAGGGGAGGAGAGGAGGAGAGAGGAGGAGAGGAGGAGAAGACGATGCAAGGAGAGAGGGAGGAGAGGAGAGGAGAGGAGCGAGGAGGAGGGGGGAGGAGGGGAGGAGGGAGGAGGGCAAAAAAGAAGAGAGCACTCAAACAATGCACCTATATATATATATATATATAGATAGATAGATAGATAGTGCAATCCGACGCAGCCAAGGCACTTCAATCGATCTCGGATAGAATCCTGAGCTTTGGACTGACTTAAACGGTCCAGGTTTAGAGTTGCAGTTGTTTCTTTCGTGGATGGCTGCATGCACTGCTGCAAAGCTAATTGGAGAAGCCAGCGAAAAAAACAGCACATTCACACGGCTTTTTCCTGCACCAAAGCTTGCATATGTGGGCCGGGTGTGCACTATTTGTCGTCGTCTGATGCACTGCTGCTGGTAGCGTACACTGCGGAGCCGAGGACCAAAGCCGAGGCATTGGATGGCGACCGAGATCTGCGACGACGTCGTGCTTTGGCGTCCACTTTTTCACTGGACTGAGTCTTACCCTTGTCCTTCTCCGCCAGAATCTCCATAACCCTGCGCTTCCTTCGGAGCTCCGCGGTCTCACACTGCACATCCTCCTGTACCGGCTCACTCTTTACTGCAACGACTTCCTTGTCCTCCTTGCCCGAGGAGGATGCTGCCGCTGCTGCCACCGTTGCCGCTGTTGCCGCTGCTTCTGGCTTCTGTGGCATGTGCTTCGACGACGGCTTCATGGTAGCACAGAGATCGAACGGGGGATCGACAGAGCACACCTAGGTATTCTTGATCCGGAACGGAGCGGGCGTGTCACACTGCTGTTTTGCTGAAACGTACCCAGACAAGTGCAATATAATAAAGGCCGAGGTTCCCATTGGCCTTTCAGAACCACGTCTTTGGACCGGAGGAGGTAGTGGCAGCATTCCGGAAGTCCAGCCTGGGATGATTAATTAAGCATAGACGATATAGATCAGAATCACAGCTTTTGAAAGTACTGAGCCTAGAGGCCTCCAGGCTCACCGGGCAGCTCCAGGCACCAGCAGACAACCGGTCGGAAAATAATTCATAATCCGAATTGCCAAGGTCCACATCGGCGTGACAACGAGGTCCTGGCATCTGATCCTTGGCACAGAAAGAATTACGGTGGATGCCCGCATTGGAAGCAACAAGAGACTCTCTTTGCGGTTTGGAGCAGCATGGTTCAGCCTGTAGTGCGTAGCAAGGGCTCTCGCGAACTTTTCCGTGTATTGCCTAAGCTTGCAAGGACACAAAAAACTCATTTCGCCTGCCACGGTCAATCATGCTAGCATGACGATCCTGATCACACACAGCCTAGTCACTGGGAATCTTTGAGCAGCTTGGGCAAGCCAGTGAACTTCTTCTTCACACTTCGCCCATGTGCACTTCTACTCTGTGAGTGCACTGCAAGCTTTATTGTCTTCATCATCTTTGTTCTCTCCTCTACACTCAGATATCCTGCTCTGGCCACCAAGGCTTCAACCAAGCCTTGCCAATTCGACAGCAGCATGTGCCTCTTCAGCGAAGGGCTGCCGAATCGAATCATGTAGAAGAAGCCCTTGAAGACCTTGTCCGAGTTGGTGGGGTTGTAAACAGGCATTAGAATGAACACATTGTATTGCGTATTCATCGAGGACTGTAGGCATGCCTAGTAGCAGGGGCTCTTTCCAGCAGCCATTGAAATGCCGGGTGGTCCACAAGACATGTCTGTGAGGGCTGCTCCAAAACCCATCGACCATTACGAGCACAAATGACCAGGATAATCATCGCTACTCGTACCAGCAAAACATTCCCCACGTGCACGAAACCGTAGCCCTCGTTGCCCTTCGGCGTGATATGGTTTCTCCCGGAAGTGCTTCTTGACCTCAGAGAAAGGCAGACATACACAGTAGGTTGCATATTGGCATGCGCTAAGCACAAACCACTAAATCAGTGCACCAAGCCACATCACTGAGTAAGATGCACATGGGAGGCCAATGACACAGAGGCCTGTATCCATCTTGAGACGACGAGCTTCATTCAGGGCCGTCCTTATATAGTGAGAACACAGGTCCAGGCTCCCCAACACACATGTAGACTCGCTTCACAGCTTTCAGTCTAGTCTAGTCACAGGAAGCCAGATATGCTCATCAAATCATGGCCCATCGGATCATTATCCAAATCCAGGGATGTTCCAATCAGACCCAGATCCTCAGGGAATCGATCTTCGGTTGATTTCGAAAGACTCCTCCTAAACTGACAATCCCAGGTTCGGTGCGGAAGCTGGCGCCGACAGAATCGCAGCCAGAGAAAAGGTGCAAGAAATCAAGGTCCTGTGCGGGCTCATCGGAATTCTGGTAAATATCTTATAATCCAGATGGGAGACGTGGCAGAATGCTGATAGAAGCAGTCCTCATTTTGTAGGGCCTTTTCGTGAAAGGCCAGGAGCACCACACACATGATCAATTGCAGCGGGGCACCCCATCGTAACAGCTCTGCTACGACCATGGCCACTGGTGGCCCCAGCTGTGATCTAAAGCGTAGCAGCCTGGAGCCCTGTGCACAGAAAGAGAGTTTCAGTGCAGAACATGTCAGGCTCAATTTGGTATGATACACAGAAAACGATTTCAGGCTTTGAATGATGCCGGGCACTTGCAGCTGGTCTCAGGTTGTCTCAGGTGCATTTCGACTTGTAGACCAGAATTTACACTGCAGAAATTTGCACATGGAATAAAGCTGCAGAGCCTGAAAGCTAAATGAAGCGTCGTCGCTTCAATTCGTTCTGCGATAAGCCTTCCAGCCAGGAAGCCCTTGCAGGGCTCTGATTCCACTTTTGAGAAGCTTCCTTCCATGAGAAGCCCCGGTCGCGCTTCCTTGCAATGTACCTCAAGCGAGCTTCTTTGTAGGATCCAGGCACATATGCACAATCCGCCGTCATCGTCCTCTTCATGCGCTGCATGGCCTCGGTTTCCTCGCCCTTCTTATCTGTGCTGGGATCTTGTTTCTCCTTCACTTCTTGGGGTCCTTCTTCGCCTGAACCTTTGAATTGGAGGCCTGCGCCTTCTTCGCTTTGGGCTTTTTGGAGGCTTTGGCCTTCTTATGCCCGTCAGGATCCTCCTCATCGCCCTTGCCGGGTCCATTTGCAGCACCGCCCTCATCATCTTTGGCCCACCTCGATTGCAAAATGACGACCCACCCGCAAGCAACCAAACAGCAACATCAACACAGTTCTTGAAATTGACATGGAGCACAACCATATTGAAAATGCAACCGAGCAACTGTACACTGGGCAGGAACGGCTTTGCGGGCTCCGAAGGTACCAAGGTCCGAAGGCTATCCAGAACCTGCAGTCTCTATATTTAGCAAATTGAAATCACAACAGGCATCCCCCCCAATATTGAATACACATCAGACAAGAAGCCTTCTCGGGAAGCATCCTTCTGGACACCTTTCTTGGGCTTCTTATTTTTCGAAACTGCTTTGGAGTCCGCAGCTTCTGCCGTCGATGCCGCAGCAGGCTCCTGCTTGGCGCACTTGGCTTGCAGCCTGGCCAAGACCATCCTCGGATATAGCATTGCTCAAGCTGATGAAGACAACGCTCGGACTGTTCAAGGCAGCATGCCAGCATCCACCTAAAACTAACTATTCCACGAAAAGGCTCTGCATCTCACCAGTCAAAGCTGGGATATGGAGCGGCGGGGTCAGCACCGAGCTGGAGCTCTCAACCTTGTGTTCATTGGAGTGCAAATGGCAACACAAAGGGACATCCCACTGAACAAATATTCGGAAGAAGCTGCATCGTCGTGCTCAGCCAAAGTAGACAGAGCAGCCTCTTCATCTTCAGGTGATTGGCTGTCCTCCTCACCCTCCGAGTCAGAATCCTTTGCGTGCTGGATTGCTAATGTGGCTGCACACCGTCATGCGTGGGTCACAAGTAGAAATCACAAGCCCAGACTCCTCACCGTCCAGGTATCCAGCCAGCTCAGCCTTCAATTCCCGGAGCTGGGCCTGATGGGAACTCCTTGCTCGACGGGCAAGGTGCTTGAACTTGGTCACCTCGGCTACAGACAGGCAAAGGAACCCATTTCGATCGGAACAAATCCCACTGTAGGTATGTGACCAGCCGCAAGCTTCCGGATTGCTTGGCCAGTTCGACAGGCCCAGTTCTGGACGGCAGGTGCACTTATGAGCACACCTTTAGGCAAGATCTTGTTGTTGTTCACCAAATGCAATATCGCATCGCTGTATATATAAGCGCTGTGGCGCTTGCGCGACTTCAGCTGTCCTCTCACTGCTGCAGCAATGACCTTAATATGTTGAGCAACAAGCTTTGATCTGTATGCACTACGTTCCATATGCTATGATATATTCAGGTGGGGCACTCTCGGGTTGGCGATGCAATCTTTGCGTGAAACCACCTTCCTTTTTGTGAGCAGCTTGCCCGATGGGTCGATCACCATGTTCAAGCCTGCCTCAGATTGCAAATATTGAGCTGCAAGAACTCATGCAATACAACATGCCTTATATAATTCTTCAAAGGTGCAGAGATGAGGGACGGCTCCTTGTTCAGCTCCTCCGACACACGTACAGCCTCAGAGCCTGGTTCAAAATGAACCTTTTCAGGAATCACAGCAGCCATGGCGAGCAAAAGGCGAACCCCACTGCACAGGAAGTTTGCAATGACCGAGGTCAGGACCTCAGGAACCCTAGCTTTTATTTAGGTCTGCAGGGCATGATCTGGCATCTGACACATGCCGAGCTCGAACAAAAAAACTGAAGCACTCGTCAATCTTATCCTGCATACTGCGCAAGCACTCACTGCACTGCACACTGCTTCAGTTCCATGCTCCTGCAAAAACACATTGCATGAAGCCGCCGACTGGCGCCTGAGTCATCGCCTGGATCACGTGTGACCCTGCAGATCTTCGGCTTGTACTTTGCCGGCCGAGGCATCCTGCACGGAAGGTGCTCGTTGGAACAATTAAAACAACACAGAGCAGCCAAACCTTCTATGGAGGCCATACAGCAAATCTAGAATCCCGATTGTTTCCTGACCCTGGCATTCTGAAACTCTGACCGGAACCTGTTCATTCTGTACCGACCTTGATGCACCATCGCCGCTTCACAGCTTCACACCAGTCCTGCACAGCACGAGCTGTTCACACACCGTTTCTCGACACTCTTGACATTCACAGAACCCATATGTGCAGCAGAAGGGCCAAGCTGCATAGAAAAACCTCAGAACGTCGCGCTCGAAGTTGTCGAAGAGGAAAAAGGTCCTCCAAACAAAGTATTTGTCCAGGTCTCTGTTTGTCGGAAAACTGAACTTCAAGACCGCCCGGTCCTGCCCACAAATCTTGCAACGGAGCACCATGCACCCCACGTGTGGGGCCCGCAGGGGTTGCAACTCCGAACTGACAGCTTGTGGAACATGCACTTTCACACATTTATTTGTCAATGCCACGAGCTTTCAACTCGCTTGCCTGCACATGTAGAGCTGCAGACATGTAGAGCCAGCTGCACACACCGACTCGGGCAGAGTTTGCGGACACGATCACTGCAGCATGTGCATCTCTGCGATCTTGCGAACTGCACTTGCAAAACTGCATGCAGACTTCGATCGACCTGCAGAAAGAATTTATTATCACATCTAGGGAATTCAGGAATTAGGGTTTTTCTCTCCCGCACTCGTTCCGCCGAAGGTCAAATCTTCCCTACGCATGCATGAGCGAAATTGGGGGAGGGGTCCCGGCATAGAGCATCATGGGCAAGATATTCTGCCCAAAATATGTCGAAATGCATGAGTTGAGCCAATTCGGTGCAGTTCGGTCTTGTTCGATCCCGTGCACAACGACCCATGGCCGGTTTAAGGGACATTTCAAACGTACCTTATTGAAAAGCGCAACGTCAGCTTTTTTAGGGGTCAAGCCGTCCCCAAGGTGGAAACCCTCGTTGTTTTGCACGACAAGGGGGGCGCGCGCGCGCACCTGCTGTTTCTTCTGCCTGTTTGATACTCGAAAACCAACCCTTGGAAACCCTCGTTGTTTTGCACCCTATCCTGCAGGAGGAAAACAGTGGGGAAAGGCCAGCATGTTCAACGGCATCGCGGTTTTCGAGGCACTCGTTGACAAGTGCAAGGATGAATCCCGGATGATGTGGGCATTGCAAACTATGAAGGACTTGGTGGTGTGCAAGCTCGCCCATCCGAAGGAGCTGAATGGCAAGGCACTTCGGCTCATGAAGAAGAAGTTTCTGCGCTGGTTTACGAGCACCTGGATGCAGAGCATATAGGCTTTGGCGTCGACGATTTGAAGCTGTTCGGGGGCGAGCTGTCGGAGCACGAGTCCTTCAGACAACTCTGTGGCTATCCAGGTGAGGCAGACCATGACATCGCCTGGCAGGCACACCTGAGCGCCTCTGCGCGAAAGGCAGTTGCACCCCTCCTGGAAGCTGTCCATGAAGGGGAGCTCTGAGCCCATGGAGATCGCGAAGACGGAGCCCTTCAAGGATCCCATGCAAAGATTGAGGAGCTGGTTGTCAAGGACGAGCCCAAGTTGGACGTCCAGGGAGAGCACGAGCGTGACAACGCGGCCCCGGAGAAGGTGGCCCAACGTCCTTCGCCGGAGGTCCTGGAGAAGGCATCGGAAGAGCATCGAGACGATCTCTGGGAGTTCCTGAATGTGTGCGTTGCTTTGCTGCAGTCAGCTCTTGTGCGGCTTGAATTTCATGCGCTTCTGTTTCCCCCGCATTGTTCAGGAGAAACTTGTTGCTCAGTTCTGGACCGCTGTGCCGGAAGGGGGTGGCAAGGCGGAGCTGGACACGGCCCTGAAGAACATGGTGCTTGCGGAGAGTTTTAAGAAGATGAGGGAAGTGGAGCAGGCACTCTTCTGGTTCGATTCCAAATCCAAGGGCGAATCGTCCTCGCACCCTCATCTGCGTCTGCCTGGATTCAACGCGAGCGTGCAGACATCGTTCAAGAATGCCCTGCAGGTGACGCTGGACATACTCCGGGCTCGTCAGCTGCCTCCGAATTTCCATGTGCCGTCGTACAGCTGCCTCGGCTTGTCCGAAACCGGCAGCGACACAGCCGAAAAGACATGCAGCCCCTCCATCTGCGGCACTCAGCCTTTGGTCGGACGCCTTTGCCGAAGAGCCTTCTCGGAGTAATTGCATAGCTGTGTCCAATTCTTTTTGATTGCCTCGGCATCGCTATTAACGAACAACGGCTGCAGCTGGTTGTCCAGGTGGCGGAATCCGTCCAGGAAGGCCACGTGCAGAGGCACGACAGTGGGACCGATCATGGTAAACCAGTATGACAGCCAGGATGTGTGGAAGCTGGCACCAAGCGATGAGAAGGCTCTGCTCGGCAAAGCTGGAAAAATCTTGAGCTCTGGCGGCCTGCCCGAGGCGATGCGGCCACTCCGAAGCTCTGTCTCTCTGGCCTCCAGCCGGCAACATGTTTCGGCATGCCAAGAGAGTATTACTCCGAAATCATTCATGCCTTCAATGTCGGCTTCGTCATCAATGCCGCAGAGACGGATGGCCTGTTGGCATTGCAGTGCCTGCTGGCGCAGCGGCCCTGCATATCGATTTGCCACACGCCGGAGCACGTGTCCCTGTTGCGAGGGCGACTGCTGGAGCTGACGTGGGCCGAGATGACAAATTCCAAGTCCTCCATTTATGAGGCCAAGATGCGCTTCGGCTGCATGGTAGGTTGTGTGTGTGTGTGCGCCCTGTTCTTTGCTTCTGATTTCCTAGCATGCAGCCCAGGGCGAAGATCGTGGATGGCATCCAGGGCGAAAAGGAGGAGGAGACTCCTGCAGAAAAGGGGGCCAAGAGTAAGGGCAAGGGCAAGGGAGGGAAGAAGGGCCAGGGAAAGGGGAAAGGCGGCAGGGGACGTGATCGGGTTCGATTGGCACAGGCACAGGAAGGCAAGACCCTGCCCAATTCCCCCAAGCGCAAATCCCGGAAGCAGATCCTGGAACGACTTAATTAAGCGACTCCGTGGTGTACAAGCAGCTGGTCAGCTGGTCAGGCAGCTGCTGATGTGGAAGAGCTCCCGTTGCAGGAGGACGTCTCGGCCAGTGAACGTGTGACCGTCGAAAGGTGTGATTTTCATTCTGTGTCACTCTTCGATCTTGGCAGATATGTCGTCAGGGGACCGGCTTGAGGTACAGATTCCTAATTGGCAGAGCATGCACGCATTTTGTGAGCCGCCCGTGGTTCATTCTGTGATGTCACTCTTCGATCTTCGCAGATATGTCATCAGGGGACCAGCTTGAGGTACAGATTCCTAATTGGCAGAGCACGCATTTTGTGTGCCGCCCGTGGTTCATTCTGATGTCACTCTTCGATCTTCGCAGATATGTCATCAGGGGACCAGCTTGAGGTACAGATTCCTAATTGGCAGAGCACGCATTTTGTGTGCCGCCCGTGGCAGATATGTCTTCAAGGGACCGGCCTGAGCTACAACTTCCATGTCGTGTGCCGCCCGTCGAGAAACGTGCAAAATGTACAGACACCGCATCGGCTGTGCTTCCAAGCATATGCGCAAAATCTACCACTGCGGCATCCTGCGCCATCCTTTCACATACTGCTGCGGCATCCTGCGCCATCCTGTGACATGTTGGAGCTCAGAATGCATGTTCTCTCAGGTCCCGGCCGCGGCTGCTTCCAGTCAGACTACGTTGCCAGCCCGGCATGCATGCGCAAGGGTTGGGATCTTCACCTTCTCATGTGCCCGCCGCAGACAGGGTCTGTCAGTGTCGCAAGCACGCACCTGGTCTACAACTGTATCTAATGCTAAATTCAGGATCCCTCAAGATCAATAGCAAGAACTTCTGCTAGTGCTCATCTACCCGTCTGCCCGACCCGATGCCCCCGCGGAGGAAGGCGCCGAAGCGGAATCGTACAGTTGTGGCTACAGCGAGTCCAGAGCAAGCTCTGGAGGATATTTTCAATGCCTTCATCCCCTTTGACACCCTCGCGGCAGGGGGTGACAGTGGGCTCCTGCTGCAGCGGATGGTGTTTGGAACTGTTTGCAGCGCGGGAGATCACCAGAGACTTCGGCGTGGCCTTCATCCCTGTCTTCGGGTGCGACATAGACCGCAGTGCTGCTGAGGTCTGCCGTGTGGCCCACACTCATACCTACTGGCATGAAGACTGTACACAGGACAGCTTCCTGCGTATGCCACAAGTGGACTTTTTCGCATGCGGCTTTCCCTGCCCTAGCTACAGCGTTCAGGGCGTGAGGCTGGGCCTTGAGGACCTTCGCGGACAGCTGATATTTTATATCATCCGATTCATAGCCATTCGTCGGCCGCATACCTTTGTCTTAGAGAATGTCAGCAACCTCTATCACGAGTTTCCAGAAGTTTTGTCTTGCTCCTGGAAATGCTTTCGGCAGTACCCGGGCAGCACGGTGGATCACATACATTACGAGGTCAGCTGGCAGAATTTGAATTGCCGGAAGCATGGGGGTCTCCCGCATCACAGGGAGCGGCTTTTCAAAGTGGGGGTTCCAAACGTGCCCAGCGGATGTTCCATGATGTGGCCAGCGGAGGCAGGATGACATGTCACTTCGGCCTTAAGCCAAACCTCACAGCAGCCATGCTTCCTGCCTGCAGGTGGCTATGCGCAGCATCGACGAGTTTGTGATGAAAGCTCAAGAGGACACTGGACTCGGACAGGTCCTGCCGGGCCGGTTGCCAGCTTCAGAGCGGCACAGACACCTCTTGCTGGACGTGATTGAGCGCCTGGCAGCGGCAGGCTTGGACCCACTGACAGCTCGGGCAGTGATCAACCTCGGGGGCACGAAGGCTCACTTCAACATTGGTTACATTGGTTATTGTCCTTGTCTGAGAAGCGCACGGGCGGGCGACAAACAGTTTTGGGCCGCATGGCTCCAGCGGCCTCTGACTGACAAGGAAATTTGTTCTCTGATGGGCACTGATGGGTGTAAACATCGAAAGTGTGGCCGGAGCGGTCAGTGCGCGACAACTGAGACAACTAGCTGGGAATGCGATTCCGGTGCCACTCATGAAGGGTGTCATGCTCTCTGTGTTCCGAGCCTGGGGCCTTTTGTAAGCAACATGACCTGAAGCCGCTGCCGCAAAAGACGGAGCAGAGTGAAGTGCTGGGGATCCGAGCAAACATGATGGTTCTGCCCTGTTTTCGTGCGACATGACATGCTGCAGTAGGAAGTTGGAATGTGACAAGAGGAGCTGTTTTTTTGCCGTGCACATGTCAGGCGAGGTCGGACAGTTCCAGCAAGCATGCATCATGGAGAGTGAAACAATTGCAAGCCATCACTTCTTGCTGCCCTTCAGTGTGCAAGCTTCGTCCAGCCTGCGTTTGCGGCCCTTGTTTCCATTCAAGATCTCGGCGCTCTGCGTCCCGGTGATGCTGCCGTAGCCTCGATATGTCCTGGCAGGCTAGCTTCGCATCAGATCACGTTCTTTTGACCTCCTCGTCATGGTCGAGCTGAGCTAACATGTGCTTACGTGGTGTGCGCGGTCCCGTCCTCACGTCCCGAATCCGCGCGAACTCCATGCCGATGTGGTCTGGGACTTGACTCATCTTGCAAGCATTGATCCAGGATTGACGTCCGCTGTGCGACCTGATAGAGTCGAGGTCCAGGGATCCCAGATGCTTCTTCGGTGGATTGAAGCTCTTCCGCAGTCTCCCCATTGCACACAGTATCTTTGCATCTCCTTGCAAGCTTGGCGTCCGAACGATGGGAGGGAAACAGGAAACGATGGTTCTCTTCGGGAAACAGCCACGTCTCCTTCTTTCGGACTTCTCCTCGGGCTCCGCAGTGTCTTGCTCGGATGGTGCTCATGCCGTGTTTCCGCGTGAGAAGGGGCCGAGCTGCTTTCAGCATCGGTTTCTTGACTGTGGCTGCACCCTTGAGGCCGGCCACACGCACCGTGTGATTGCGGAAGTCGAAGTCACCTGCTTTGAGTGCCAGGCTTTCCGTGATGCGGAGAGCCAGTGCATAGGTGAGTGTGATGCATGCCGCCAGCCAGGGCGAGTGACGGCGAACGTGACAGACCCAGTGTCGCCAGAGCTCTGGGCCCATCGCAGCTGCCTTGCCCCGAGGCGTCGAGGACTTCTTGCGACGCGAGGACTTGCGGCACGCCATGTCTGCAGGCCCGAGCCCGCTTCTGCTGCTCTAGAGACCAAGCGCGAGTGCTGGAAATACGCACGGCTCTCAGGCAAATGCACGGCAGTCCGCCTTCACCGGGTTACCGGGTTAAAGGCGGACTCCCGGGCCAAAACCTGTGTCTTGAGTGAGTTGATTGCCAACGGACTGAGTCAAAATGCATCAAAGATTAACATAGAGCGACGAAGGCTGCAACCTCCGAAGACAGCACAGCGGATAGACGTAGGCCCTAGGGTCCTCAGATTTCACGGTCTCAAAAGAAGGGGTTACATGGACAGGGATTCCAAAGGCGGCATGTGCAGCACATCCACATGCCGACTTTTTTTGCTTGTCGCTGAGTCCGTCTTAGGAATACCTGTCATTGGAAAGGCCTCCCAGCAGCGCCAAGAGAAACCGAGGAGGCATGGACCTCAGGTGTTCAGTATTGAAGCAGAGAGCTTGCCATGCAGTTGTTGGCGTTCGTGCGTGGCATGACCATGTTGAGACAGGCATGTGCAAACGATTGCCCGCAGCGCGCCCGTATGATGATGTCATGTTCGGGCCACATGCCCTTCAGAACAAATTAGAGCTTCTGCTAAGCCTTGGAAACCTGCACCCACCAACCTCTACAAGACTTTGCTTCAAGTCCTGCGTGGTAAATTCCCACCGCAACATCGATGTCTAATTGCACAGTAAAGGGGT
This sequence comes from Symbiodinium sp. CCMP2592, assembly GCA_905221615.1. Taxonomy (NCBI): domain Eukaryota; class Dinophyceae; order Suessiales; family Symbiodiniaceae; genus Symbiodinium; species Symbiodinium sp. CCMP2592. Next base: position 100,697 of record CAJNDT010002291.1, on the reverse strand, counting down.
GGAGACGTTTCTGAAAAGGCCGGTCTAACATGGCATCGTGGGATGGAAAGGGATGGGATCGCGGCAACAGCGAGCCGACTGGAACTGGAAGCGACGGGCAGGATGACTCCTGGTGGGACTGTGGCAGGAGTGGAGCGGCGGAACATGGAGCGAAGATGACTGGAGGGGGCAAAGCCGCAATGACGGCTACCGCTCGAAGAATGATGAGATCCGCGAAAAAGCCCGTGCCCCACTGCTGAAAACAATAAAGAAGCTCGAACAGGATCTGAAGCAGAGTCGAGCAGAAAACGCAGCTCTGAGCTTGAGCTTGGCCACTGTGAGCACTGCCAGTTCGCAGGCAGGGCCGGGACGGATGTCGTCATGCATGGTTCTCGTCTTCTGCGCTGACCAGGCACAGAGCACCTCTCAGCAGATGATGGTTGCCCAAACGGTGGGTCACCACACCGACAAAGCGCGGCTCGAGGCTGGTGTGACTTACGGGCTATCGGTAGGGTTCGCAAATATTCCTCGTGCCAGGAACTCACTCGCAAGCTCGAGACGAGCGAGGAGGAGGTAGCTTCGTTTGAGGAGCAGTCCCGCACCTTCGAGGCTGGAGTGACTCACCCGACAATTTTTTGGCCAGCCAAATTCATCCTGGCAGGAACTGAGAAGCAAGCTGGAGACAAGTGAGGAGGAGGCAGCTTCGGTCACAGCTTCCTTCCGAGAGCGGTCGCGGATGCTCTCCCTGACGGAAGCGATGGCCAAGCAAGAAGTGGAGGCATCCAAGGCAGCGGTGCCAAGTCTGCGGAGCCACAAAAGTAGTGTAAGAGCCTTGGTGCTCTGCAGGAAGCGGAGCGGAGATGGGAGACTGAGCTGGAGCAGCAGGCAGGGCCTCGTGCGATCTTGCCTACGCTGGTTTGCGGGACCACACAATAGTGTAAGAGCCCAGCTGCCCTGCAGGAATCGGAGCGGAGATGGCAGACCGAGCTGGCCAGTGGCCGCAGCGAGAGCCCAGCAGAAGACGCACAAGGCAGGGCTTTGTGCAATCCTGCCGTATATGCTGCGGAGATAGCTGTAAGCCCCACAAAGGACAAGTGGAAGTCCCAGATCGAGGTCCTCGTAGAGGCCGGGGACATGCGGCATACGGCTTGGCACTTTCCACTGCGATTCTTTTCCCGTATCAGGACAACGGCAAACGAAGGGCACTCAACAGTGCCCTTTCGGATGAAATGACGCGGCATAAAATCGCCGAGGATCGTGGAGGAGCTAGCAAATACATAGACTAGAGAGATGGATTGACCTTCAGGCCGCCTTAAGCCTTAGAGCGCCAGCTTCGCGTGGAGGCGTCGCCCTGCATGGCCATGATAATCGTGATAATCGGCGCTTCCTCTTGTAACCTACACTGTGTGAAAAGTGGTGAGTTTGAGAATTCTCATATTTGATCAACGGAAGTTGCAGCTCACTCGCAGGCAGAGGCTTCAGATCTGCAGCCCGGCATGACAGAGATCGAGGCTTGGGCTGGCAGAAACCCTGAACCCTAAACTGCTCTGCCAGATAGGCAGGCTGCCATGACAATCTGCACCGAGCTCCAGGCTACATCTCTGCGGGAGCACGAAGACGCAGAGGCTTCGCCCTGCACGGCAATCGGTGCTCTCATTGTACAATAGAGTGGTGGTTCTCAGAAAATAGAAGACAATCAGCGGCGCACTGGCAGGCGAGAGCAACGGAGTCACGTTCGGAGTTGCAGGAGATGGAGGCTTCGACCATAAACACAGTCCTATCGGCATCCGCTGCACATAGCAGCTGGCAGGCAGTCGCTACAGAGATGAAGGCGGCGTCTTCAAGAGGCTGAGGCTTCGCCCTGCATGGCCATAATGGTCGGTGGTTCTCAGTGTGTCTAGCAGCACGGGTGTTCTAGACGACTGAAGCAGCGTGCTGGCAGGATGTCGCGGCTGGATTGCGGCTTCAGATCCACAGCATGGAGGCTCCAGTTGACTTTTGTCGAGCAGGCAGATAGCTAAGGGTTGCCGTGATTAGAAAGCTCGATCAGGCCTCCGTGGAAAATCGGCCGTTGGTCCTTTCTTTGACGAGGCCGAGGTTTCCAAGTTTGTGGGCGACGATCGTTGGATCCCCACCCAGAGATTCGAAGTGGTTCAAAAGAATAAAGTTCGTGGAGTGGACAGTGCCACCTCCAACGGGATCAACATGGCCACTGTCGTCACGGAGAAGCTCGAACTCCCTTCCACGGACGCGAACGTAGCGGTGATCAAGTGGCCGCGGCCGCCGAAGACGCCGCTGCGCCGCTGCGTGGTTGGGTCTTGGATGAGCGGCGGGCCTATCGGCAGGTCCCGATCTCCCCGGCCCACCGGAAGTGGAGTGTGGTCGCTCTGAAGGAACCGTCTACGGGAAAGGTGGCTTTCTTCGTGATGGTCGGGCACTCCTTCGGGTTGGTCTCGGCCGTCTACAATTACAACCGCCGCTCGGCTGCGGTTACCGATATTCTAAGGCGCGTGTTCGTCGTGGTTGGGTTCAACTTCTACGACGACAAGTACGGCTTCGAGCCGGAAGACACGGCTGACAGCGCGTTCGCGCTGGCCGAGAAGGTGCATGGTGGCTCGGGGCGCGGTTCGATCAACAGAAGCTCCAGCTGTGCTCCGACTCCGACCCCACGATCCTGGGTGTGACCTACGACCTCGATCAGTATCTGCTCAAGATCAAGAAGTCGAGGAAGCAGGAACTCTTCGATGAGATTTCGATGATCTTGGAGCATGAGGAGTTGTCGCCGGGTCAAGCGGGAAAACTCAGAGGGAAGCTCATGTTCGGCGCTTCCCAGCTCTGGGGCAAGATCGGCCGGGCTTTCTTGAGGGCCTTGTCGGATCGACAGTATTCTAGGAAGACGACAGCCACGAGCCTCTCGCCGGCGCTCCTCTACTCCCTCTACAATGTGGCGGACGCCCGTGATGCATGGGCCGCCGAGGCCGCCGAGGCCCATCCCCAGTTCGGGGCCGCGGATTTCTGACGTCGTGATCTTCACGGATGGTTCGGCTCCGAGCTCGAATCCCAAAGATCCGACTTCTGAGATGATTGGGGGAGTCATGTTCACTAAGGATAACCTTCCTAGGCAATTCGCCTCGGGAGTGTCTCAGCAGATCATGACGAGCTGGTTCCCGAGGAAGACTCAGATATGCATGATCGAACTTTTAGCTGCGGTCGCCGCGATCCAGACTTTCAGGGAAGAGATCCGTGGAAAGTTGGTTTTATTTGCTCTTTATTGACTCTGAGCCGGTAGAAGCAGCTCTGATCAAAGGCTATGCCAAAGAGGACGTGTGCGAGCTCGTAGGAATTTTCTGGGAACTTGTTCTGGAGCTTAGATGCTCTGTATACATCGATTGAGTACCGACCGATGCAAACCCAGCCGATAACCCTTCTCGTGGTGATGTGGCTACAGGTCTGCTCTGCAAATGGATCACCGTCCCCTCGGACTTTCCTAAAGGAGTTTGAGGGCCTGGGAATATCGCTCATCTGATGTGTTCGATCGGAACCCCGATCACAGATCGAGTGAAGTTTTGATGATCAGACTTGTGGCCGACTCCCACGTTGCGGTCGCACAAAAAAGAGACCGCCACCTTCGGCTGTTCAGCGAGGGTACCGAGCGTGTACGATCGTAGGGTCTCGTCTCCTAATTATCGGTCTGGTGGGTAGGAATTAATTAGGAGATCAGCTTCGCGATCGTTTGAATTTAACAGCCGTGATCACATGTTTTTCCGTGGCCATTTTGGCGATAGCCGATCGGCCATACCGAAAAATTCCCACCCACTCCGCCCTTTTGTTCTTTCGGTATGGGGGATCCTCTTCGCGAAGCTCAGAACCGGGTGGGCCTGCAAGTGCTCGCTTTCGGCACTCACGACCAGCTCTGTCGTCCTTTGCGACGGTGACGGCGAAGAATGTTACGCAGCCGTTCGCCTGCCGCGCGAGGAGTGGGCTCCCAATCAGCTCACTGCTCTGCGCACGGCTTGCGATCGCAGGTTCGACATGTGCCACTTCTGTCGCGGGATCCCTTGGGTGACACCCCCGGCCCATCGCGACCGTGATCGGCACCAGCCTGCTGGGTTGGAGTTTGGGGCGGATACACCCCTGAACCTTGATCAGCCGATCTACTATCTGGTCCCGGAAGGCACGGACGCTCGCCTTCGCCAAGGTGTGCTCAGGGCGCCACCGATGGCTCCATACGCTGCTCGGCCCTTGGATCCACGGCCGGCTATGCGTGGAGACGCTCCTCTGCCGGCTCCAAAAGCCCCGCCTAGCCCAGCGCAGATCGCTGGTTACAATTCGAACAACGCGCGTGCTCGCCGCCCCAACGCGCCAGCGACTCCGGACGCTGCTTTTCGAGCCGCTGAGAGACAACTCATCGTTTTGCTCGGTGCAGCTCCGCTCGATCCCATCGAGGAGCCATCACCGCAGAGCGGCGATCCGATCGAAGACTTTTGATTTTGTTCGCGGGGAATATCGCTCATCTGATGTGTTCGATCGGAATGATGTTGCGGTCCGTGGTGAATGCCATGGCGCACCTCCGGTGATCGGGGTTTCGGTCGGACTTGTGAAGATCGAGTGAAGTTTTGATGATCAGACTTGTGGCCGACTGGACTCCCACGTTGCGGTCGCACAAACAAGAGACCGCCACCTTCGGCTGTTCAGCGAGGGTACCGAGCGTGTACGATCGTAGGGACTGATATATATATATATATATACACATATCAGAGAGATACCTCTGGGGTCTATTTAGCTACCCTATTTCTTCTATTTAATTATATATATATATATATATATATATATATTGTAAATAATTGAAATAATTGAAATAGTTTAAATAGGTGAACCCGATTTCAATTCTTTCAACTATTTGCGTTAATCCCATATTTCAAATAATTGAAATAATTGAAATCGGTGAGGTTCCTGGCCCAACCCCAGAACCCCACGATTTCAATTAATTGAAATAACTGAAATAATTCAAATAATTGAAAAAAATGAAATCGGCCACATTTCAATTATTTCAATTATTTGGGTGACCCCAACAATTGAAATAATTGAAATAATTGAAATCGGCCCCATGTCAATTATTTCAATTATTTCAATTAATTGAAAGCCTGGGGTTCCGTGGACGGGGCCCACGGACCACCAGGATTTCAATTATTTCAGTTATTTGCGTTAATCCCATATTTCAAATAATTGAAATAATTGAAATCGGTGAGGTTCCTGGCCCAGCCCCAGAACCCCACGATTTCAATTAATTGAAATAATTGAAATAATTCAAATAAGGGCCCCATTTGAATTGTTTCAATTATTTGAGTGACCCCAACAATTGAAATAATTGAAATAATTGAAATCGGCCCCATTTCAATTAATTTAATCATTTCATTTATTTCAATTAATTGAAAGCCTGGGGTTCCGTGGATGGGGCCCACGGACCACCAGGATTTCAATTATTTCAGTTATTTCAATTGTCTGGGAACCCCAAAAAATTGAAATACTTGAAATCGGTGAGGTTCCTGGCCCAACCCCAGAACCCCACGATTTCAATTAATTGAAATAATTGAAACAATTCAAATAATTGAAATAATTCAAATAAGGGCCCCATTTGAATTGTTTCAACTATTTGAGTGACCCCAACAATTGAAATAATTGAAATAATAGAAATCGGCGCCATTTCAATTATTTCAATTATTTTAATCATTTCATTTATTTCAATTAATTGAAAGCCTGGGGTTCCGTGGATGGGGCCCACGGACCACCAGGATTTCAATTATTTCAATTATTTCAATTGTCTGGGAACCCCAAATAATTGAAATAATTGAAATCGGTGAGGTTCCTGGCCCAACCCCAGAACCCCACGATTTCAATTAATTGAAATAATTGAAACAATTCAAATAATTGAAATAATTCAAATAAGGGCCCCATTTGAATTGTTTCAACTATTTGAGTGACCCCAACAATTGAAATAATTGAAATAATAGAAATCGGCGCCATTTCAATTATTTCAATTATTTTAATCATTTCATTTATTTCAATTAATTGAAAGCCTGGGGTTCCGTGGATGGGGCCCACGGACCACCAGGATTTCAATTATTTCAATTATTTCAATTGTCTGGGAACCCCAAATAATTGAAATAATTGAAATCGGTGAGGTTCCTGGCCCAACCCCAGAACCCCACGATTTCAATTAATTGAAATAATTGAAACAATTCAAATAATTGAAATACTTGAAATCGGCCCCATTTCAATTATTTCAATTATTTGGGTGACCCAGCAATTGAAATAATTGAAATAATAGAAATCGGCCCCATTTCAATTATTTCAATGCCACCTAAATAATTCAAATAATTGAAATCTGCTATATTTCAAATATTTCAATTATTTAAATTAATTGAAATCCTGAGCTTTCCCACACACTCCTAACCCATATCCCCCCGAACCCCCCTTCCCGCCATCTTCCCACCCCCCCCCCCCACCCCTCGCTTGTTCCCTTCCTGTTTCTTTCTCTGCCCTCATCCCTTCCCTCCCTAGCGCTCCTCTTTACCACGCCACTGTTCCTCCCCCACTCCCCGCTGCCCTCCCTGCCCCCTGCTGCCAGCCCCCCGACCCCCAGCCTCTAGCCCAAGCCCTAGCCAGCCCCAGCTACCAGCCCCAGCCCCAAACCCCCACCCGCCAGTTAGCACCCCCAGCACCACCCCACGCGATGTGTGGTTTTCGGATCTGAGTTTTCACAACACCTCAGGGACACCCCTTGCGATCTGTGATTTTTTACCTGAGTTCTTACAAAACCTTAGGGGGGACACCGCTTGCGATTTGTGTTTTTGGAACTTATTTGTTATAAACACCTTTAGGGGGACACCCCTTGCGATCTGTGATTTCGGGACCTGAGTTCTTACACAACCTTAGGGGGACACCCCTTGCGATTTGTGATTGTTGCACATATCAGTTATAAAAACCTTTAGGGTTACATCCCTTGCGATTTGTGATTTCGGAACCTGAATTCTTTCAAAACCTTAGGGGGGACACCCCTTTGTTAAACATCTTGCCAGGAACAGTAACACCGCTAGTGCAGTGTAGTTAATGTAAAGGAACAGCCGTCACGCACACGCGACGTGCAGGCTCGAGACTACCAGGACACACTCCGCAGTCCAGGAAAAGTGTCCGCCTTTGTGAGTGAGTAGGAAAGCTTAGTGAAGCCCGTTCTTTAACATGGTAGCGGAGCTGCCTCCAGGAACCTCCTTGGCAGCGATGATGCTACTCGTAGCAATAGGAACAATGATGCTCGCCGCCATGGCAGTTTGCCTCGTTGCTGGATGGAAGCAGATGCGCGCAAATGAGCAAGTGACCAAGAAGACAGAGACAGTGCTGACTATGCCCACGCTCAGGATCGCAGTCCGTTCAGGAACCAAGTACCACCGCAGAGGTTGTGGACACCTTCGGAACCACAACGTGACAGCAGGAAACGCTCGAGACTTCGACGCGTGCTCAGACTGCTACCCCGACAGAGTGCTGGTGGAACAGAAGGAGTACAGGAACGTGAAGTGCTACGGTCTGGCAGCATGTGTTGTGCTGCTGGTTGGTTTTGCCCTGGGATGCCTCGCAACGTTGTGCGGGATGACCTTGAACCCAGGAACAAGAAGTGTGGTTGTGACACCGTGGCAGGCCCTTGGCTACAGCGAGAAGGTCAAGGAAGAACTTGCCCTTGGAGATGGCGTATCCTCCAGGGATGCGAGCCGTGGGAGAAAGGAACTTACGTACGTGGAGAGCGACGAGAGCGAGCTCATGGCCGTGTGGACGAGCAGAGCAAGGAAGCCCAATACGCACCAGACAAGCTACAGGAACTACGACGTGTACGGAGTCGGAGAGTACTACCAGGAAGGCTACAACGTGTGCAGCGTGAACCCCGACGGCACCAACGTGAACACGATCAGGAACACGAACGCGTACACGATTAAGGACCATGTGGAGATCGGAAAAGCAATGATGCCGTACACCCTTTTGTGTGCGAGTCAAGTGATGCACGAGCTCTACAGCGTCGTTGGCGTGATCGGCGAGTACTACACGGAAGAGAACAGGAACGGCGACCAGAACACCGAGAACCAGGAGAGTGAGAGCCTTGAGTCAGGCTACGCCCCTAGGTACCTAGTAAAACAACAGCGAGAAGTACTGAGAAAGGTTGTACAGGAACATGTTCAGAGTTTCGTAGAAAAGCTAGCAAAAGTAGGAAAGAAGTTTCACGACGTCGTGCATGTGATAGTTCAGGAAGTCATTTCCAACAGAGTTGTATTTCAAGAATTCGCATAGCAGTGTTCTTAGGAACCCCAGTGGGACTGATTACTTGGATCACCCTGTCGTACTATTCTAGTTTGTTTTTCACAAGAGCAAGCAGAAGCTCAAAGCACCAAAGGAAAACAAGAGGAGAAAGGAGAGCACAAGCAGTGAACAGGAAGCAGTGCAAGTCGCTACTTCTAGCAGCACTAGTGTACAGCAACCTTGAAGCAGCAAAAGGAATGGAGGATGCATTGAAGACACTTGCAGAGATCAATGCACAGACCTTACAAGGAATACAGACACTAGCAGAGGAGATCAGGAGCTCAGCAGCTTCAGGAAGCCAAAGAGAAGCAGGACTTACACAAGCGTTTCAGGAAACACTTACAGCAGTGCAGGAACAACAGAAAGCAGCACAGACAGCGTTGGCAGACGCTCACACAAATGCAGCAACAACACTTGAGGAGATAGGAGCATCTCTGGAGAAGGCAGTAAAGGAACAAAGAAAGCCTGGAGAAGTGGAGTTGCACAAGCTAATCAAAAGCCCTGAAACGTTTTCCCCAGGAACATGGCAAGAAGAGAAGAGTGGCTGGACAGAGTTCAGGAACAGGATGCGGATCTGGCTTGGAGCAGTAGATTCCAACATGGTGAAGATCATGGACATCGTCGAAAGGAACCTTAAAGACGATAAGATGATAAAGATGAGTGAGATGTCTGGAGAAGCAAAGGAAGCTAGCCGCCGCCTGTACAGTGTTCTCTGTTCATATACCAAAGGAAGGCCTTACCGTGTTGTAAAGCATGTAGGAGAGGAAAACGGTATGGAAGCCTACCGTATGTTGATGAAGGAATATCAACCAACGAATCGTGCAAGATCGTTGGAACTGTTTCACAACATCCTCAACTACAGGTTTGCTCACAACAAAGGAATTGCTGAGAACATCCTCGAATATGAGGAACACATTGAGAAGTACGAGAAGGCGACAGGAGAAAAGGTACAAGAGAACTTGAAAGTTTCTACTCTTATTCAAGGAATGAAGCCTGATGTTAAAAGGCACCTGTTGCTCAACCTTGACGAGAAGACCCAGTACACCGCTCTTCGTCAGTACCTTGTGAACTACGAGTCAACTGAACGTTGGACTAACTCTTTGTCAGCCCAGCAAGGAACACCTCACCGAACCACGACAGACTTGATCGACAAAGGTGATGACCATGGTGGTCTTGCAGCAATGGACATCAATCAAGCATGGTACAAAGGTAGGAAAGGCTATGGCAAAGGTTATGTTCATAACAAAGGTAAAGGCAAAGGTAAAGGCAAGAAGGGTGGAAAGGATTTCGGAAAAGGTTTCGGATTCGACGGTAAAGGCAAAGGTAAAGGAAAAGGTTTTGGAGGTTTTGGCAAAGGCAGAGGTCGAGGCAACTGGAAAGGTCGAGGTAGAGGATTGAGAGGCTATGGCAAAGGTTATGTTCATAACAAAGGTAAAGGCAAAGGTAAAGGCAAGAAGGGTGGAAAGGATTTCGGAAAAGGTTTCGGATTCGACGGTAAAGGCAAAGGTAAAGGAAAAGGTTTTGGAGGTTTTGGCAAAGGCAGAGGTCGAGGCAACTGGAAAGGTCGAGGTAGAGGATTGAGAGGCTACAAAGGAAAAGGCAAAGGTCGAGGAAAAGGCTTCTACAGGCATAAAGGAAAAGGTAAAGGAAAAGCCCAAGCAGCTACAGGAGTTTGTCACTACTGTCACAAGTACGGACACTTTGAAGCACAGTGTAGACAGAAGCAGCGTGACATGGGTTACCAAGCAAGGAACGTAGACCTAGAGAACCAGAGTGAACAGGCAAGCACTACAGGTACCTCTACTCAGGCCCCTTCTTCAAGCAACAAGACCTCAACAAGCCAAAGCCAAACAAGCCAAGGAACACAAAGACCGGTGATTAGGATGGTCTCCATGTATCACATGGGAGACGAGCCCACAAGCTTTCCGGAGGAATTCGAGATGAGCGAAGATTCAGAGGAAATTGAGATTGAGTACTTCGGAAGAGTCTTGCGGGTTGTTGGTGAAGAAGTTCAGGAAGAGAGAAGCGAGGCAGAAGAGTACTGGATTGGTGATGAAGATGATGAGTTTCAGGACTGTGACGAGGTGAGTGATGATGCATGGTGGCAGTGGCATGTAGAAGGAAACCCAGGAGGAACTCAAGAACGTGGATACTACTACGAATGCCCCAACGGATGTCATGAAACACCTTGGCACCCAAACATGCAGGAATGCGAGTATGGATGTCACCATCCTCCCAGAAGGAACAGAGTTGAAAGAACAGCACCTGCAGGAAGAGACACCAGGTTTGTCCGTGCAGCAAGGAACTCAAGGACTCGAGAAATCGAGGTAGTGCTGGATTCTGGAGCCGACATCTCGTTGGCACCAATGTGGATGAAGAAGTATGGAAGGAAGGCGCCCAACACTACTAAGGTGGTTTTGCGAGACGCACAAGGATCTCGTATCAAGGTTTCAGACCAAAGGATCATTGAAGTTGAGTTTCGAGACGTTCAAGGAAATATCGTGAAGGTTGAAGAAGTGTTCTTAATTTCATCGGTTGCGCACCCTCTTTTGGCAGTAGGTAAACTGTTGAAGAAAGGTTGGGAGTTCAGAGATGGAACGACTACAGGCACTTTCCTCACAGAAGGAACAACCAAGATCGCGGTGAACTACAACAACAACTCACTTACGACAAAAGCCTTTGTGAGAGCAGTCAACTGGGAAGCAGAAGCCAAGCCTATTCCCATATACTTGTGCGAGAACCTGAAGGAACTCATGGAAGAACAACGTGTTGGTTGGACCAATTGGAGAGACCCTTACCAAGTCCACTACAGCTTAGGAACTTCAGAGCACGTTGATACCTACTTGATGTTTCCACCAGGAAAGTTTGCGTACAGAGCAGTACTTATTGAGGACGACGATCAGTGGTTTCTGTTGCATCACAGCATCATGTTCGAGGAACTTGAAGAACCATTCGGAACAATCTTTGACGGCAGCAAAGAGTATCGAGCACTGACGCTAGTATCGCTCAAGGAATTTCCATTGACCCTCATAGGTACACCTAAGGAAGATGAAGATCGCAAGATGTTTGAAGAGTACACTGAGGATGCATGGTCAATCAGCATGGATGGTACGACACTCACTAGGTACCACAACTCGTTGAGAAAGACATTGTTCAATCCTCGAGATACCAACGACATTCCAGTGGATATTGGAAATCTCAAACCAGACAGGTACACCTACGGAGAAGAACCGATCAACAAGGATTTAATTGAAGATGATAAGTTCTGGACTTTGGATGAGCCTCACAGAGACCCAGAACCACTAGGAGGTTTATCTTGGACAGGACGCAGTGTATTTGAACTCATTGAACCAGTGAACCCCAAGGCCAGGAAACCAAAACAGAAGGTTCACCAACTGGACACGATTCCAGAACAAGAAGAAGAAGAACAGGAAGAGACCTCAGAGGCCCAAGCACCAGCGCACAGGCACGAGCTTGCAGGAGAACTGTCATGTACATTCAACGGTCATGAGTACAACCAGCAGAACAGCCTCAAGGCCCTGAAGGAACTTTGCAAGGAACTTGGAGTTTCAAAGTTTGGTTCTAAGCAGGACATTCTTAGAAGACTCAGCAGGTCAATCATGGAAGCAGAGAGGCACATGGAGCTTACCTCAGCCCAGAAGAAGTATAAGGAGTACATCGAAGCAGAACCCCTCAAGGTACCAAAACAGCCGAAGCCAGAAGAAGTTGCAGTGCATAATCTCACACACTTACCTTACGCATCGTGGTGTCCTACATGTGTAGCGTGCAAAGGAAAGGAGTCTCCACATCTTCGTGAGAACCCAGAGAAGGAAAGATCTTCGAGACCAACTTTCTGCATGGATTTCTGTTTCACAGGAACAAGTCATGATGAGGCACCAGCAGCAGTTAGTCTTGTGTGTGTGTTGATTCTTGGAGTAGGAACATGGTCTGTATCCCTACAGCATCTAAAGGAAAGGATCTTGTAGAGCACCTTTGCGAAGGAGTCACCTACTTGAGCACCCAGCTAGGATATGGAGCCATCAACTTGAAGGCCGACAACGAAGGAACTATGATGAAGTTGAAGCAGGTAATCCAGAAGCAACGAGCAGCCTTAGGTCTAGGAACAATCTTGCAGGAAACAGTCAGTGGCCAGAAGGAAACCAACGGCATGGCAGAGAGAGCAATTCAGACCATTAGGCGACAAGGAACTACCTTGATTAGGCACCTGGAACACAAAACAGGAACATATATTGCTCACACCCATCCAATCTTCAGTTGGGCTTTCAGGCATGCAGCGTGGACCTTGAACAGGTACCATCGCCACACAGGTACAGGAATGACACCATATGAATGGATGGCCGGGCGGCCTTACGAGGGCCAACTTGCCGAGTTTGGTGAATCACTTTTGGTTTTGACCAATCGTTCAGGAACACGTGGCAATAGGAAAGGCGACCCTATTTGGTTGAGAGGAGCGTTCTTAGGAAAAACAGACAACAACCTCTTCATTACGTGGCACATGGACGGCATCAAGACAAGCCGTAGCGCAAAACGCTGTGTGGAACATTTCGACATCAAAGGAATAAGCAGCGTAGGAATCCATACTTGGGAAGTTAAGCACACTACTCTTACGACAAGGAACATCCCAAGGAAGAACATCCCAGGACCACTTGCAGAGGCACCACCGATCATGGATGGACCCGGAACTAAGGAACAGATTGCTCAGGAATCGGCACCTTCGGCACCATCAGGACCGGTTGTCATCCAAGGCGGGGACCCTGCAGGAAAACCAGGACCTACTAGGTCAACGTACTTAGAGAACAAAGCCAAGCAAGCACAGAGCAAAAGGAAAGCAGAAGAAGAACTTGAGCAGGAATATCCCGACGAAAACCAAGATGAAGCAGCATCGGACCCAACGTCTTCAAGCAGTAGCAGCAACAAGGAAATGGACGCAGCCTCAGAACCAGAACTCATCCCAGACAGTGCAATGGCCAGCGAACTACTTTCAGCTAGAGGACCTGCACCTCTCAGGAAGCAAGAGTTTGAAGATGTAGGAACAGGTTCCAAGATTCCGAAGATAGATTCTCCCAAGAAAAGGTACCCTCCGTTCAACGTAGGAAGAGTGTACGAGCACAACGACGAGGAACTACCTGAAGCAGAACCAGGTACAGAAGACATTTTCTGGGAAGATTCGTACTCAGACATTGGCGATTCAGATGATGAGGAAGACATTTTCAAGAGCGAGGACTCAGGACCTCCAGAAGTCCCAGAGGCACAGTTGCAGGAACTGGACCGTGAGGCGATGCTCACGGAGATCAACAGACTCACAGAGATGAAGGCATTGGCAAGGAAACCCTTGCAAGAACTCGAGAGAGAAGAACCGAGAGAGAGAGAGAGAAGAAGAAGAAGAAAGAGACCAAGGAACGAAGTGGCTCACAACGAAGTTTGTTTTCGATTGGAGATTCAGGAATGGCAGATGGATGCGTAGAGCCAGGTTAGTGGCTAGAGAGTTTCGAGGTGTAGAGGTCAGGAATGACACTTTCAGCCCAGCTACAAGCGCATCATTGGTGAGACTTATCCCTATCTTGGGACTACAACAGGAACATTCCCTGTATTCGATTGATGTCAAGGACGCATTTTTACAGGTACCGCAGAGAACCCGTTGCGCATGTCAATTCCCAAAGGAATATGTGGATCTGTTTGGCGACCAAGACCCTAACTGTAGGAACGATGTTTGTTACTGCTTAGAGTACTTCCAGGACAGCGAGATGCAGCACTTCTTTGGAGTGACCATTTTGCAGGAACACTTAAAGAGCAGAACTTTGATAGGTGCATAGCTTGCCCTACCTTGTTTCGTGATGATAGGAACAGCATACTTGTTGTGCATGTGGACGACATTCAAGCAGCAGGGAAAACCAGACACCTAGAGCCCAAGCTAGGAAAGCTAGGAGAGACCTACGAACTGAAGGTTGAAGGCCCCTTCTTGACAGAGCAGGAACTTGAAGTAGGAGAGTCACATCAAACCATCAGATTCCTCAAAAGGAAATTCAGCTATCACAATCATGAGCTTCACATCACGAGTGACCCGAAGTATCTTGTGAAACTCAAGGAAGAACTGAAGTTGACGAGTAAAGCCTCGAAGCCAACTCCGTGCACCCAAGAGTCTCAGGAAGCTGACAACACCCAAAGCTTGAACCAGGAACAAGCAGCATCGTTCAGGAAATGCGTTGGCATACTCTTGTATGTCAGTCAGGATCGCCCTGACGTGCAGTTTGCCGTAAGAGGTTTAGCCTCCAAGATGTCGGAACCTACGGATGGTTCTTGGAAACACCTAGTCCATCTTGTGCAGTATATGGCAAGAACTGAAGGATATCATCTTGTGTACAGGAAAACACCAAGAGGACTCAGCAACCTTCATGAATCCATTAGGAACGGCAGTTACGACTTTACAGGAACACAGCCCAGGGAGTATCATCTTTTGGAAGTCTACAGCGACTCAGATTGGGCAGGAAAGAAGGACACTAGGCGCTCAACATCTTCAGGAATTGTTTGCTTAGATGGCCAGTGTATCTATTCTTTTTCAAGGAACCAAAAGTCAGTCAGTTTGAGCAGTGGTGAAGCAGAGTACTACGCAGGAGCTAGCGCGGCATCGGATTCTATATTGTTGAAGGAAGCAGTAGAATTCTTGACAAGGAAAATCTGCAAGGTACATTTGTACATGGACTCTTCAGCAGCTAGAGGCATCATTACAAGGCAAGGTGTAGGAAGAGTGAAGCACCTCCAAATCAGGACCCTTTTTCTACAGGACCTCCACAAGCAAGGAACAATCAGCGTGCACCCTGTAGGAACCAAGGAAAACACAGCCGACATAGGAACCAAGCCTCTTTCAGCAAAGCGCATTAGATTGCTTTTGCATTGGTTAGGTTTTCAAGAGAAGAGCAGAACACAAGGCCCAAACACAAGCCAAAGCAGTTGTAAGGATGATCAAGAGCCCAGGAACTTTGTCGTTTGCAGCTTTGTTGTTTGCAGGTATTTCAGGAATTTCAGACAGTCTTCAGATTCAGAGTTGCAAGGAACAGAGTTTTGAGAGTTGTTTTCTTCATAAAGAGTTTCAGCCAGAGTTTCAGGAACATGTTTTCTGTTTTGCAAGTGCATGTGCACAGGACGGCATATGCAGTGACACGAGTGCATGTGAGCTAGGAAAGTCTGCAGGAACAGCGCATGAAACCTCATGTTTTGAGATGCTTTCACAGCTCAAGGAATTCTGCGGAACGCTCGCGGAACGCTCAGGCGTACAAGGAATAGTCAAGCCAGAAGCAGAAGGTCAAGGAACCTCAGCCATGGAAGCCAGCGCCAGTTCTGCACGAAGCAACAGTGAAGTTCTCAAGGAACTTGAAGCACTGAAGGAAGCCGCCACAGAACTCAGGAAAGCCAGCGCAGAGAGGAACGAGATCGCAGAGTCGATCAGGAAGAACACAGAAGAGTCGGCGCGATTGCGTCGATCCCAGGAACACGTGGCTGGTTGCGTGAAGTCCTTGACAGGACAAATCCAGGACGTCAAGTTTCAGGTTCAGGAAATGGCCGAGCAGAACGAAAGAGACCGCACAGAGGCCAAGGAACGCATGGCCTACGTCTTTGAGACGTGCGACGGCTTGAAAGACCAGGTACAGACGCTTGTGAACGACTTCTACGAGCAGGAAGAAGAGGACGAAGAAGAACAAAAGGAAAGAGAAGCCAAGGACAGAGAAGCTCAAGGAGAACTACGTCGTGAAGGACATGGACCAGGTACAGCACCGTCGAGAGCTACGTCACCTACCTCCCAGGAACACAAAGGAGAAGACGACATAAGGAACTGGTCAGACAGAGGTTACTTTGAAAGACTCCAGGAACGCGACGAGGACCACGA
Organism: Symbiodinium sp. CCMP2592; assembly: GCA_905221615.1. Classification (NCBI taxonomy): domain Eukaryota; class Dinophyceae; order Suessiales; family Symbiodiniaceae; genus Symbiodinium; species Symbiodinium sp. CCMP2592. The sequence continues at coordinate 84,472 of CAJNDT010002291.1, read as the reverse complement.
CTACTTCGGCGAGAACGAGAACGAGGCCTACGTGGACAGCTACGTTGGAGGAGATCCCGGGGAGTACCCCGAAGGAGCAAAGGAAGCAGAAGCACCAGAAGCAGCAGCAGCAGAAGAGGAAGACGAAGAAGCAAAGGAAGAAACAAGGAGACAAAAGATCAAGGAGATCAACGCCAAGAGCAAGGAAAGGCTTGAGGAGAAAGAGAAGGAAAAGAAGCTCTTTCCGTACCCCTACGACTACAGCAACGAGTGGAAGGAATACTCCGAGAACGGCGAGATCTACCGAGAGCACAGAGTTACAGGAGAAAAGCAGTGGGTCGACAAGGACTACACGTACAAGCACGAGAAAGGAACAAAAGGAAAGGAGAAAGGCGCAAAAGCAGGCAAAGGAAGAGGAAAGCCAAAGCAGCGAGCAGAAAGCACAGGATTTCGACCTCGAGATGAAGAAGATCGCAAGTACTGGGCAGAACAGGACAGGATTTCAAAGGAACAGCAAGAGGCAAAAGCGGCAGCAGAAGAGAGGAAGAAGGCAACAGAGGAGCAGATTGCCAAAGCAAGGCTGATCATGGAAGCGGCAGCAGAAGAGCAGGAGAGAAGAGACAAGGAAGCAGCAAGGCAGGAAGCAGCCGCAGCCGCCGAGAGAAGGCGAGAAGTGGAAGCAGCAGCCAAGGCCAAAGCAGAAAGAGAGGAAAGAGAAAAGGAGGAGACAGCCGCAGCAGCAGCCAAAGCAGAGAAGGAGAAAGAAGAGGAAGCAGCCGCAGCAGCCAGAGAGGAGAAGGAAAGAAAGGAACAGGAGAAGAAGAGAAAGGAGAAGGAAGCAAGGAAGAAAAGAGAGGAAGAAGGAAGCATCGGCATACGTTGCCCGAAAGGAAGCAGAAAAGAAGGCAGCAGCAGAAGGAACAACGTCAGGATCAGGAGAAGTGGAACCGAGACGTGAAGAAGACAGGATGAAGAAGCTGGAACAGATGATGGAGGAGATGATGAAGGAACGCAAGGAAGACAAGGAAAGGATTGCAAGCCTCACACAGGAGCTTGAGAGCAGAGGATCAGCAGCCGGGTCGCAGGCACCCACAGAGCCAGACACAACACCAACCAAGGAGCAGGAAAAGCCGGAAGGAAAAGGAGAAGGAAAAGGAAAAGGAAAGAAGGAAGGACAGGAGCCACCAAGCGTGACAAAGCACAAGCCAGGAAAGCAGGAACAGGAAGACGAGGAACTTTCCGCCAAAGGACCAGTGAACGAGGCGTCTTACTTGAAAGGAAAAGGAAAAGGAGAGTTTGAAGGAAACTGGTTTGCAGTCTACAGTTTCCAAGGAAGAAGCTACCAGTGGAAGTGGAACGAAGCCAGAGGACAATGGTACTGGTATTCAGGATCAAAGGAAACAGGTTGGAAAGCAGGATCAAAGGACAAGCAAGGAAAAGAGAAGTGCAAGGTACAGGCAAAGCAGCGTGAGGAGTGGCTCAAGGAACAGCTAGAGGAGCAGAAGGAAGTCACCCAGGACAGCGAAGAAGAAGCAGGAAGCAAAGAAGTGAACTTCCAGTGAAGCAAAGGAACAGCGAAGAGTACTGAGGCCAGAGAGCCGAGGAAAGAGCAGTGAAGCAGGACACAGGAACCGTGGCACAGCCCTTTTTGTTTCTGTGGTGATCTAAGTAAGTTCAGGAACAGTCTTGTACAGTCAAGCAACCTTGGAGAGGATTGCGAGTGAACGGAAACGTTTGCGAAGAGGAACAGCGTTTGTTTTGTAGTGAAAAGGAACTGCAGCGTGTTTACTGTTTGTTCAGGAAAGTCGGAGTCACCTCAGTCGAGGAACTTTCGCTAACTCCGAAGGCGGGGTGTTAAACATCTTGCCAGGAACAGTAACACCGCTAGTGCAGTGTAGTTAATGTAAAGGAACAGCCGTCACGCACACGCGACGTGCAGGCTCGAGACTACCAGGACACACTCCGCAGTCCAGGAAAAGTGTCCGCCTTTGTGAGTGAGTAGGAAAGCTTAGTGAAGCCCGTTCTTTAACACCCTTGCGATTTGTGATTTTGTAACTTATTTGTTACTGTAAATACCGCGTTAAAACAAGGGCATGGGGTTTCACACATCTGCTGGCAAAATCTGGCGGAAGTGACCTGTGGTCGAGCAAAACGCTTGTAAATACCGCGTGAAAACAAGGGTTAGGGATTTCACACATCTGCCCGCAAAATCTGGCGGAAGTGACCTGTGGTCGAGCAAAACACCTGTAAATACCGTGTGAAGACAAGGGCAATGGATTTCACACGTCTGCTGGCAAAATCTGGCGGACGTGACCTGTGGTCGAGCAAAACACCTGTAAATACCGCGTGTAAACAAGGGCTAGGGATTTCACACATCTGCTGGCAAAATCTGGCGGAAGTGACCTGTGGTCGAGGAAAACACCTGTAAATACCGCGTGAAAACAAGGGCTAGGGATTTCACACGTCTGCTGGCAAAATCTGGCGGAAGTGACCTGTGGTCGAACAAAACACCTGTAAATACCGCGTGAAAACAAAGGCTAGGGATTTCACACATCTGCTGGCAAAATCTGGCGGAAGTGACCTGTGGTCGAGCAAAACACCTGTAAATATCGCGTGAAAACAAGGGCTAGGGATTTCACACATCTGCTGGCAAAATCTGGCGGAAGTGACCTGTGGTCGAGCAAAACACCTGTAAATACCGTGTGAAAACAAGGGCTAAGGATTTCACACATCTGCTGGCTATAGCGGTACTGAAACCAAAAACATGACACATTTTCCACGGAACATGTGTCACCATAGCGGTGCTAACACAAAAAACATGATACATTTTCCGCGGAATATGTGTCACTATAGCTTTGCTAACACCAAAAACATGACATATCTTCAGCGGAATATGTGTCACTATAGCGGTGCTAACACCAAAAACATGACACGTTTTCCGCGGAATATGTGTCACTAAAGCGGTGCTGAAACTAAAAACCAGGACACATTTTCCACGGAATATGTGTGACTATAGCGGTGCTAACACAAAAAACATGATACATCTTCTGTGGAATATGTGTCACCACATTTGTGCTAACACCAAAAATGTGACACGTTTTCCGCGGAATATGTGTCACTATAGTGGTGCTAACACCGTTTTCCGCGGAACTCCTATTAGTTCCTCCTCTCTCTCATTTTATTCCAACAAAACAAAACCTACAGAAGATGGCCTCATCCAAACCCCCATGCAAGGTTTGCAGAAAGGTTATATAGTAATAAGTCATACTTACGGCTAATGTAAAGCTTCTGTGATGATTATACAAATCTCCAAATTGCATGTATCATGTAAAGTTTCATTTCTCGCTTCCACTCTCTCCATCCACTCCTCCCCCTACCTTTTCTACATAAGCACCTCCAAAGCGAAGATAGAAGACAACAGCTGATATCATTCTACATACTTATATTGAAAGGAAGGGTGATTGGGGAGAGATAAACTTCTGTCCATCTTTGAACGTTACGAAAAACATAGATGTCTAGGAAGCTAGGATGACGAGCGACAATGTGATGAGGGAACCTCATGTTTACTGTCTCTTAGATTCTGAAAAAGCAAGTTTGTTACCAGTAACATGCTATCATTCGTCATATCATCTATTAGTTGATGTGGTACTGCATTTTCCGGCCCGAAATGTGTCATGCTCATGTCTGTAAGACCGAAAAGATGACAGATTTCCAGCCTGAAATGTGTCATGATTAGGTTTGTAGGACAAGAAGACACATTTCCGGCCTGAAATGTGTCATGCTTCTTTCTGTAAGACGGAAAAGATGACAGATTTCCAGCCTGAGATGTGTCATGCTTAGGTCCGTAAGACCGAAGAAATGACACATTTCCGGCCAGAAATGTGTCATCCCAGTAAATGGCCCTTAAAGTGCCGACAGGGCCGATTTTGAATGTCATACCGTTTGGAAAAAGGTTGGTTGTAATTCAGGGTCGAGGGCTTATAGGCTTAAATCTTTTTTGGCACACAGAAACCCCAAGCGCACAGAGTTAACGCTACACAAGTATATGGTATATAATATACAGTATATAGATATAACATATAATATATAGATATCGTATAAGGTGCGTGTGGTTTTTGATTTTTTAGTAATCGATAGTCGATTGAGCACTTCTCTCATTTTCACTTCGCAGATAGAAGAGACATTTTGTCTTATCATTAAAGAAGATCTTGTGTAGGAAATATCGCAGCAAATAAAGCAGGTCTATCATCTTTCAATTATGGTCGAGGACCCCTCTCACTCCGACTAAAAGATAGAAAGGATTTCCCACAAAATGTACTGCTTGCTGCGTGAATATAGCTTGTTATGTATGTGCAATAAAAGTAATTTAGCTAAGGGTTTTATATAGGCTATATAAATCCTATGTGTGCCCAAGTTATAGGTGATACTTAGTCTTATTTTTTTACTTTCAGGGGTTCCAGGCAAGGTTTCATGGTAATAGTGGCAACAGGGTT
>CAJNDT010002291.1:67500-75000 GCA_905221615.1 Symbiodinium sp. CCMP2592 | reverse complement strand
GCGCCCGAGGTGCTTGTCCCGGTAGGCGAAACGGGAAGCCAAGATACGACTCGCCGGCTCTTCACGGCGAACTCGCTCGCTTTCCTCAACGCTCAGGACCTCTAAGGCTCCGGTGTCCACTGTTCTCGCCACTGGACCATCTCCTTCTCCCGGAACTTTGGCCTCATGAACTCCGGAATTAGCGACCAGGGGATCTCCTTCTCGAGCTGCTTTTCACGGGACCGCTGGGTGCGGGCTCGCTTGATCATGTTCACATCACTGGGCCCTTCACGGGGCCCACCGTCACCAGCCATCTCCTCGCCGCGGCCCTTGCGTCGCTGTCGTTTTAGAACGCGAGGAGGGGCACGAACAAGATCACGTCGTAGGCCACGTCGCTCTTCCCCATCCAACTCCATGTCAAACGCAATCTCGCCAACCCCAGCAGCTCCAACGTTGAGCATCTCCTCATCACCTTGCTCCTCACGGTCCTCGTCGTAGGCGCCCGGCTCGTCGGAGTCGGCATTCAACAGCTTGTCCAAGTCTTCTTGTGCGACCTTCATACTGAAAGCCTGACCAAGTTCCTCGCCAGTCGCAAGCCGAACATGCTCTGGAGCACATAGCACGCATCTCCCGGCGCGGGTGATCCATAGATTCGCACCTTCTCGCCCGATGACGGTTCCAGGTCCGACCCAGTAGCCCTTCTTGTTGTTCTTCGTCTTGCGAAAGTAGAAGACCCTCTCTCCGGTTTCCGGGATTCGGTTCTCCACACGGGCGCGCCCTGCAAGGGCACGACGGACTCTCTCATCGGTCTGGACGTGGAAGTAGGCGGCCCGCGCAGCCGTTCGAAGAGCAACCTCGCGGGCGTGCTTATCGTCGATGATCGCCTCCTGCTCGGGGTGGTCCGCATGAGGGCCTTCGAGAAGATCTTCTGGTAGGCCTGGCATCGACCCAAACACATGCTGGCAAGGACTGAAACCGCTCGTCCGGGTCAGCTGGTTTTTCGCAGAAGAAACCGCACTCACAGCAAGGTGAAAGTCACTTTGGCATACAGAATGCTCCTCACAGATCCGGCCGAACAGAGACTTCCAGATGGCTCCTTGACGCTCTGTGTAGCCTGCCTGGTGGTGGGCCTGCCCGGCCGCGCTGCGGATGCGAGTCCAACCCGTTCTCCAAATCGACCGCAACCGTAGTGGGAGCCCCGAAAATCTGGATCCAACTTTCACAAAAAGCTTTCTCAAGCGTAGCGGTGTCCTTCTTTTGCACTGGCACGACGACGTGGTAGGCAGACGAAAAGTCGACGATGGAGAGAAGCTGGTGTCGCCGGCCTTCGCTGTCGTGGACGTAGAACAGGTCTGTGCCAACCATCTCATTGAACCGGTAGCAGGGTGCGATCTTAGCCGGTTTGGGGATTGCCGGCTGCTTGGCCCTTTGACAAACTTGGCACTCTAGGCCCTTGGCCCCTTTTAGAACTTCGCGCGATGCCCCAGCCAAGCGTAAGTGGCGAACAAAATCGGCAGTGCTGGGGTGTCCGAGGTTCTGGTGTAGACGACGGAGGCTGGCCGCTATTGTCTCGGAGACAGTGGACGGGAAACTTATCGCCCGGGCTCCTCGTGGTAGGGGGCCCTCGTCCTCAACTTCTCGTCCTGCACCTTGCGCGGGAAGCAGCTCCTCCTCGCTCTCATTGTCGCCGACATACACAGAGTGGATCTCTCCCTCCGACTGCGTCTGGACAACCCGGATGTACTGGTGGCCGTCCTCGGTGAAATCGTAGGTCACGTCGTAGCCCGCATCCTCCCAGCCGTTGGCCAAGCTTTCCCAAAGGAGAGGCTCTTCAACCTCCCTCTCGAGTACCACAGCTTGTCCCCTCCCAAGTTGGTAGCTGATAGCCTCGACCAAGTCGCGGAACACAACGTCGCAGTTCCATTCGGGTAGCATGTGAATCCAGAGCTGGCCAGGCCGATGGCGAATGACCGCCGCCTCGATGTAGCCGATGCCCAAGTCCTCTGGGTGGTCGTTGGAGAGGATGTCCTCGGGGAGCAGGGGTTCCACGAGGTGGTTGCCGCAGATGTCGTACTCGGCAAGCCGGCAGGTAGCGGAGAGACCGCCAACTTCAAGAATGGCGGTTTCGGGACTCGTGTGGGCAGGTAGTGCATCACCTACAACACCGCACATGGTCGACATAGCCGTGGTGAACAGGACAGACAACATCATAGCTGTTCGGCGAAAACCTTTCCGAACACTGCGCTTTGGTCGCGAGCTTGATTCTCCATTGTGGGCGTTCTCCTTCTCTGGGGTGCCAGGCACGTAGTCGTCGCGCTTCTTAATCTCCCGGATCTCCGCCTTGGTGGGCAGCGGGAACTTGAGGTCGTTCAGGATCTTCTTTTCGCTCTTGGAGGCCTCTGGGAAAGAACGCGGGGTGTATCCGGCAAGAAACCAGCGCTCACCATCGAAGGGCTCGGTGGCATGGGCGAGCCGTGGATCGAACTCCCATCCTTGCTCGTGGGCGTCGACGATTCGCCCCTCGATCTCTTGTCCATTTCCACTTCGGCGCCAAGCTCCGCCGCCCTTTTCCTGGATCCAAACTCCTCCTCCATTGCCGCTTCCAAAACTGACCAGGTAGTTGAGGCTGCCCTTGAGGTTGTTCCGGTCCGTGTGGACCCCGGTAGGTATGTCGCCGAGTAGTGCGAGGGCCGCCCACGTGGCCCGGGTTTGCCCGTGACCGCTCTCCCCGACGCAGTCGGCGAGGAACTCGTTCAGGTAGGCAGTCAACTTAGGCCATTCGGTCGTCCTGCGGCCGACTCCCTTGAAGGTGCCGTAGGCGTAGTACCCGACATTGCACCGCTTCCCGTCCTCACTTTCGCCGTGTAGTCCGGTTCGGCGATGGGTAGTAGGCTTGAGGTCATAGTTCGCAAGGATCTTGGAGACGGTGTCGAAGGTGAAATCCCGTTCATGGAGTGCAGCTCCGGCGGCGTCTTCTCCGGGATGGGCCTTAAATTAGGACCTCGAGAACCTCCATGGCGCGTAGCAAGAACCCCATAGTCCGAGTCTTCCGATCCAGAAGAACACGATCTGAAATCCTCATCACGTTCGTAGTGCATGTCGTGTGCCCCAGGCGGGGCGCTTAGGTCCTCGTCGCCGTCACCAGGGTTCAGCCCCGGTGTGGTGCCAAACCGCACTTGTCGCGTAGAGTAGCCAAGCGCGCTTCGAGCGCTTGGATCTCGTCCATCGTGGCCGGGTCGATCTCCTGCTCCATGCGCTCGGGGCCCTCGGAGTCCTTGGTCTTCATCTTGGCTGAGCGGTGCTTCGGCTTGGCAGCTGGCACCGGTGTCTGGGTCTCCCCCCACAGGGCCGGACGGCCTCTCGCATGCGGGTTGTACCCCTCGGAGAACGCACTCTCGTAGTCCGCCACCATCACCCAGGACGACGAACCCGTCTCGCTGATGGGCGGCGGGGGCACCGTCGCGTAGGTCTCCGCGTCGAGGTAGGTCGGCTCCATGGTGCTCGCCGCCGCTGCCGGGGTGTTCTGTCCCTTGGACCTGCGATGGCGACGCCACATCACGAACCGCTTCAGGTCGTTGTGCATGTTGGTTCCATTCTGGCGTTCTTCCTCCGACGCCCAGTCCCCGTAGTTGTCCGGGATCTGAGCAAACGTCGTGCCTCGGAACCGCCCAATGGTCATGACAGTGTCCGCTGGGGCCGCCGCGTCTCTGATGCGCAACATGACTCCCCTTTGTGTCCCCGGCCTTCACGGTCAGCTCCATCTTGTACGCCTCGGCCTTCAGCTCGTCCAAGTTCATGGACGACAAGCCCTTCGGCACCGCAACTCCCTTCCGCTTGGTCTCGTACTCCCGGTCCGCGATGAGGATCGTTCGAAGCTCCGGGCAGGTCCAGGTTTCGTTGTATGCCAACTGCCGGCGCTTGCACTCGTCGATCAACTGGGCCTTTGTCATCTTCCATACTGGGAACATGGCCGACAGGACGCGAAGGGGCAGCAGCTTGAGCTCGGTTGAACACACTGCGGCCGACCCACAATGTTGGATACTCTCCAAGGTCTCTGACGGCCCACTGTTCGGTCACGGTAGACAACATGCGGCGTGACATGCAACCAATGCCCCATGATTCCCTGACACTCCCAAGCTGACGAAGTAAAAGATCACGTAGATGAGTTTGGCTTGTCTCCCATCTTCGAGGATCAAAGAACTTTCTTCGAGGAGTGATGTGGACACGAACTAGCTTGTGGGGTAGCTCAATCCAAAAGTCACTTACGAGTTCTGTGTTGGCCCACCATGTCACAAAGAGGTCCTCGTTTAGAACGTCACCCGTCAGCATGTCCCTAACAGCACCATCTATCTTCTTGTCGTAAAAGATCTTCGTCACCGCATCGACATCACCAGGATCCCCTTGAGCATCACCCGAAACACCCCCGCTGCAAGCAGTCATGTACACCTCACGAAGGCCGAGGATCGCGATCCCATGTGGCTCCCAGTTGTCAGGGAGCCTCGACATATCCGGCTTGGCCAGCCTGGAGTGATCAACTACGACACCGGGGTGCCCACTCGTCGTCTCTTCAAGCTCGACCTCGCCGCCGTTGAGGGCACGAAAAGTAGCGACATTGCTTCCAAGGTCCAAGACAAGGCCAAGTCGCGACAAAGCCGGCCTCGAGAGAAGAAGCGGAATGTCCCCGTGGATCACCGAAGCTTTGATCGCGATGAGGTGATCAAGAAGAGGCACGAGGATCACCACGGCATAGGTGGACTCGTAGATTCGGCTAGCGGCTCCGAACTTGAAGCTCTCCTTCTCATAGACAAAGACCACATCATACCCGCTGCCCTTGACATAATCCAGGTACTTCTGAAGCCACCCCGTTCCAACCACAGTCTTAGAACAGGCGGAGTCCAGGATCGCCTTGAGGCCGTCGCGCGCGCCCGTGGTGAGCTCGAACACCTCGTTGGTGACGTGGATCGTCTGTGTCTTGGTGCCAGAACCTTGGTTACCATTGCCAGGGAACTTAGGGCAAATAGCATCTCTGTGCCAGTGGCCCCTTTGCCCACAAGCAGAACAGTGAGATTTCGCCGTGGCGAGCTGGATCTTGGCTTCGGCAGGCTTGCGGATGCCACCCGGGTCGGTCTCGGCCTCGGCAGTTCTGTAGTCGGTTCCCCGTGCTTTGGCGGATTCCTTGTATCGGGCCTTTGCAGTCATGTAGGTGAGGTAGAGTTCTTCGGAGTTGCACTCGGGATCATCATGAAGAGGAGGTTCAGCATCGGATACCTCACCGCCGTCAAGGTCGTCGGTCTGGTTGACGCTCTGGGGTTTCCCGCGGAAGCCCGCCTTTTCCCAGGGTTTTCGCATTGACCTGTCCAAGACGATGGCTGCGGACTGCAAGGCCTTGAGGGCGTACTTATTGCCAACGCTAGCCAGCAAACTGACCTCCGCGGCCTTGTCGAGGTTGGCCCTGTCCACGAAGAGCCAAGCATTGGCCACGTCTGGCAAAGCGCAGCCGCACTCTATGACTCTCGCCAGCAAGCGATTGAACTCCGCGGCATAGTCCCGGAAACTCTGGTGGGGGCGCCTGCGAAGCTTCCTGAACAAATCGCTCAAAGAACGTCCCACCTGTGTGACCTCCACGTCCAAGTAATGCTGACGAATCCATTCTCGTAGGCGGCTCACACCTTCGGGGTGAGCCAGATCCTCAACATTCAAGGACTCAGAGTTCACCCAAGCCGAGCCAGATAGATGTTGGTACAACACCAATGCACGTTGGTCGGGGGCCAACTTGGTCATCTTCTCCCACGCACTCACCTGTCTGCTCCGCGCCGATGTTCCAAGGTCGCCGCCGTTCTCGGCATCCCCGGTGAAGGTAGGGACGATGAGGCGTTCCGTAGGCCCCTTTGTCCCGCCAAAGGACTGGTGCACAGTCCCTGTAGGCGCGCCCCAAGTGGCAGCAGGCCACCCACTCCACGAACTCGCCGTAGTAGCCGCCGCGGTCCACGTAACCGGTGGGGTCCCGGAGGTACTGGTAGAACCCGTCGTAGGCCCCCCATCTCCGTCCCACCGCGTCCAGGAAGTGTAATCGGTGCCGTCCCGCTAGTACCCGCAGAGGTCGATGTAGAGACGTTGTCAGCCGGCATCCACTGCCAGCGGCCCCAGTCGCCTTGAGGTTGCCACGTTCGACTCCAGCGGCCCCAGCTGCCGGAATTTTGAGTAGCCCAGGACCAGTTCGAAGGCCCCATTGCTGTCGGCAGAGTGGTTGCCGCCATCGCTCCCTCCGTCTTGAGAGCCTCAGCTGTCCCAGCGTGCCTGCCAGGCTTCCCAGTCTTCCCTTGTCCAAGGCCCAGATGCATCCCTATCACCTGGGGTCCCATTTCCTTGAACTTCCCAAGACTGATCTTCAGTAGCAGGAGTAGGTTGCGCAGCTTCGCGTTCAGGCTTTGCAGCAGCATCAGCTTGAATGCCGCCGCCCCAAGGGTCTGAAGTGGACCACGGGTCCGCACCATCGAGACTGGCCATGGAGCGTAAGGCTCCGCTACCAGTGACAGCTTCTAAGAGGGCCTACAGCTGCCACTGGTAGCTAAGGACCCTTCTAAACCCTAAGAGGGCAAAGGCGCACAGGCCTTTTTGCTGGGCTCGATCACATGTGCCTTCGGCGGACTCGTCTGAGACATGCCAGCGACCTGTGCGGGAAACTTCAGGCTTACACACACACCCACACACTTGCAAACTCCATGGTGGGAGTAGCTAGAGCGATTTACTTCCTAATACCTCTTGCCTCAAGCAGAATTGCACTCATATGGGGTTTGTGGCTTGGCCCCAGTGCCATTCCAATGCATTCACTAACACTTTACTGCAGGTACACAGAGCTGGCCAAGCTCCGCTTCCCTTGAGATCAGGTAGCTTCATTGGACGTGGTCCCTGATCTCATGCCACGTCCCCCTGCGAGTTTTATTCCCTTTGCTATCAGGGTGTCACACACACACACACACGCACACACACACACACACACACACATATATACACACACTTACACCATTATGCACGACTGCGTCTCATTCTTTGGCGGATGGTTTGCTGGGGATATCCAGGGATGACACCATGACTTCAAGGCTACTTGTAGCACCTTGAACTCCAACAAGCCTTAGCCAAAGTTTCATCTTCGGCATCTTATGCGGCCTGCTTTCTTCCTACACATGTTTGGCTATGTCCCGTTTGGTCGCAGTCGCAGATGCAGGTTGCTAGAAGCGGCGACTTTCGGAGCAACCCTTGCTTCCTGTCACGCCGCAAGGCCTTCCCTGTACACATTCGCAGTCAGTCCACCCCACGTAGCATCACATACGAGAGCGTACCGCGTAGGGCATCATACGTCCCGTCAATGAACTCCAGTGTTGTACGACGGTGGATGCGAGGTCATGCAACGTCGACTGATTTTCGTCACTCTCGTCTGCCATGCGTTGTGTCACACATCAACCACATGCTGTGAGGGAACCTAACCGCGCTGGCCTTCAGTGTGGTCCTATGTTCCCGCTG
>CAJNDT010002291.1:0-62500 GCA_905221615.1 Symbiodinium sp. CCMP2592 | reverse complement strand
CTACGGTGCAAATGGCCCGCTTCGTTCCATACTTGCGAATGTCGTGGCAGCTGGGCAAGCAAGGGTTCCACCCTCGTGTGCTATGCAACCAGATTTGGGGGTTTTGCGTGTTTCAGCTGCAGCACCACAAACCTCACTGGGTTCGATGGTCGAAAGGGATGGGTTTGGACATGCCTTAGATCTACTTCGCCTGTCAGGATTGTTCACTGAAATCTGGGTTGCAGAGTGTCATTTTTCGCGGTTTGACAGGGAAGCGTCGTCCCGTGGCAACGGTCAGCTTACGGATGCAGCAAGCGGGTCAACTCGCAGTGTGCACGATGTTTTGAACGCCAGCATCCTCCATATGTGCATTCGCAGCATCAGACACAAGATCTAATTTCTTGATCACGTCTATGCTTGTGCACATTCATCAGATGGTTTGTACGGATCTTTGTGATTGCACTGTTTGTTCTTGTCTAGTGGCGATTTGCTTCGGAAAGGGCTTTGCAATGGGTTTCATCCTTTGGCAGTAGCACAATGATTGTCTTAGCGATGGAATTTCTGGTGATGCATGCCTGGGGTCTCCGTCAAACCGTTTAGTGATAGTGGCGTCTATAGACTCTTCCGGACACGCCCGAGAGCGTGCTGTATGCTGTGTGCGCCGTGTGCCCTGTGTGCGGTATGCTGTATGTGCTGCTGTGCGAGCGCGTGCGTGTGTGCGGTGTGCAGTGTGTGCTGCTGTCCGAGCGCGTGCTGTGCTGTGTGCGCCGTGTGTGCTGTGTGCGGTAATTAAGGAGGAGGGTGAGGAGGAGTGAGGAGTGAGGAGCGAGTGAGGGAGGGAAGCAGGGAGTGGCGGAGGGCAGCGTAAAAGTAAAAACCCCACACAGTGATGTGGGGAATAATTTAGATCCGCGGGGGGGGGGGGGGGGTTCCCAGGGCGAGCCCCGGGAATTTAAATGAGTTAAATAATTGAAGCAATTCAAATAATTCAACCGGCCCCCATATTTAAAGTATTTTGATTATGTACTTCCCGGTTCGGAATCAAATTATGTATATAAATAAATTGATTATTTAATTCCGCGCCCGGGGTGGGGCCCAGGGCGAGACTGCGATCCAGCTACCAAATAGACCGGGTTTAAGGTGCACACCCGGTGGGGGGGTGGTCGGCATACATTCACACCTACTTCTGAGAAATCACACGGATTCCTGCCAGTATTTAGCAGTGGCCAGGACTCCGAACAGGAGGGTGGCTCATATCGAGGGCTGTTTACAATTGCCCGCATGTTTAAAAACCACATGTTCACCAACGTAAATAGAATTGGCGGTCCGTGCCCAGCGGCCACGGAAGCGGTAATATCAAACATCTGTTCGGATATTCGCATCTGTGTTGCAGCCTCGCCGGCTTTGGGAGGCTTGCGTTGAAGCCAGGTTAGGTTTCGGTGCACTGGGCCGGAGCACAGAGTGGCCAAGGCTGGAGTGCTGGGATTCTCTGTGCTGTGGACCATTTTCTCTGCAAGCTCCCTGCCGGCAAAACAGAGAAGCCAGAAGCTTCCCCCCGCTTGCAAAAGATCCTTGGAGAGTCTTTGAAGTGGCTGAAGGAGTGCTCCTTTACTTTTGCGACATCGCGGCGAAGCCCATCTTTTCGAAGCAGTTCGACTGGCGACTCCGGTGCCAGAAGGAAAGCTTCAAGAGATGAATGAAACCAACCAGAGACAGGTGAATAATCGCAGATAGTTCTCTCGATGCTAAACTGAGGACCATAGATTGCAACCTGCACTCAGGTTGTGCGGCGAGTGCGTGTATGGATATCTATTAGTCTCGGCAAGCTTTCAGCTTCTAAAGACCCCCGAGTGTAAGATCCCAGGATGACGTGTCAAGTCGTTCCAGCTCGAGTTTTTTTAAAAGTCCATGGCCGTGTCCGCAAGAAGGCGTCAAACCCCGATGATCTTCCAGAAACATCCTCCTGTTCGAACACCAGGGGCATACACGGCATACGCACGGGGTAACACCAAGGGCATACACTGCAATTCTTGGCTTGAGAATGTCCGAGAGTCCGAGGCTGCAGTCGACGCTGGTCTTCGCAATCTTTGGTCCAATCTGGAGTTCTGGGGCCGCCGTCGCGACGATGTCGCAGTTGCCGCTGGGCTCGGCGCAAAGTAAAAGTTGCACGTCAGGCTACAGACCGCTGTGCTGTGCCAGTCACAGCACGACCTGGAACCATAATCCTCTTGTGGCGGACACGCAGTGAAGAAGCTGGCTGCAGCTCCTTTAGGCTCACCTTGCGATTTTTCCAGACTCCCCGCAACAAGAATTTCCACTGGCCCCTTGGGCTCTACAGGCAGGCCATCCGAAGACGGCACTTCGAACCGCCCGCAGCATTCTGCCATGCGCGCATCTTGCGGGTGATCAAAACTTACGTGTTTTGCATCCAAGGCACAGCTTGGAAGCTGCCGTCGGCTGGCTTTGTTTCGCTGCCGTGCTGATGGCGGCTCCGACATACTAGCTTCGGTGTAATAGACGTGCAGTTGCTCAGTCCCGGTGTGCCAATTGAGCTGTGCGGTCCTGTTGCTGCAAGAGCATGAGAGCATGCGATCTTCTTGCGACAAAGGAGGTTCTTCGGCAGAGTCTTGAAGCAAGTTCTTCTTCATCATCCTGCCCGTCGCATTCAGCGTTAGTTTTAGCTGTAGCTCGAACTGGAGCCTGGCACTGGTACCCCGAGCGACTCAGCGACTCACCGGAGCTTTCGGCGACGAACTCGGTGTGTGCGTGAGAGCATGAAAAATCCTCAAGCGAAGGCAAAATACCAACCGTTGCCAGCTGTTCAGACCTCAGGGCTTGCAAAGCTTTCTCTGGCACCAATGCAACAGTCGAATCGTCGAGGATACGGGGCGAACGAGAAATTCACCATGCTTTCACGTCCAGATCCTGAAGGCTTTCCCAGGCTCATAGCGCTTTAACTCATTGATCATTCTCCACGTCCGGTGGCGCCCGCATTTGTTGGAAGTCCTGGCCATCATAGTCCGGAACCACAAGTCAAGCGCGCAATCTTCTGCTAGCCCGGCGAAACATGTTAGCTTGATCCTTTGATTGGACTGTTGTAAGAGCTTACACGTTAGCATCGTCTTCGTTTCTGCTAGGCTCCAGATTACGGTCCGAAGCTTGCAGCTGCCCAAGCCACTCAAGGCATTATCCTTTACAAACCCGATCGAGCGTTTCCGTCGCTGCAGCTTGGTAGACACGGTGCCCTGGCTCGGATGTGTAGCGACTTTGTCTAGCCACTTGCCGGTAGCCGCTCTGAGTGTCAGGATGCGGAGTTGGCATTCGTTCGTGGGCAAGGTCCTATCAGTGATGTCTGACGTGGGCGTTGCTATGTGGACGGCTTCACATGCTGTGTAACCTTTTGGGGCTCCAGCGGCACTCCAGCACCAGACCTTCGCAAGTGTGTGCTTCTGCCCCCTCCACAACGCCAGGTGCAAGAAGCGCCCGAACCACGTGAGCTCGGCGAGAAGGTGTGAGCTCTGAAGCCGGGGAGCAGGTAGCCGACTGTCCATTGCTTTGGGACATCAGCTTCCGACGTGCTCTGCTTTGGTGTTACGCAGTTCATTCCTTGAGGCTTTCTCAGGCGGCCTTTAGCTTAAAGTCTTTGAAAGCTTCATCTTTTTTCTCCACTGTCTCTATTGTCTTCGTTGCTTTGATAGATCCTCTTTTCACCAGGCCCGTAGTGTTTTCATCGCCCTGTGCGTGACTCTGCAACTCTTGCCCTCCTACCTGTACCGTCCTACCATTTCCGATTTTGCTTCAGCAGCTTGAGCTGTTCGTCAGGAGATATTCCCCATGCCCTAACACATGTTCTGCATTGTTCTGCAATATCCCGATATATTCCTAGGAAGTTGGCCTAAGGCCTAGAACAATCGTGGAGAAAGGCTTACAAACTCCATCTTACGACAATCGTTCAGCGACGATGCGAGCCACTTTATGTAGCAGCGGCCGGGCCCTTAACAATTCGAATACGGCTGAATAGGACTTTGCAGTGTATTGCATTATCATGATATTTTGTGAACCGTAGTGGGCAGCATTTTTGTTTTAGTCCAAGGCCAGGCGCACCGGACCTGAGCATCATTGTGTGCAGTGTTCAACCAAGTCGGCGATTTCTACGGAGATCCTTAGAAGCTGGATCTCGAACGTGACCTCGATTCTTGCCTTGAAGCCTCCTTTGGCTCTCCGGCTCGGGCCAGACCAGTGGAGATAGGTTGCACACCTTCAGTGCTGCTGCAGTCCTTCTGGCGAGGCTGAACAATGTTTGATTATCCAGTAAAGCACACAAGGTGTCGGTCATCACTGTCAGCGTGACATCACGGTTTGGGAGAAGAGTATCGCCAATCTCCTCACGTCACATGTCTGTAGTCACTCCGATGCGTCTTGAGACTGCGGCTTTCCTGAAGATCCGGGCAGCGTCCGGCTCGGACTGGTACTGGGAATGCAGCGATACTAGCTTTCCCGCACAGCAACTTATTTCTTCCCGTGACGAGGGCAACGGTATGCTTGGACACGAGCTTGAGGGCAGCAGCCTTGGCAACGAAAGAGTTACGTTTCGACCTTGCATCATTGACCCCTTGATGTGTAATAATGTAATAATTGCATGAGGGAATGTGAAAGCACCACCCCACCCACCCACCCCCACCCCCACCCCCACCCACCCCCGCCCCGGCCACCCCCACCCCCACCCACCCGGCCACCCAGCCACCCAGCCACCCAGCCACCCAGCCAGCCACCCCAGCCACCCAGCCACCCAGCCACCCAGCCACCCAGCCACCCAGCCACCCAGCCACCCACCCACACCCACCCACCCACCCACCCACGCACGCACGCACGCACGCACACACCCACGCACCCACGCCCCCACCCCCTGAGATGTAACCGGGGCGTGTATCCCCTCGCTAGGCGTACAGGAACGCGGGCACACAGGAGTCTCTTTTTACTACGAGGGTGCACAGCTGTAAATCGTACTCTGCTAGAACCTTGAGCAACAGGCATGGGTACATTCAAGTGATACGTGAAACAGTCAGGCACCTGGATGTGTAACATCAGTGTTTCAACCAAGCACAAATTTAAAAACCACGTAGAGCTGCATGGCCGTGAAGTCGGCATTCTACTTGCCTGTTATTGCCGTTTCGAATTAAAAGCGGAGTGGTTGAGCTACATCTGTAACTTATGAGTGTTTTTACATCTCGGCCTGGAGACAGCTTGTATGAAAAAGCAGAACAGGCCCACGAAACGCAAACGGATCTTCATTCTAAACTTTTGCTTGAAAGTTGCCCACATGTGTCAGTTACCTCTCCAGATGGAAAGCATACTGCACAAAGGTGTGAAGCTTGGCTTCGCTTGATGCCAGCATTGGCATTTGCGGCTTGGCACATATGAAAGGTCAAGAGTATCTTATCCAATGATAAGTATCTCTTTTAGTCCTTGGCAAGGTCTTGAGAAAATACCTTCTCCTGAGAAAAGCATCTTCCTTCGAAATGAATGCAGTGGATACCTTCTCCTGTGAGAAGCATTCCATGAGACACGCAATCCACTTCTTCAATCGGACCAGTGTTTGGCTCTAGCCAGCGACAAAACCTTGGATCCTGCACATCGAACTCCTCTTCATCGAAGGGAAGCGGACGTCGAGGATAATTAGTGCCACCGTTCAAGTCGCACCATTTGTGGCTCATATCGAAAGCTAGGGCCTACACTGTCCAGGGGATTCATAGGGCTCGGATCCATGTCTTCATCAGAGATGTCGTCATAGTCATCCTCGCCCACGTCAGAACCTGGTCAGTTCTTCACCTTGCCTTTGCAGCTTGCCTTTGTTTTCGACTTGCTGTTATCGGATGCCTCTCCTTTTGTTTGTCCACTGGGAGGCTGCGCGGGTTCTGGAGGACGTCGGGAGCCAGAAGAAGAAGCTGCTGCACCGGACGATGCCTCTCCCTGTGGAGAGCTTGGGTCCATCGATGCTGCCTGCGGATCAGCTGAACCGCGATCCTTGTTCGCGTTCTGTCTCGCTTGCCTCCTGTCTGCTTCCTCCTCGACGGTCTCGGGGTTGCGGCTCAACTCTCATCCTGCTTCCCGAATATTGGTTCGCATGAACCTCGATGAGAAGTGGAGTGAGATGCATAGTCCCGGTCGTTGAGGAGGTAGGCCGCTGTTGTGGAGTCTCGGAGCCAGTCGGAGACAGTCACCTTAATTAAACTCCTGCATCACTGAAGGAATCATTCACCACTGTTCATCATCCATGCTATGGCCCCATCAGAAAACTGTGGCCACCAGTGGATCCAGACCAGGGAAAGTGCTCCAATCAGGATGGTCGCAATCTTTGTAAGGTTGTCCTCCAAGAAGATCCACATATTGCTTCAACAGGCACAGGCTGTTTACAGAAACGTGCTGTACTCTGGGGAAGCACAGATGTGGACTTTGTCGGGACGCGGCCCACGCCCCGAGGAAATAGAGATTGGCCTCCCCGGATGTCCATTGATTCCTGTTTTCCGACCTGTAGCCCTATACCAAGCCATGTTTGCATCATCTCCGAGCAGATCCACTTTGTAGTGAAGACAATCTGCAAACATTGTGCCCAGAGCTTCGTGCGCAAGTGCTACTTTGCCGGCCGCGCGAACATTGTTCAGATGGAACATACAAACTCTGATCATGTCTGAACCTGCCCTCGTGAGGGTGTTCGTGAGCGAGGCCATCGGAAAGTCATCTCGGTTCCCTTGTTTTTGCCGTAGACAACCTCCACAATCATACAGGTGAGAGGAAGAGCATTGTGGGCCTTCCTCCTGTCAGTTAGTTCTGCCCCCGATCATGATGTCACCAGAGCGGTTTCTGAGAACACTTCAACCACGATCACGCAAGAACTTTAACTCCGCCTGATTGACTTCCGATGCTTCACAGGCCATAAACATGTGACTTGCTGTGGGCCAATGACTTCACCAGTGCACCTTTGCAAGGCTGGCTGTAGTCATACTCGAGGTGAACCGAGAAGGCCGAGGGAGCTGTCTGCTTTCTACCCCGCGAGAAACTGCCGAGGTTGACAATGAGAGCCGCATACTTGGACTTGCATGCAAAACTGGCACGGGGCCATCTTCTGCAAGACCAAAGCGATGAAGCTGAGGGATCGGCGTCTTCTCAAGTGACAAGTCCCCGATCTCTTCTTCATCAACACCAGCTTTGAAGAAGAAGTGAAGCATAACATTCATGAGTTCTTCTCGGGTTGTTGGATTGCCGCTCTCTGAAAGTGAGATAGCCTTCTCCAAAAGAGCTTCTTGCACTTCCACGGCAGTCTCCTTGACATTCGAAGCTTTCTCCATGAGCTGGTCATCGGGGGTGCTGCGAACGTCCCCGAGCGGAAAATAACGTCCTTCTTGGCTGGGTATCGGGTGCAGATCGGATCCATAGTACACAGGTGCTTGAAAAGGTCGTTCTCACTTAGAGTGTACTTGGTCTTTGTATGTGGATCTACCTTGACACGCCAGGCCATATGTTGGACTTTGAAGGCGCTGACTGGATCGTCTCGTACACCAGAGTGGTAAAGACCACTTGTGGAGTATCCGTTCTTCTCCTCGATCAGCCTACGCATAGGGCTTCCTCTCTCTGCTGCAGAGAAGATGACCTCGCAGAAGTACTCGAACTCCTCGGTGTGCTCGAGTCGTTCGTTGTCCTTCGCATTCTCCGTATTTTCGAACGCCTTCCCGTTCTTCTCCTCGGCGAGCCCCTCCGGATCAACGACAGTCTCGACTCTTCTCCAGATGCCTTGGTCATGAGGACCATCATCCTTGTCGGGGGAGATGTCTGGTGACATGTGCTCCTCATCAGGTGATGAGTCTTCGGATGCCATGTTCTCGTCGTTGACCTCCTCTGGAGCGCCCATGTGCTCGTCTTTGATTTCCGACTCCTCTCCCTGAGGAGAGCCTAGCCTTCATCAGCTACTAGTTACTTGCAACAAAGCTTGCCGACTTGCAAGACTTATGTCAGGAGACGTCTGCCAAAATGGCTCTGCCATTTTGGCCCAAGATCGTGGACCGTGGGTCCTTCAAAATTTGAAACTTTCGCTCCCGCTTTCTCTTTCGCGACCGTCGATCATGGCACTCACCCCCGTCGCTAATGTCGATGACGTCCTGGCCTCCAGCATGGAGACCGTCGAGAGTTTGGTGCCCCCTCGTGATGTCGCAGACAGTGATCAGGAATGGGAAAAGCCCGACGATGAAGTGGCTTTGGCCCGTGCTACCTTGGCACACAATGTCCATGCCCATGAGGATGAGACGGCCAACTCAGCATTGGCCTCCTTCACGGCATTGGAGGTGGATGACACCAGCATGGACTTGCGGCTTCAGGAAATGGAAGCTGCCATGAAACGGCTGTTGGCCAAGGGCAGTGAGATGGTGGCGGTCAAGGAAGACAGCCCTCTGTCCAAGGATATGGACACCACGGGATCGGAGGTGCCAACCACAGGTGACTTTGTCCCTGAGGGCGGTGCTACTGATGATCCCATGGACAGGCCGGAGGTGCCAACCACAGGTGACTTTGTCCCTGAGGGCGGTGACACGGTGGACAAGGACGATGCCAACAAGCCCAGGCCCTACTCGGCTCTGCCCGCCGGCACCCTGGAGGAGAAGGTCTTCCGCATTGAGGGCTTCCCGGAAAACTTCCCCGGCATCGGCAAGAAGAGTGCAGACTGGGCCCAGCAATTGACAAAGGAGGAGATCGCCTCCTTGTTCTCCGAGCTCAAGTCGGAGCAGTGGAATCGCCCGGCTGTGGAACGAGTCCTTGAGGTTTACCAAATCTACAAGCGACAGCTGGCACAAGAGAAGATGCTGGCCGCCCCCTACAACCGTGCTCGCAGAGGGGTGGGGCACAGCAGCATGGGTCAGCTTGACCCGGGCAGCACGGGGGCTACCCTCATGTGCCCCAACTGCTTTACGGATTGGCAGTGGCAGTACAACAAGGTTGAGGGGAAGTGCAAGCTCTGCCAGAAGTCTGTCATCGCAGTGGACAAGGGCCCGCCCTCGGCAGAGATCAAGCTGGGCCAGTCCTCCTGGCGAACGTTTTGTGGCCCGCGAGGTGTCACATGGCACACGGATGCAGACGAGCCCCAAGAAGGAAGCCGCCTCCGTGGACATTGGCTCTTGGGCCCAGCCGCCGCCCAGGCCCACGGATCAGAAGGAGCTGAGCTTTGCCGACCAGGTGCCTATGGCCCTGAGGCTTAGCTTGGCTCACACGGTGGCAACACAGCCTTTCGACGAGGTGCAGTTTGCCAACAAGGAGGCGGGGGACAGACCCCACCTCAGGGACGACTGGCAGCCAAGCCAGGAGACAAGGCTTTCCATCCCCAGCTGGCGGCGGCGATGGACATCACCACCGGTGGACAAGCAGCCCAAGAAGCCCACGGAGGAGGAGTTCCTGGATCACATCAACCCCCAGCTGGATGTGATCGTGGAGATGCAGGCGGGCGCACAGAGTGTCGAGGAGGCAAAGGGTGCGTCAATCCTCCGGCAGCTGGATACAGAGAAGCTCCGCTCCCTTCTTAAGCGAAATTACCTCCAGGGCCCTGGGAATCAGGGAGACGAGTTTGTCGCTGCGCAGACTAGCCTGGAGGAGGCCAAGGCCTCGAACAAGCGCATGCAGGATGAGGGATCCCAGCGCTCCCAGCTCCTCCGGCCGGTGTGCTGCGCGCGGCCCTGGAGATGAACGTGTTCAACCCGGAGTGCCCGCTCAAGGATATGGAGCTTGACGACATCGAGGCCCTTAAGGAAAGGTACTTGAACACGAAGTTCCTGCTAAACCAGAGCAGGAATCCGTTCCCTGCCTCCCTTCTGCAAGAGCTTCCCACTCTGGCCGCTCTGCAGCGTGAGGGCGAGCGGGTCGCCCGGGACTCCGGCGAGGGGCTGTCTGGCCCTGAGGAGCAGTCCCCGGAGGCAGTCTTGGGTGTTCCAGTGGGCTCGGTCGAGTTCCAGATGCTTCGCCTCAAACGTATCAGCGAAATCGGCTCCTTTTTCGCTGCCAAGGTCTTCATCAACCGTACTCCTCAGGTGGTCTTGGACCTCCCTGTTTCGGACATCCACGACTCCAAGCAGCACATGCGATTGAGAGCCGTATGTGACGAAAGGATCACCCTTCCTTTGAGGGCCTTCCGGGACTTCCCGGAGATCTACAACTCGCTCTCCAACTCGCTGGGGCAAGAGTCGGTGGTGGAGGTCAAGATGGCGTGGCGCTGCAACACTGTGCAGTGGTGGACAGCCCGCCTCAAGCCGGAGTACGCTGGCCCCATCTACCGCAAGCTTGGCTACTCGGAGAGCCACATCAGAGGCCTCAACCTGGGGGAAAGGGACACCTCAGCTGCCTTTGGCGCTGAAAGGATTCCCCTCGACCCCGGGTCGGAGCAGGAGCGCTCCCTCCCGGCCATCACCCCGGACAACGTCACGAGTGTGGCCTCGGACGACTACAAGAAGAAGAACGTGGGGGACAAGACGGCCCACGTGTTCTGGGCCAAGATGGAGTGTGGCCTTGTCCTCAGCTCGGTCTCTCCGTGGGAGATTGTGGACAAGAAGAAGGGCGAGACCCGTGGGGGCTACGTTTGTCGCCACTGCAAAGGGTTTTGGCGCAGTGGCAGGGGTGCCAGCAGGTTCCTGCTGATCACGGGAGCACCGAGGGAAGTCCGCGCAGCTCCAGCTCATCCTGGACGAGCCCCCCCAACACCTCTACGAGTCCTGGATCAAGGACCGGATCGAGTTGTACAAGAGGGTGGAGCCCACGGCGGCCCCCCGTGATCGCTCCCTCCGTGTCAACCCGAGCCTCAGCTCCAGGCTCCGGTTCAGCAAGACGAACCTCATGGGCCAGGTCTCCGACATGATCTGGTCGGTGGTGCTCTCCAACCCGGAGCGGGATGGCCTCAAGAAGATCCACGAGCTTGCGGCATCCCTGGTCCGCCCGGCCTGAGCCCTGTTTTTTTTCGTGGAGGGGGAACCCCTGCCAGGTGCCTATGGCCCTGAAGAAGGTCTCCTCTCCCTTCTGGTCGCGGTAGCTTTTCTGCCTTGGGCTCTGAGGGGGAACTGTCTTAAGTGCTAGTACCTACACTACTCAGGACTTGGGCCATGTCACAGGCCTTTTCTTCGGCAACAGGAATGCCCTTGAGGGGAGGGGGTGGGACCTCCAGGCGCCTTTGGCCCTGATTGTTCCCCCCTTCCTCGAAAAGGGAACGACTATTTGCCAGACCTTCCATCGCCCCGTGCGAAAACAAGTGCCCTTGGACTGCATTGGTTTTTCTTCCCTCTCTCTCTCACTCTCTCCCTCCCTCTCCTTCTCCCGTAGTCTCCGTGGCTCAGGATGACTACCTTTGTATTTTGTTGCCCATCTCCCTTTTGTTAGGGCCCCTGACCCTCTCATCTCTGCTCTCTTCGAGCAAGGCATTGGCCCCCTTCAGTCTGATGGCGAGGTTCTTGCAGGAGTGCTACTAGACCCGATCATCAGGGGGTCGGGTCGCTCCTTTGAGGAGGAACAAGTTGATGTGACACGGCCCGGGGGGCAAGCAATTGTGGATTTCATGGCCCGTTGTAGGCCTACCCAGGAACTGGATCGCGTACTAGGTGTCCCTGATGGGCCGCCACGATCTGTGGTCCTTTCATACCGCCCTACACTGGTCTTCCAGCTGATTGTGGAAAGGGCTCTCTCTCTCTTCTCAGGCCCCACGGAAAAGGAGGATGCTCAGGGGATCCTCACCTCTCTCTGGGACCTTTGCACTAAGGTCGCTGCAGGCACTCCCTCTCACATGCGCGAACTACGAGAAGGGATCTTGGTTGCCCCCTGTACGGTGAGCCGGTGGCGCCACTGGAAACCGGGGAATGTCTCCGAACACCATTCTACCAACCAGCGGGCCCTGGAACGTGGCCTGCGGGAGAAATGGGGGGAAAGGCTCCTCTCGTATCTCCTCCCGGCTGCTGGACAGATCCCGCACATGGCGGCCATAATGCCCTCGGGCACCACTCTCATCTCTCTTGAGCTCAAAGGGGAGTTCATGGATCTCTTGGGAGATGCTAGATTCCGCACCCTCAGGATGCGATGCCTCTCCTATGAAGAGCTCAGGCGCCTTGGCTTCAAGGCCATACCATGGAAGGAACACGATGTTCGTGCCCTCCTCAACACTCTCCGTGATCAGGAGGTGTCTCCTCACAAACTTCAGCAGGTGTGGGACACCCTCAAGTGGTTTGGTAAAAAGTTTGGGCTCCTTGCGGTTGACGAGGTCTTTCGGCTCACTGAGAAGAAGAAAGCCCTCTCGGAGTCCCTCGTTAGCACAGTGCACCGTCCGATGCGGAAAGCTCAGGTCCCCTCCAAGTCCTTTGTGGTTCAGGCGGAAGAGGTCGCGGCTCGCCCGCTTTCGAGCTCGGCCACAAGAGTTGAGCTCATGGATGCCTTTATCTGTGGCATTGCAAGGTTCCAGCTCGGCTCCAGTGCCCTCTTTAGTGACCTTCAACATACCAGCCCGGATACCCTCAAGGTGACCTCCACAACCATTGAGTTTTCAGCATGGCTGACCAAGACCCACTCGGCGGTGGCGATTCATAAAAAAAGCCGGTCCCACTCATCTGCCCAAAGTACTCCTTCTCGGGCAAGGACTGGTGGACTCCTCTCCTCTCCACGTGGCGCAAGCTCTCGGCGACCCCCATGTTTGATGCCATGGACTACCTCATCCCGACCGTTGGCAAGGACTATGACGGTTTCATCGCCAGGCCCGCCACCTCGCAGCGCGCTGTGAATTGGCTGCGCTCGGCCATGTCCAGGCAGGAAATCGACAAGGCCCTGTGGGAGGGCCTCACCTGGCACTCCTTCCGGGTGTTCATGCCGGACTGCGCCTTCCAAGCACACGTCCCTCGCGACCAACGGCAGTATCTTGGAAACTGCGGATGTCTACACCCGGGAGAAGAGGAACGTGGTCTGCGCCATCTGGGAAAAGGTCACCTCGAACCTGGATCAGATCGACACGGCGGGCACCCGCACTTCAGTCATTGATCTCTCTCGCGAGGAACCGCAGCACCCCCTGGAGATTCCTGCTGCGGGTGCGCTCCCAGTCTCAGGTGCCAGCGGCCCTGACGGAGGGAGCCCTCCGCGCCCAGTGAGGGACTCATCCACTCCTTCTCGCCATGCAGACAGCCCGGCGTCGAGCTGGCTTATGACGCAGATCCCGGCGGACGAAGTGCCTCCGCCTCAAGGGCCTCTCACTCCTGTAGCCACCAAGGTGGCCCGAGGCAACATGCGGTTGGAGCCCTTCTATGGACAAGGTGGAGGCCCTTAACGCCATAGACTATCAGGGCGACGTGAACTCCTACAACCTGTGTGCGAGGTGCTTCCTTCAGTTCTCCTTGCCGGCAGAGTTTCGAGTGGGGGATGCTCCCCCCGCGGGAGATTCCAGCGAATCGGCCTCGTCAGGTAGCCTGACGGATGACTCCGTGGACACGGCCTCGGAAGCGGAGAAGGTCACCTACCAGGACCTGGACAGGGCTCTGGCCTCCAAAGGCCAGCCTTAGATGGACGACATCTTTCAGTTTTGGGGTTCTTTTGTGCCGCCCATCCTTCGGCTGTGGCTTCTTTCTGGACGGCACAAAATTTTGGAACTCTTTTCTGTACAAGGAGGGTTCCCGATCCACAGGTGCCGTAGGCCCTGAAGGAGGGGACCCTCCTATGTTTCGGAACGGCCTCATTCTTGTCTGAGGTCTTCGACCGAAGGAACATCCCGGGAGTCGGCAGCCACACCAATCCACCATGCAAAAGAGGGCTTGCGAGCATGGTCTTTTGGTGTGCCATTTTCATGCGGATATCTGACATTAGTTACTTGCAACAAAGCTTGCCGACTTGCAAGACTTATGTCAGGAGACGTCTGCCAAAATGGCTCTGCCATTTTGGCCCAAGATCGTGGACCGTGGGTCCTTCAAAATTTGAAACCCGCCCTCCCTTCCCCATGGCGGCTTTAGCCAAGCCTCCTGAAACCATCCCAGATGCCTATGCCGACGACATCGCAGGGCTGCACTCGTCTGTCTCCACCCTGTTGGCAAGAAAACAGATCCCCTACTCTGTCCAGGCAGCATTGGCCAAGGAGGGCTACATTACTCTGGAGGACATCGCCGACCGCTGGGATGATGCGTCGGCCGCCAGAACCAATGGCCCCAGGGATCTAGGTTTTGCTAGTGGGACCAATGGATTCACAGATCAAAGCAGCGCTCTCACTGCCATGCGTCTCTTTCAGGCAATCAAAGCGGCTAAGGAAATGACCAAGAACCTCTATGCACCTCGATCCAGTGTCACGCCTGGCCAGGCTTCTTCGGATCGATCAGGCCTCGAAGTGCTTTGTGACCGACACCAGCTCCTCACGGATTGGACTAAGGAAACGGGGCTCCCGAAGCCCAAACTTGAGGCCCAGGGAAGTGACAACCTTCTCAAGGCGCAGTTCCGCTTCTGCTCCAAAGGAGAACTCGGCTTCATCAATGCGAAATACATCATCAGCGCCTTGCCAGAGCTTGAAGAGAAGCCTTTTAAGACAAGGCGGAAAGTGACAGTAGACGGTTGGGACAAAGAAGAGGAGGAAGAGGAGCGTAGGCTCCCGACCACTCGGCGACATCTGGAAAGGATGCACCGCGTTTTCCGCAACAATCTTTCGATGTGTCTTCTTGCTTTCCCCCAGTTCTCCCAGTTCGACGCGTCTAAGCATGATCTGGATGATTGGTATGACTGGTTCTGGGGTCCGGACATTGCGGGGCGAACTCCAGCCCCGTCGGAGAAAACTCTCCTTTACGCTGAACGGAACGCGTGGAGAGCCATCCACAATCTGGTCTACGAGGGCAAGTCGCTCAAAGAGGCCATGATGGAAGTTCGTGCTGATGCCCTCTTCTGGACAAGGGAAGTCTACGAGCGCGTGCCTCGGCCTGGGGAGAAGGGTCCGAAGGGCACTCCGAAAGGTGAGAAAGGCACTCCCTTCGCCAAAGCCCCGGGCAAGGGGTCCTGGAAAGGCAAGCAAGCCTGGTCGGTGTACCAGCCCGTGTATCAGCCCTTTCTTAAGCAGTCCACTAAGGGCAAAGAAGGTAAGAAGGGCACTCCCAAGGGCAAGGGCAAGGACTCCTGGCCCCAGAATTGGTCCAGGAATAATCCTAAGGGCACCCCCTTCTGCAGAGATTACCACATCAAGAAGCAGTGCCCCGGTAACTGTGGACGCTCCCACAACTGTCCGGTCACCAAAGACGGTTGGGTGTGCAATGCCCCTCCGAATGAGCACAGTCCGGACAACTGTCCCTACAAGTGAGGACTTCCAGTCCCAGGTGCCCGTGGCCCTGAACGAAGAGAAGTGTCGGAAGTGGCGACACGAGTTGCCCTCTCCACACCAGGTGCCCTTGGCCCTGAAGGAGAACAAGCACGGGACAGATCGCGATCTCCCCGTGGGAAGACCGCCCCCGCGCCAGGGGGGAACACCATTCATGTGGGCATGCAGCCCTCCGGTAGTGCTCTCTCGGATGACAAGCCCTTCTCTCTCGGGCCTTGGATTGAGGAACATTACCCGGGCTCTCTGCCTGCAAATTGTTCTCCTGAATGGCTTAATGGGGTCCCCGACCGCCTAATCCGGAGACTCCAGTGGTCCCCCTCCGATTGCACTGCCAGCATTCCTCAGGGTGCCATAATCTTGCCATTCGCGGGTCGTGAGGAGCGATCCTCCATGCTCAAGCCCCAGACCTCTCCTCGAGAGTTCTGGCCTTAGATTCTTCTAGGAAGCCCCCTGGTTTGGACCTCCTTAATAACACCCTGTTTGGGTCTCTCTGTGCGTCGGCGCTGCAAGGAAGCATCTCCTTTGTGGGAGGATGCCCGGACCTCAAGACCTGGGGTTTGGATAGATGGTTTCAGGACTCGGGTACTCTCCAGGCAGTTAGGTCCCGCTCGGCGGAGAACGCCTAAATTATTGCCGCTCTCCCTGAGGCAACGCTCCACTCGGCGGATGAGGAAAGCACCCTGCTCCTTAGGTTCCTTCTTCTTGCATGGCTCGCCTTCAAGGCGACTTCGTCCAGTTCTACTGCTAAGGTCTTCTGTTTTCTGGAAATGGCTGAGGACCCTGCTCGAGGAGCCACTTCTCCGTCCAAGTGACGCTCCTCTTCGGCCTGGGCCACTTCGGCCCTGCGTGCTTGGACCTTAGATCTTGGTCTTGGGGTTCTGCACTTCGATCTGTGTTCCTTTGGTTGGGTTGTCAGTCGTCCCTGTATAGGGCTGTCACCAACCTTCCCCTCCAATCCTGGGAGGGTAAGACCTGCACACACACCCATCACCTCAAACCGGATCGTCCCGTGCCTGGGGACGCTCGGCGACCTGAAGCCATGCTACAGAGTATCGCATCGGCGCTAGCTGGAAAGCTTCGCGATACAGGCTCTTCAGCAAAGGATTCACCACCGGATCCTGCGATCACACTCCTTGCAGATCCCTCGCTGGGACAGGAGCGTCCTCACTAGGCGGCTCAAAGGTCAGCACCCTCTGGGGCGGCTGTTCAACCCTCCCTACCCTCGCTGGGAGGGAAGCGTCAGACTGCTGGGTTTCCTGGTGCAGGTACCCAGGCAGGCGATCACTTGCTCGCTGCAACCCCGATGATTGGGTGTGATCCGGGAGAACCTTACCCTAGATGACGCCACAATGCGTGTGACCCATGGTTTTAAGGTTAGGCCCCTAAGGGATGGTGGAGGAAAGACCTCTCCTGGTAGGACCCCTCCACACCTGCGCAAAGGACCGACGGCTCCTGCTCTGGGCAAGTTCATTCGTGAAAAGGCGGGGCCGTTGGTCCCCTCTTTTCTAGCCTCAACGGCCGCGGGTGCCAAGCAGCACCCCTTCCCTGAATCTATTCTCAAAGAGATTCGTGATTTCATCATGCCCCAGCACCTCCAACCGGATGCTGGACAGCCCTTTCACTTGGATGTGATCAGGAAACTCCTGTGTGACATCCAAGATGTAGATGCTGAGTATCCGCAGATACTCAAAGAAGGAGTCCCTCTGGGAGTGGATACCCCTACTCTCCAATCTCCGGGCGTCTGGCCCTTGAAATCCGAGCTCATTGGTGAAGAGTGGGACCCGGTGGAAGCTCCACCCCCCACTGGCCATGCTAACTACTCCTCCGCGGACACATTTAGGGAGGAGATCCGGGCCACCTTTGTCGAGGAAACCCCCTTGGGCATGGTCATCGGACCGTGCTCCCGCGCCGAGGCAGCAGCGCATTGCCAATGTGCAGAGGACGAGCTCTGCCCCTGCCCCATGGCGGGGATTGATGAGTCGGACAAGATCCGTTCCATCTTCGATGGGTCCAAGGGAGGTGCTAATCTCCGTATACAGCAGAATACAGTTGAGAAAACCACGGCCCCAACGGTCATGGACTGCGTCCAATGCCTGCACTGGCTTCGGGCATCTCGCTCTCGTGGGAAACCAGGCGCCTATGGCCCTGATCCTGAGGAGCATGCCGGGAACAGGACGGTCCGTCGGGGAACGCAGACTCCAGCGCCGGCTCAAACCGACCCTGGTGCTTCCCGGGCTCTGACG
This sequence comes from Symbiodinium sp. CCMP2592, assembly GCA_905221615.1. NCBI lineage: Eukaryota > Dinophyceae > Suessiales > Symbiodiniaceae > Symbiodinium > Symbiodinium sp. CCMP2592. The sequence continues at coordinate 44,941 of CAJNDT010002291.1, read as the reverse complement.
AGGACTGGATCCTGCTCAAGGCTGATGTCACTAAGGCGCACAGGAGAATTAAGATTCTCCTCCGAGAATGGCGCTACTATGGTCGTTGCGTCTGGGACGGGGTTCGGGAACCATAACGAGGGTTCAGGGTAGGTTCAGCCCCCAGACCATGGATTTCAACGTTTTTGTACCGTCCGTTTGAAGCCTGTCATTTCTGGCTTTGGGCCTCCCCGGCTGTCAAAATTAGTTGATTAGTTCAAAGTTGAGAAGCTCAAAGACCACTGTTTTTTTAAAAACCATTTTTTGTTCTAGTTTGCAACTGGGCTGCTAGTGGTTTGGCCCGAATAGGTGCTCATGTGCAATTTCCATGTATGCCTGAGAGGTACAACTGCTGCAAAATACACATTGTCACCTTAAACCCTATACCCTAAACAAAGCACGGCAAAACGGCTTCAACAACACGTTCGAATGTCGGCCATGGCATGCAAAAGCACGACAAAACAGCTTCAACAACACGTTCAAGGTTTAGGATTTAAGGTTAGGGATGCCATGACCGACTTCTTAGAGCTGCCTACTACTTTCGGGTTGTCTCGGAGCGGCCGGAACGAGGACCGTAGCAAGAACACGCACAAGCTGCCGAAATGGCTGCTTCTGTACGTGGTCACACCAGAGGCTGTCGGCCACGATGCAGAAGTGCGTTTGGCTTGCAGAGCCACACGGGTCGTGGAGCACGTTGGCGAAATGAAGCCAACGGATGCCCACGAATGCCAGATTTGGTTTAACAACGGCGTCAAAAAGAGACAACGAAAGGGTGAGGTCTCGAAAACACAAAGTATGTCTTTTTGTGCCTGGAAGCTTGACAGAGTCTTCAGGTTCCGGGATCCTGTGTGTGTAGAACGATCACAAATTGCTGGGAGACAATTGCAAAAAGTCAGCAACGTCAGTGCGGATATTTGGCATCTGTGCACGGCTTCGAAGGGCTGCCAACTGATGCCATCTCTTCCCGATGAGAAACGGTTTTCAGACTTGTCTCCGGCGAAAGGGTGGCTTGTGCAAGTTCCAGGGCTTATGGCGTTGCTTGGCTGTGACACCATGCCCTCCGACCCAATCTTGTGGACCCCAGCATCTGTGGCAGCCAGCCTGCATGTCACTGTTGAGAAGGAGTCACCTTCTCTTCTTGAGGCAGCAGAAGCTGAGGCCGAAGCTGGAGCAGCTCTAGCAGGGCGGGTCGCGGGCCTGAGCCTGCAACCGATACAGGAAATCCACACCATCCGATTGACTTTTGCGCTTCAGAATAGCTCAGATCTTCCTGTAGTTGTGAACTCAGTGACTCGGTTTTTAGGCCCCTTCATAGGGGACCCGGATCCGACAAAGCTAGCAGCAGCGATGGCCTCTATTCCCGGGCGTTACAAGCTTCGCTCCGGGATGCTTAAACTAGACATGTTGCACATGCTTTTCAGGCGAAGCGTCATGCAACAAGGCCTCACTCAGCAGATGCGCACAGCCCGATACCTCAGCATGGATGCTTCACCTCAAGGCGGGTATGAGTACTTGTGTATGACGGAGGAGGTAATGGAACGTAGTCAACCCGTCGTCCTCCCCGAGTGTCCATTCAGCGGCTTCACCTACACACAGAGATTAATGCCCATCATGACATTAGCGAGGGGAGAGACTAGGACATTCGTCAAGGCACAGAGGCTGAAGCATGCAATCTGCTTGGAGAGTTCCATGAAGCATCTGGATTTGAACAGGTCACAAGTGAAGGGGTGGGTGAGTGATCAAGGAACAGAGAAAGCTGTGCCTCAGACATTTCTCGGTGATTCTGCACATTTGCAAGATATGACTTCCAGCTTGCAAGATGGTAGCCCCACTTTGGAGGCGATGCTGGCATCCAGCAAGCAATCGTTTCTTTGGAACAGTTTGCGGCACCCCGGGTATCTTCACATCATGTTCAATGCCTTAGAAGAAACTTGCAAAGGCTGCCCTCGATGGGAGGTTTTTGAAAAGCAGCTGAGCAGTGTTTCCAAACTGCTGACGAATCGCTCCTATCGCGAGATAGTCTTGTATCGCATGATGTCTGAGGCTACTCAGCAAGAGAAGCAGACAGTGCAAGGCTACCACGGCGAACTCCTATCATGGAGATGGGAGAGCTTGCATCATACATTGCGGCATTATGTGCACGTGCGACCGGTTCTGCAGAAGTACCTGAACCCCGAAATGCTTTCTTCGGAGGCCGGTTTCATAGACCACCTGAGTGCTTTTTTGTCGGATCCATGGCACCAGGGCTACGTAGAGTGGGCATTGATGTTTTCCGGGTTTGTGCAGACGTGGGCCCATTGGCTTGAAGGTTGTTTCTGCCACGAGGAACAGCTTCAGCAAGCCAAGACTCGCAAGGCCCGGGACAAACTGAAGTGTCCATGGAAGGGTCGCCGTACTTCCGTGCTCATTGCTGGGTGCAAGGATCGGATGTTGCAAGCTTTGCAAAGTCACGGAAGTGCTCGCTTCACAGAGGCCATGCTCGAGTTGCCGCAGGAGGTTTCAGCCGCCATGGTTCTGATGAACTCCCAAGCTCGAGACAAGTGGTCAGCTGTGCTGTCACAGAAGACGTCTTACCTTGATCATGTGCCGCACAAGTTGGCCGGTGCTTTCGCTCACCTCGCCGATCCTGGTCGCTACTCTTTGTCAGGAAGCAAGCGCATTGTGCAGGAATGCTTTGCAGAGTATGCGACTTTGAAGTCCCAAGGGCGAACAACCGCTCTCCTTTCAGGCCTTTTTGAGCGAAGTGGGATGGGCGAGACGGCGGACCAGCTGTGGGCATATGCCAACAGCCCAGACACCAAACAGCTGAGAGACTTCCCCTTGGCTTGGGTGGAGGTTCAGGAAAGGGCCTTTTGCACGAATGTAGAGCGGATGACGGAACGGCAACACGTCTTGGTTAAGATAGCAGGCCACAGGACTTTGAGGTTCGCAGGCCCTGCCATTACCTGTGTGCGTGCCCGGCGAGATCAGCTGCAGCAAATGATCGACGACCCCCAAATGTGTGCTTTCTTGGTTTCGAACTGGCGACGTCGTACCATTTTCAGAGAACTGCTTGAACACGTGATGAGTGCCAAGGATTGCAATAAATCCAGCTTTGCTCATCGTGTGAGCCGTATCTACGGCTACGACGAAAAAGACCATTTCCTTGATGAAATGGAAGAGGAAGAGAAGTCTGGGTTGGCCCTGGGGAATGCCGTGGCGGGGGCATTGAGAGACGTGGGTTCTGTGAGACCTGACTTGGAGAAGCAACAGTGGATGATTGTTGATTTCATCAAGAGCCAACTCCCCACTGGCACCGTGTTCTCTCTTCCTGAGTTCCTGTTGGGGAGTCTGCTCGGCGAACCGCTGCCGGAGTCTCAGGAACAACACGGTCCTCTGGACTTGGAGGGCTTTGCCGATTCATTGTTGCCAGGGGACATTCCAGAGCTTGTTGCTAGAGAACATGTCTTTTGCTCTGTGCTGGATGCTTGGCCAGAGCGACGGACCGAGGTGCAGACTCTGACAGCCATTGGTAACGACCGCAAGGGGCACATGAACGTCGTTCATTTTTTGAATGTGAATCTTAGCAATGCTTCACAGCCTGTGGTGTCCTATAAAAATGTGCAACATCGAACCCTGGATTTCAGTCATGTTGCGACACTGCCCTTTCTGAAGCTCTTCTCGTCATTGTGCCACGTTTGGGGTCCTCGCTGCACGTCCTTCAAGGTGGAGGTGCTGCCACTGAGGGACCAGGCAGCAAGGATGTTGTCTGAACCGCCTCTGACCTTGCCGCACTTCACGACCGACGACGACATGCTGGCCGATCTAGCCGGGCAAGCAATCGAAGACCAGGAGTTGCGTCTCCGTGAGCCAGGCGATGGCCCAGACGTGGGAGCTGGGCTGTCCAGTCCCCAGGAGGAGAGCATGCTGAACCAGTTGTTGAAACACAGGGCTATAGGGGATAAGTTCGTCGAGTCTTCTACCTTGAAAGAGTACCACGGCCGAGCTGTTCAGAGCTTGGTTGAGAAGGGAGTAGTGCAGGTTCGGTGGGATGATTTCGGCGAGTCATCTCTGGCTATCAGCAGCGATATGAACTTGTCCACGTTGCTGCTCTTGACAGAGCCTGAAGTTTTCGCTGTTCACAAGCAAGACCTGAGCAACCCTGCAGGCCGTAACAAGGTCGGATGGTTGAGAGGACTCTTGGTCAAATCTTGGAAGCCTACGGGCAAAGACAAAGATCCAGAGTGGAGAGTCAAGGGCAGCCGGAAGCTGCTGCCTGCCAACCTTCTGGATTCCTGTGAGCCTCACCTTGTTTGTTTGGCACTGGAAGACAGCATTTGGCAGAAGCCTGGCGATCTGCGAAGGATCTGTCATGGCGGCAGTGCTGACTACTACCAGATGCTACTAAAAGCACCGGACTTGACAGGTGTCCAGGAATGGACAGTGCAGCAGTGCCGTGAGTTTCGGGACAAGAAACGAAAGGCAACACGTAGTGCTCCACGTCATACTGGCAGCAGGGCGAAAGCAAGCACCCAAGAGCCATTGCGACTCGCTCTGGAGCTTCCCGTTGAGCCTCGCGTGAAATGCCGGGTGGCGGGGCTCGAAGATCTCGTCATCTATTTTGACAATTTCACACACCAGAGCGGCCACCGTCGTGCTTTCTGCCAGTGTTTGCAGCATGCCGATTGCAGACGATACACCTTTATTGTGAAAAATCACAGGGACCAGGATGAGGCAGTTGCGTGGCTCTTAGCATGGGCTTCCCATGGGCCCCGTTTCGATGATGCAGAACAGCATGTGAAACACAACCCCAGTGACACTGCTGTGCAATCCATGGAGGAAAGGCAGCGGTTGGGGGTCTGACCCGGCAGACTGCTACCAGTCTGAGGGGTCACAGCCTGTCAGGTTCGCCTTCGGCAGATTCTCAGAGCCGGTCGTTCTGTAAACGAAGAGAAAGAGAGTAGTGACTGCTTGCAGCCCGAGAGTCTAGGTTTTGAGCGGAGTTTGACAACAGCATATCTTGTCTGAGCCTTTTGTTTGTCTTGTCATTTATTTCTCAGAGATTCTCGGACACCCAGAGCCTCCCAAAAACAGTGCGTTTGTGTGGGCCCGAAAACCCCAGTGCTTCTGTATGGGTCTGGGTAGGGTCTGTGCCTTGAAGTGTGTTTGATGCAGTGTGACATCCGCAGCATTTTTTGGCTCATTCGATGGGCTCTTTGAAGGGCCTCCTGGAGCGGATGACCAGGCAGGTGGGCTTGGTTCTCCAAGTGTATAAGATGTTCAAGTGGGGTCTGGCAGTTGTTTTTATGTTATTTTAAAGGAAGTCATCGTACAGTAGGCGAGGTTGGTACAGGCCGTGCAATCGGCGCTGAGCTGGCCTGGGAGTGCCTGGCAGCGGGCGGGCTTGTTACCGTGCAGTCGGCGCTGAGCTGGCCTGGGAGTGCCCAGCAGGGAGCCCGGGCAGCTCGGCGTGCAGGCGGCGGTGGCGGCTCGTGGTGGTGCGAGGACTCAGAAGTGAGGTTGAGCAAAGCACCGTGCAGTCGGTGCTGAGCTGGCCCGGGAGTGCCCGTCAGTGGCGTGCAGGCGGCGGTGGCGGTGGGGCCGAGCACACCGTGCAGTCGGCGCTGAGCTGGCCTGGGAGTGCTGTCAGGGCGCCCGGGCAGCTTGGCGTGCAGGCGGCGGTGGGGCCCGTGCCTAACAGGTCTTCTGCATGCCCGTGTGTAGCCTAGCTATAAGTTTAATTAAGATAGAACTACGTCGAGCGAGCCGGAAATGAGCATTTCGTAAAAGATACCCTGTTCGCAGGTTGGTTGCAGCACCGCCGCCACCACCACCACCGCAGGCTCCCGCGAAGAAGCTTGTGAGCTCGGAGTACTACAGCAGCAGCTACGAGAACGAGAGCGAGCCCGAAGCACCCAAGAACAGTGCTGCTGTTGTTGAAGTGGCGGAATCCACGGCAGTGTCTGTGGATTCAGGGGCCCATCCGGAGCCAAGGGAGAGGGACCCAGAGGCGTCGGATAGTGAGAAGGGTGTTGGCCACAAGAGAACCCCGAGCCGCGGTGGCCGCAGCCGCAAGAGAAGCCCGAGCCGTAAAGACAAAAGCCGGGGCCGCAGCCGCCGCAGCCGCAGGACCAAGACTGCGACACGGAGCCACAGCCGCAAAAGCCGCAGTCGGCGCAGCCGAAACAAAACAGCACGAAAAGACAAAAAGCTGGAGCGGCAGCGGCACAAGGACAAGAAAGCAGAGAAGACGAAGTCGAAGTCGAAGGCTCCGGCTCCAGCGAGGGACGAGACGCCTGAGCCGCCTGAGCCGGAGCCAGCTCAGGCAAGCAATCAGGCGGCAGAAGAGCCACCGCCGCCGCCAGTTCCGGAGACAGCCCAGAAGCGGCGGAGCAAGGACGGTCCCTATGGCCCCTATCCTGGGGTCGCTCCCTTCTACATATCGAAGCTGCCGGTCTGGGACGTCCGTGGAGCGGACGAAAGGGTTCGATGTCCGGTGTGCTGGTTGACGAAGCCTCGCAATACCCTCTATCTGCATTTGCTTAGCAGCAGTGCTTGCTTGGCATATCAAAAGAACGAGAAGCCGAAAAAGGATTACAGCTGCCGCTTTTGCGGCAAATCCTTTTTCCAAGAGGCGGACAAAGATCAGCATGAACAGGGCTGTGGGTCGCAACGACCAAACGAACCTCCGGAGCGGCCGGTGCGGGCGCCGGAGCGGCCGGTGTGGGCGCCGGAGCGGCCGGAGCGGCCGGAGCGGCCGGAGCGGCCTCAGCGGCCGGAGCGGCCTCAGCGACCGGAGCGGCCTCAGCAGCGACCGGAGCGGCCTCAGCGGCAGGAGCGGCCTCAGCGGCAGGAGCGGCCTCGCGAGCGGCAGGAGAGGCCTCGCGAGCGGCAGGAGAGGCCTCGGGAGATTCGCTCGACTCGAGGGAAGGAGCGGCATCGAGATGAGACTCCCGAGAGCAGTCGGTCCCGCCAGAGCCCGATCCAGCTCCGCAGCCGCAGCCGTGGCTCCCTACTCTCAGCACGGCGCTCCGGCCCCAGCTCTCGAGTGGACTCGGAGGACCGCAGCGAAAGGCTTCAGACTTTTGGCACACAGGCGGCGCCAGCAGCTGAGCCACAGGCAGCTGCGACCACGTCTGAAGGTGCTGGTGAATCCGGAAAGCTGCGGGTCTTCGAGAGGCTGCTGGCCTTGGGCGAGAAGATCCTGTAGCCGCTTGTAGGTTTCACTTGGCAGTGCAGCGGCAGTGAGCTCGAGCTCGAGTTTCATGAGTCGGTGAGCTCCCTGAAAGAAAGTGTGCATTCCCCCCTATATACCTTTTAAATTATTAGGTACAGGGTGATACATGCTTAAAGGTGTGTTTTATCCGGGAGCCACCGTGCCAATGATCTCGGCTTGGGTTTTGTGCAAAGGCGATTTCCCTCGAAGAAGGTTTGCAGTGCTGCTTCAAGCTTAGATATCATTTATAAGGTGTGACATGGATAAAGATGTTGTACTCGGGAGATGCCTGCCTGTCCTCACCGCAACGACACTCCGTTGCAGCCGCCAGCAACAGCCTGGGAGACTTGAGAGTCCTTCGGAGTTGATCTTCAGAGCTGCTAGTTTGTGAGCTGCAAAAGTCTTGAGTTGTTCCAACCTATGCCTCGTTCAAAGCCGGGGTGTAGAAGTTTTTCAGCTGCTTGATAAACCTTTGTTGTGCAGTTGTGCAAGCATGTTCTGTTTGAAGTAGCATAGGCCTCCAATGATAAATCATGCTGGTGAATCACTCGCGATGTGTTGCTAGAAGCGCAAAACTCTCCAATGATAGGCTGCGACTCTTTCTTTGAATCATTAGGCCATCAAATGTGCATAGAACACTGCATGTGCACAAAGATTCTCCTGCCATGTGCGAGCCGACTCTTACTTCGCATGGTTCCTATGTATTGCATCCTTTCAGTGCAACCAAAGCCAGTATCCTGGTGTGTCGCGCCACCCGTGTCCCGCCCGTGTCCCGCCCGTGTCCCGCCCGTGTCCCGCCGGTGTCCCGCCGGTGTCCCGCCGGTGTCCCGCCGGTGTCCCGCCGGTGTCCCGCCGGTGTCCCGCCGGTGTCCCGCCGGTGTCCCGCCGGTGTCCCGCCGGTCCCGTCCCGCCGTGTCCCGCCGTGTCCCGCCGTGTCCCGCCGTGTCCCGCCGTGTCCCGCCGTGTCCCGCCGCCGGTGTCCACTGTTCCGTCCCTTTTCATAGCGTTTCCTGCTTGTTTCCAGGCCCGGGGTGTCCCTCCAGGTGTCCGGCCGGACGCCCGGAGTGTCCGGCCGGACGCCTCCCGTGTCCGGCCGGACGCCTCCGGAGGCTAGTTTTTTGGTGTTTTTGTCACCTGGTGTCGTTGTCTGTGTTTTTTGTTCTTTTGGTTACTTCGGGTTAGTTTTTCCGTGAATGTTGATGCTCGTGTCAGATTTGATATTCGTTGTGTTCACACCACATCAGCTTTGTAGTCTTTGTAGCATTACGTGCATGTCCAAGCATGCACGGGCACTGTGTGCGTGAAGTGTGGCTGTTCTGGGGGCAACGACGTGAGGTCTTGAGCTGCAGGTTGTTCTTCTCTCAAGCCAGTATCTCCAGCGAATTCACAGACGCACGCCTCCTCCCATAGTCATGGGCAAACGAGGTCGTCAAGCGACACCATCCCCTGCGAGAGAGCAAGGCGGCAACGAGAGCAGTTCTGGGAGCAATGGGGGGAATGACAGAGCTGAGAGGTCCAGGTCTCCAGTTCCGCCGCCCCCCACCTGGAAATGGTGCTGGAAAGTAACAAACGGAGTCTGGTGGTGGTTGTGGTGGCGAGAATGAATCAGGGCCCGCCACCTGAGCCACCACAAAGACGAAGCATGAAGACTCATGAAGATGTCCATTTGTGGTTGCCGCCAGTTGCCGGTCTCTTCAGTTTGCTTTGTGGTTCGAAAGAACTGCAGCACATTCTAAGAGCATGGCCGGGTTTGCGTTCAAACCCTTGCATCGACAGAATTTCGTTTGCTGCAGAGACAAGAGAAACACACCTGGGAAATACTGTGGGGTTTTCAGGTCGCTTCAGATTTGTTTAAGGACGAGGTCAACGAGTCGCAGTCTGGGGTGTGGGTTTAGTGTCTTGCTAGGATAACGAAAATTTGTGATTCCGGGTCAGTCAGCGGCAGCTCCTATGATAAAGTGAGGATTTCTGCTGCACATGCTGCAGTGCAGATCAAACAATTGTTGCGCACAGCAGCCATTTGCTCACAGAGTCTCCCCGTGTCTCCCCTGCCTTTGGCATGGCTTCCGCACAAACTAGCCGTGCGGTGTCCTTAGAGCACATGCTTTACAAGCTGGGCGGCCCTTTCCGGCTGCTGTCACGGCCCTTGCGGGTCTGTGAACCCTGTATCGGCATCGGCGGACTCCGTCGTCTGATTCTGGCTTGCGGGGGTCAGTATGAAGCGACCGCAGGTTACGATTCGGATATTGCCTTAGCGGCTTTCTACCGCAGCCTGCAAAAGCACGAACCTAGTGCGGCAGGGGATACCTTGGCCAAGGTTCACATCGGCCCATTGCAGGGGGACATTCTGAGTCTCTCCCTGCTCGAAATGGAAACCTGTGAAGCCTTGGTGGGAGGGCCTCCGTGCCAGCCCTGGTCGGCATCCGGAGAAAAAGCCGGCTGTCAGGATCCCCGTGCGGATGTAATGGACCAGACCATCACCATGGTCATTGAGCAGGCATGGCGAGGTCAGCTATGCATTGTGGTCCTAGAGAACAGCAGCCTTCTGCTGACAAGTCCGTTCCTTGCTGAGATCATGAGGCGGTTGGAGATCTCGGTACCCTTCTTCCACTGGGAAGTATGCAAGAGTGATCTCTCACGAATTTTCCCACAGTCCAGGGAGAGATGTTGGTTGCGAGGAATGCGTCGGGATGCAATGCTAGCATCCAAGCTGCCAGCACCGTTGCAGATGGAAGACCTGGGAGGATATGTCCCTCTACAGAGCTTGCTGGACACTGGGGTGCAGCCATTTAACCCCATCAAACTCAGCAAGAACCAACAGTGCAACCTGGTTGCTTACATGGAACAAGTACGGATTGATGCTGCCAAGGGTGCTGCAGGGCAAATTGCTTTGTTCGAATTAGACAGGTGTCCCTTGAAAGCTTTCGGGGAGAAGCTGATGTATGACCGCTGCATGGCTTTGCGAACAACAGGGCCTCCGATTTTCATGGTGGTGACCAGCGAGGTTGACAAACACTGGTCGGAGCACACACTGCATCGTTTCCTCTCCTTGGAGGAAAGATGTAAGATCCAAGGCCATGAAGGGAGTTTGGCCCTTCACTTTCCAACAAAGGCGGCTTTGCTCAGGGGCACGGGGAATGCTTTCCACCCGTTACACCTGGCCTCCATGCTCATGCCCATGGTCCGAGAGGCATATCTCACCGGTGTGTTGAGCCCGGCTGGTCCCAACAGCCTGTCCGACCAGCAGTTGCTTGAGTTGTTGCCTGGGGCAGAGGAATTGTTGGGCGGGTCGCTTTGCTCGGCAACAGAGGCTCTGAACATTTGCCACAAAACCCCACAACAGTTCGGCCTTGATGGGGGGAGATCACAGACTCCCGCCACGACACCCGGAGAGAAAACCTCACAGCAGTTTGGCCTTCGTCCGGGGAGATCACAGACTCCCGCCACGACACCGGTAAAGAAAACCTCGCAGCAGTTTGGCCTTCGTCAGGGGAGATCACAGACTCCCACCACGAGACGGAGAAAGAAAACCTCGCAGCAGTTTGGCCTTGATGGGGGGAGATCAGAGACTTCCGCGACACCCGGAGAGAAAACCTCGCAGCAGTTTGGCCTTGATGGGGGGAGATCAGAGACTTCCGCGACACCCGGAGAGAAAACCTCGCAGCAGTTTGGCCTTGATGGGGGGAGATCAGAGACTTCCGCGACACCCGGAGAGAAAACCTCGCAGCAGTTTGGCCAAGATGGGGGGAGATCAGACCCATTGGAAGAGCTTTTCTTTTCAGATGGCGAGGCGTTCTCGGAGTTCGTCAAGACTCCACCAAAGACTGTGCCACGGACATCCAACATCAGGACAAGACTGCGAGGCAAGCAATCTCCTGCGGCTACAGTTGTGGTAGGTGCAAAACCAGCCCAAACGTGGCCTGCAGAATTTTTGCGGAAGCAGCCGAGTCGGATCTTGGTGCTAGACTTGGCCACCCCTCAGAAAGGCGCCAAGAGAAGGAGGGACTCTTAGACTCTTAGCTAGAATTACAATTGCACAGTGCAGCCTATGGCAGTTTCTGGTCGAACCTGATGACAGGCTTGACGGCCATGGACCTAGTTCTAATTTTCATAGTTCTCTGTGTGCACAGTAGAGTGCCGGTGGCCGGTGAAGCTTGCCAGTGACGTGCTACTCTGTTGCATGATCATAGGTTACAGACATGAGGTTTTGTGAGTAGGAAAGCATCATGCCGAGCCAGGCCTGGTTTCACTGGTACCTTCTAATTGGTTACGTGATTAGAGCAATTCGAATGCATGCTCCTCGAAATACTTCGCAGGAAATTTGGAGAGTAGCTGACTACATGCAGGCCCATAAACAGGTTTGTCTCTCGTGTTCCTCGGATGCTTTTCGTATGGTTTTGTTCTTCTTCGTGCACATCCGGAACCCATGCCCTTGGCTAATATAGCCATATTCAAGAGCATCACAGCTGCCCTGTTGCACTCCGGCACGTTGAGCAAGGAACCATGGCAGCTGCCCCCACACCGTCGGCACCCCTCGTGTGTCAAAAATGTCAGGAACCCACGACCATGAGTTGCAGCTCGGCAACGGGCCGCAACCCGTTGCTTCGAGCCTGTAACGGCTGTTTGGCGACGGAACGATGGTTGACACGTGCCAGCGCCAGACCGAAAGTGGGCAAGACTGAGACCGAGCAGGACAAGGAGCGGCGGTTGTCCGCCATCCAGGTGAAAGAGGACCTCAAGAAGAAGTCCCCAGAAGAGCGAGCTCAATGGTATCAAGGCCAGAAGCTGCAGCGTGCCCAGGAGGAGCAGTCCAAAAAGAGGACGTTCTCGTCCGCGGTGGGATCTGTCGAAGACGTCCGTGAGAAAACCAGTATATCGGACGATTTGGAGCAGTTCGTAACCTTCCGCACCTGGGCACAAGAGGAACTCACCCTCAAAACGTTCTCGTCTCTTGCAGAGGCCAAGGTGGCCTGGGAGAAGAAAATCAAAGACCCGAACACGAGGACCATGCAGAAGCATGGTGAAACACTCATGTATCAATTCCGGGGAGTGGAACTGAGAGGACGTGATTCCCACGGACTGCGAGCGGGATTGAGACAGCGCATGGACATCGGCTCCCAGGAAGACCTCGACGAGTATCACGAGGAGAGCGGGAGCAGGATGAAGCGAGCTCGCCAACGGTTGGATATTGAGACTGCGGCCAAGTTCGAGGCCGGGGAGGCCGAGCTGGAGAAGCCGGTGCCGCTTTTGACGGTGTCCAAGGACATCGGCCAGCTGAAAGAAATCGAAGAGAGCAGGGACGAGGAGCTGCTTTCCCTTGCCACGAAAGTTGCAGCAGAGAAAAAGGCCCAACAGGCCTTGAAGAAAGAGGAGCAGGACAAGAAGCCCAAGAGTCTCCCACTGGAGAAGCTCGCCTTCGAGGCGTCTCGAAAGAAGGCCATCCAGTCCATGAGCGACGTGGTGCTGCGGTTGCGCAGCAGCCTGACGGCTCAGGACACGGAGCTGGGCAAGACCCTGGAGACGGAGAGCCAGGATCTGCGAGACGAAAGGAGCGACAAAGTGAAGGAGATCGAGCAGCTGCTTGCCTCTGTGCAGGAGGCAATGCAAGCGAAGGACCTTGAGTGGAAAGAGTGGGAGAACAGCACCTGCCCAGAGGATCTCGCGGAGAGCCGCGAGAAAATCCAGCAGTTCATTAAGGGCTACCACACTGCCGAGCCCAAGCTGAAAACTGTCAAGGACAAGCTGACAGAACTGCGCCTTTGGCATGGTAAGTTGAAGAAAAACATCAACGACCGGGAGAAAGCAGCAGCAAAGACATCAGCCAACAAGAAGCTGTCCGGTGGTGAGAAAAACCTCGCACTTCTTGCCGCCGATCTATGCGGCTGCACCCTGGAGCCGACAGGCTCCGTGGACTACTCCTACATCGCCCCGAACTTGCTGAAGAGAAACTCCCCGCTCGTGTTCGAAAAAGCACGCAGCAGCCAGCTCATTGCGACCATCCAGAGCCTGGAATATTACAAACTGCAAAAATCCTGGGTTGCGGAAAAAATGAAGAGTGCGAACACTTCCTCCTGCACGGCGATGATAAGCAAGAAGCCGGTGGTGAAGAAGTTGGGGGATGTGTTGCTTCGGTCCTGGTCAGAGATCTACGGCGGAACAGAGGAGCGGGCCTGTCTCACGGGCATCCCGGAGGAAATGAAAGACTATTTCGTGGTCCAGTTCGGACAGCGGATGAAGAAGACTTGCAATGTTCTCTACCGCACCGATCTTAACCTGCCCACCCTGGTGGTGGTGGTGGAAGGCTGCTTGACCATCGGAGGGTTTCGCCAGCGAGTGCTCAAGGGGAGCACAGAGGCGGAAAAGGCAGCTGAGTTGGATGCCTTGAAGGCACCGGATGTCCAACGCATGGTCAACAAAGACGGCTGGGTCGTCAAGCTGGAAGCCGAATGCAGCATGGTGCTGCCTCCCGACACGGTGTTTTTCGAGATCGCAGGTGATGCAGACGTGCACACAGTGCGCCAATTGCTGGGGCGTGAATGCTTCCTGCCCTGTGCCAAGGAGTACTTGAAGGCACTCGAGTCGGCAGGGAATCTGCAGGAAGGGAGCCGAATGCACAAAATGTTGGAGTATTTGAAGATGGACGGAGCCAGCGCGAGCTGAAGTAGGGCCAAGCCCGTCAGCCAGCATGAGCAGCGGCTCACTGCAAGCATCAGCGTGATGATTGCCACGCTCGAGGTACGGTGTGCCGCCGCAGATCATGCGGGCCGAACCGAATCCCAGATCCCAGATCCCAGCTTCTTCTGATGCCATTCTCAGACTGCTTGCTGGGAATCAGATTTTGACTCGCACAAGATCCCAGCATAAGAGCAAGGAAAAACAACTTGGAAAGTTGGTTCAGTGTTTATGCGGTTCCGATTTGAGGTTCGGGGATGAGGGTTCTTCTAGTCGGGTTGGACAGTGAGGTTTTAGGGGTAGGTTTCTAAGTTAGGGTTTAGGGTTGTAGTTCAGTGCAGTGTGTGTGTGTGTATGTGTGTGTGCACATGCAGCAAATGCCACAGTCTGCAGTTGTGTTTAAGTGCTCCAGTTGTTTAGGCTCCCGGCCTGTTTCTGTGGTGCCATGAGCTCCATGAGTCTGATGGGAAAGGTGGGCCAGTCGGGCGACACCCGTGCGAACCCACCGAGTACCCCAATCAAGAAGAGATCCCGGCCGATGTTTAACTCCCCTGCGGTGGCCAGAAGGATGTTTCCTGGCCTTGCAGGTGATGATACCCAACCTGTGCCCGACACACTGCCATTCCTGACTCCGGAAACGGAGGCTTGGGCCTCCCCCGTGGGACTGGACATGCTTCCGCCCACAAGCCCCGAAACGGATCCGAACCCTGCCCCCCCCCCTTTGAAACGAAGTTTCAGACGGCAGTTCGGTGAAGTCGAGGATTTGGAAAAGGTTTGCTTGGAACAAGAGTTGGAGACTGCCGAGAGAGAGGTCAAGAGGCTGAAGGCAGAAAACCAACGATTGCAAAGCCGCGTGGACACGCTTCAAGCAAATAAGACTTACTTCCAAGGCCAGCTCCTCGAATTGAAACAGGCGCTGAACAATGCCCAGAGGAATGGCACCGGCGCCAGTACGGGAAGGTTTGGGCTTGTGAATCCAGACGGAATGCGAACACTGTTTGGAACTTCCTCTTTTCACATGGAGGATCGCATCTTCCAAACAATCCAAGTGGAGGACACTGTTGAGGATAATTAGGGGCTGGACAACATGGAGGCCCTTTTTAAAGCCCAACATGGCCAAGAGAGAGCAGCTTGCGACCCGGAGTTCGCAGATTTTGGATCGGACAACAAGTTGTGCTGCACCTTAGCCCCAACTCTTCACACTTGCTGTTCAGTTTGAGGTTTGAGGAAAGCACGGCGTGTATAGTTTGAAGCCATAGTGGCCAAGCGAGAGCAGATTGCGCCCCGGAAAACATGCTGTGCTTCAAGTGTTAATTTCGGTGTTTGGGTTTAGGGTTTAGGGTTTTTGTGTTTTTTATGTTTTGTTCTTACTGTTGCATTCGTAATCGTAGCTTGTTGGCATGTGTGATTGTATTAGACAAGGCATGTAGTATCGCTGTGGGAAAGCAGAGGCGGCCTGACTAGTATTGCAACCCTTTGAGGCTTTGATCTTGGAAACGTCAGGTTATTGTTGACAACTTTTCAGGCCCAACTCCATTCACCCTGAAATTTGGGCCAGGTACTATAAAGCCTTTTGAAAACTGCACCAACACAGAAGAGGCAGAGATGTACCACCGAAAGTTGCTTCAAACCACACAACATGGGTACACTCTGTGTCTCGTGCCCGTGAGAATTCTTTCACGTTTGCAACACGAAAGATCGAAGAAAAATGTCAGGAGGTGGGTCAACGGAAGTGTAAACCACGATGCAAAATGCACGGCACAACCAGACCACATGGGCCGGAATTTACACAAACGACTTTCCGAAAGTGGGCAGAGTGGCATTGCTGCTACTAACATACTCGAGGCACGTGTGTTTCTTCTGGGACGGGGGCATTGGTGTGCTTCGGAGATGTAAACAAAAATATAAGGTAGCGAGACGAAAACCAAACGTTCGGCCCCTGGGTGATTGCACAATGCAAAAATGCTGTTCTTTTTCAGGCACCCAGACCCCCAGTTCATAGCACAATGGATGTAAAGTGTTGCCAACGGGTGTTGGGGCTCGAACCTCGTACCGCTTTGCCCCCGAAAAGCTGGGAGGTACCCCCAACCCGGTCCCAGAAGCAACGACCATAGGCGCTACCAAGTGGCTCAGCTTGGTGAGGAATGGTGGGTCAACACCGTGGGCACCTATGGAATGGCCAGTGCCCAGCTCTACTGGGGAAGGATGGCTGCCATCCTTCTTAGGATCGTTTATGCTGTGTTTCCCGAGGTTGATTGGGGCTTTGTTTTTGTCGACGATTTCGCCTGGCTACTCCGTAAATCGAACTCCCCCCTGTTGGCGACAGCAATTTGCCTACTGCTGCTCGCCCTCGGTACTCCTCTGAGCTGGAAGAAGACCCTGCTTGCTGAGGTCAATACCTGGCTTGGCTTTGTCATTGACCCAAAAGGACCCTGCGTGCAGATGGCCCGTGACAAGCATCTTCTTGTCACCGGCATCCTTCAAGAGCTTAAAAGCGGTAAAGTCATGTCGGCTTCTCAGATCGCTAGTGCTCTGGGTAGGCTGCAGTGGGCAACTACGGCCTGCCCCCTCACCAAACCGTTTCTCCAACCCTTTTGGGCTTGGAAGAAGGCCTGCTTGACTGCAGGACGTCCGGGTAAACTCATCCGTGCACTCTCAGCTCTGCTCCTTTCTCTCTTTGACCAGAAGTTCAGACAAGCATCGCCGTATGCCCCGCTTGCCATTTGGTCGGGGGCAAGTGACGCTAGCGCTTCAGATGATGGCAGCGCCTATGTTGGCGGCTGGCTCTCCAACGTGGAGTCCCCGTCCAAGTCGGAGGTCTTCTGGTTCCACTACCAAGTCACTGCAGAAAGGCATCCCTGGGCCTTTGACAAGGGCTGCCCGAAAAAGCGCATTGCTGCCCTCGAGATGTTCGGCACCCTAATCCTTTCTCACTTTCTCATGGAGAAGGCGCCTGCGTTCATCCCGAACCTCAGGCTCCCCCTGGTCAGCGACAACCAAGGGAATGTGTACTCGCTCCTGAACGACAAGTCCAAGAGGATGCCAACGTCGGTCATCCTCATGGAGGAACTGTACCAGCTGCACCGGCATGGTATGCAGCTTGCTCCCTCCCACGTCAAGCGTGACTTCAACACGTGGGCTGATGATTTGACTCATCCCAACTTTCAAGGTTTCACTCCATCTCTCTGCTTGCCGGTGGAACCCGTGCTCAAGCATTTTTCCCTCATCCGTTCTATCTTGGAAGATCGTATTTTCGATGATCCTTCTGACCTCACCCATGGGCCCGCGCAGGGCGCCCGGTGAGGATGTGGCTGCCTCCTGTACAGGCTTCTTTCTGGACGGCACAAAATTTTGGAACTCTTTTCTGTACAAGGAGGGTTCCCGATCCACAGGTGCCGTAGGCCCTGAAGGAGGGGACCCTCCTATGTTTCGGAACGGCCTCATTCTTGTCTGAGGTCTTCGACCGAAGGAACATCCCGGGAGTCGGCAGCCACACCAATCCACCATGCAAAAGAGGGCTTGCGAGCATGGTCTTTTGGTGTGCCATTTTCATGCGGATATCTGACATAAGGCCTTGGCCATAATTGACCATGTACGCTTAAACAAACGCACTGCGGTCTCGGCACGATTTGGCTGTAGGCTCGCGAGAGCCGTAGCCCACAGGAGGTTGGATGCACCATCTATGATAACAAAGGCAAGGTATGCCTTCGTTCCAAATTTGATGCCTTCGTGATCAACAAAAATGAGATCGCCGAAAGAGGATGCTCTCAATCCAGCGATTCTGGCTCGCGGAGGTGTTGGCACCGAGGTGCTACAGACACGACAACCCCTTTGACAATGCGGTCGTACTTGTCGTAGATCTCTCCTGGCAGCCCAAGCATGCTGGTCGTTCGTCGAAACTGAGCTGAACCCATGTGGTAATGCTTCACATGCAGCTTGTAAAGCTCAACATCGTTGTTCAACTTTTCCAACATGCGCTGATACTGCGAAGAGGCCCTTGAGACCTCTTGGCCAGGCAACGGAAGCGCAATCCTCCTAGGTTCTAGCCCTTGCGATGGAACCTCTGAGGCCTTCGGAGGAATCAGATCGGATTCCTCTGGATCTGACGGTGCATACTCTCGAAGATCCGGATCATCTTCAGGAGCTGCTGGAGCAGCCGGACTCTCCGCCCAGCCGCTTCCTTCCCTGGTGGGAAGCCTCCGGTTGCTCCTGTCTTCCTTTGAGCTGTCTTCAGGCTGGGCCTTGCTAACCAATTCCTCTGGCGATCCGACCTGACTCCGGCCAGGATCTCGGGTCTTAGAGGGTTTACTCTCGATACCTCCAGGCAGAATCTTGAAGTTCGTCCTACCCTTCCAAGAGCCAGTACTCTTTCCGGTAGGATGCTCAGAAGAACGCCAGTCATCTTCTTGAGTCACACTCTTGCCCTTGGAGAACTCCATAATCGTCTTGCGTTTATTGTTCAGGTATTCCAGCAGAATGGGCACAAATCCTTCCTCGGGTTCGTACTTTGCCTTTCTCATTTTCTTGTGGATACGGATCATCTCCATGTCGGCCTCGTTGATCACCCATTCATCGCCCGTCGCCAAAACGAGGTTCTCGGGTTTCTCTTCCTGTGAAGAGCTTCCCAGAGTCTTCTGGTGAAAACCGTGCTCTGCGGCAGGGACATAAGAATCGGCGCATGTCCCTGTTCCACAATGTCAAACTCCGTCGATTGAACTGCATACTCACGGTCGTACATGCAAAGGATCAACTTCTGCTTGCACTTGGTCGACTCGGAGTTGGCAAAGGTGAACTGAGACGTAGTCTCAGCTATGGTGTACCATATGCCACGGGTCCTGCGCGGCCACTCTGGAAGCAAATCCTAGGTCCAACACCATCGCGGTTGGAGTCGAACGCTGAGAGATGAACGCTTCCTCGATCTTGTCGATGTTCTCCTCGGTGGCCATGAAAAAGAAAAGTTCAAAGGGTTGACGTGGTGAACGAAGAAGGTTGTGGCAGCTGTAGTGCTGCTCTGGGCAGAATCTGCAAGTTGAGCTTGTCCATCTTTTGGTGACTATCTTTTCCTTCCTTGCTCCACTTGCCTTTCCTTTGCCGTTCTTACCTGTTCCGTGTCCTTTTCCCTTGCCTGCGTAGGACTCCTCAGACTTGTACCAGGACCAATCATCCCAGGATGCGTCCTGCCACTGACTGTCCATCTGGCTGCCATGAGTCGGGATGATCAGCGGCAAGGTTTGCCCTGTCTTTCTTCCGCTTGAAGAAACGCTTTCCACTGGATCCTTGGCCGCCTTTCCCTTTTCCTTTGCGACGGCCCTTTAATCCGCGTTTCATCCGGCGACCTTGGAAGCTGAAACCATGATTAACTCACCTCGTCATGGACCCATAAGGCGTCCTCATCAACCTCAAGGAACCCTTCTGTGCCATCCTCCTCGTCTTCGACCCAGTAGCCTTCATGATTGTCCAAATATCCTTCGTCAATCACCAGGAATGTCTTGCGGCCACCGTGGCCTGAAGGAGCGAGGAGAGGATTGTCGACGGTAGTCTTTGTGAACGCAACTCGGTGGTGTTGTATATAATCTGTAAGCACGCGGTTCCGATGTGCCATCAATGATGTCAGCACCTGTCGCTGATCCTGCGTGAGGTCGGACAGAGAGACAAAGACGAGAGCCACGAGATTGGCAGTCATCGGTATTGTCCGCGGGTGCTGATCTCTGAGCCGATTGCTGGCTCTTTCCATCGCCTCTTCTGGCGTGATGTCTGCCTGTTCTTCTTCGGGAAGTCCGGTGATGAACGCTCGGACCTCAGCATTGTTCGGGTCTGTAATCGGCATGTAGGTGTCGTTCCACGCCTCTTGCATTCTGCTGACAGAAAGTTGAAAGTTGAAACCTGGTAATCCAACGTCCAACGAAGCATGTCTCCATTCCCGCGGTGCAAGTTCATGAACTGCTGGAAGCGGTAGAAGAAAACGCTGGCGGCTCCCTTCACGAAGAGCGGCCGCAGGAAACTTTTGAAGTACTTCACTCCGTTGTTCGGGTCCTTCAGGCGGTCCCTGTCCGGAAGCCTCTTGTGCATTGCTGCTTCACCTTCCAGGCGATTTCTCAATGCAGGTCCACGCTTGTCATTGTCCTCGAACCAACTGCTTCGTCCATCATATGATGGCGGTACTTTTGTGGTCACCTGCTGGAAAGCTGAGAGACGGTGTAGTTCATTGAGATGACGATGATTCGTCGCATAAGATTCACTTCCATGAAGGCGGTAATCTTCATCTCCTTCGCCATGCTCAAATGGCACAGCAGAGTGGCTAGCCATTGTGCTGTCCACTGATCGAGCCCCGGGAGAATGTTCTTCCGGTTATCTTCACCTGAGCGGAGTGTGCCGGAGAGACTCCGGTCACCTGTGTGAAGCGCACCGGGGATCCGGTTTCCTCCACCTGTATGGGGCGTACCAACGGATACCTCCTCAGATGTGAAGCTTGACGTTTCCCGTAAACTCCGCTACCACGTTGAAATTTAACCTGGGCGTGTATCCCCTCGTTAGACAGACACAGGAACACAAGCTCGCAGGAGTCGCTTTTTACTACAGGCGCACAGCTGTAGATCGTACTCTGCTAGAACCTTGAGCAACAAGCATGGATACATGCAAGTGATACGTGAAACAGACAGGCACCTAGATGTGTAACATTCACTGTTTCACCCCCACCCCCACCCACACCAAATAAAAAACACCCACATGCTCCATACCTCCATACCTCCATAGGCTCATACCCCCACACCCCCCCCCCCCCCCCCCCCCCCCCCCCCCCCCCCCCCCCCCCCCCCCCCCACCCCCCCACCCCCCCACCCCCGCACCCCCACACCCCACACAACCCACACACCCACACCCACACCCACACCACGCCCCCACACAGGAGAGAAAGGGGTTGCAGGAGGGTTGCTAGATATATTAGTGACCTTGAATCAAACTACTGTGTTTCTGCAATCCCATGTGCACCGCACCGACAGCCCAACAACCGAATTTTCTCCGGCGATGCAGGTGGCAAAGTTACCTGCTCTGATCTTTACTGCATGTGCATCGACCGGAACCCTTCCAGCTTGGAAGGTGGCACGGACACGGAGAGTTTCAATCCAGAGTCTGTACGTCACAAACAACATGTCAACCCAAGCTGAGCATCAGGTCTGGTTAGGTATTTCGTCCTTTATTCCGAGCAGGATCTGGTTCCGTGCGCTGCTGGACATGATTGCGAGCTCGCAGGCACAGAATGGTGCGGTGAAGTTCCGCGGATGGTAGTAACAATAATCGTCATGTTTGTGATGGGATGGCTTGCGCCGACACTGCACCGAAAAGAAGACCCCAGTTTGGGGTCTGCGGTTGATTTAATGCCCGGCTCACAACTTGCCATCTTTCAAGGCCCTTTGCCAGCTTGGGCAAAGGGTAGGTCACGTGGATGGAACACGAGCTGCCACAGCCGCGAGAAAGACCATCCAACAGTCCAAGCCTTGCAACTCATACCTCAACCCCTACGAGACACCTAGAGTTTTGGAGTTTTGAGCGGCTCCACTCTGCCGGCAGGATGCAAGTAAGGGTTCAGAGCAAGATGACTCCATGCCAGTATTAGCCGGACAGGGGTGGGATCCTAGTATGCATGGACGTGCGCATAATCAACCTTGACCTTATCCCCAAACGACAAAGCCTCGAACATGGAGCCGTCAGCTGCTCTAGTCCAGGTCTGGTCCGCCTCATGTGCATGGAGCGGATACAACTCCCCTCTGAAGCACTCGCTCGATCTACTTGCAGGCTCTCTCCTGGGATTCCAAGCAATATCACGAGCAAGACACACCGCGCAAGGGCAGATTATGCATTGTAGGCGACTGGCACGTACAATGTTGACGTTACATCCGCTCTAGCCAGATGAGAGGACGGAGAGGGCAGCAGCTCCGACCAGGCCACAGATCCATGCAACCGTGGATCCGCATTGAAAAAGTGGGTTCTACACAGCGCTTCAACCTGCTCGTCCCCCTTCCTCTTCGAAACCGCTGTGAGACTATTCCCCGTTTTGCGCCAGTGGCCAGGGGCCCTGGAAAGCCGCAACTCTTGCAAGTCTTTCATGTCCCTGGCCCTCAGATTGTCTAAAGTGGTCCAGAATTCTCAAACACTCGGGCTGCCGATCTGCCCTTGTTTAGGAGGCGTGAACATCTGCGACGCTTGACGCACGGTTTGTATTTGTCTGATGGGCTAGCCAACAGCCTGAGCCCGAGGTTTCTGCCGCGGCAGCCGCGGAAGCTGAAGCTTGGAGTCGTTTCACAGCCCACCTGGTACCTAGGTCCGGTCAATGAAAGGTCAGAGTTCCGCTTTCTCTGCCTTAGGCCTCGGCCCTGGGCTCGGTGAGAGAGCAGCCAGCGCCAGCGCTTTCTCTCTGTACTCTGAAGTGGTGTGACCGCCGGGCGGCAGGGGCGTGGGCATGGCCTCCTGATCTGCCGGAGCCGTGGGCAACGGAAGTCTTTGCCGAAGCACGTCCTGACCCGCAAGACCGAAAGCTGCATTCGGCCGGCGAAAAAAGCTTGATGATGCATGCGCCCATGAGGCACTAGGCACCGCGATGTCATTAAGAGTCCTGTCTGCAACCAAGACCGTATCACCCGAAAGAGGCACTTCACGCTGCCTGCTTGTCGCTTGCATATGCTCACAGCTCGAGCCCGAGGCTTTCAAAGGTCACAGCTTCGCTCGAGGCTTAAGGAAGACCCCTCAGCTTACAAAGCCTCTATACAGTGGCTATTCTATCCACGCAGTCCCCAGCACACCTCTAGCCACATGGGACGGCAATGCCAACCACGCGCCACAAGTGGAACGCTCCAGGGCACTCCGATCGAGATAATGGCCGCAGCACTGTCTTTGCCCGCTGCAAGGCTTCACAAGGCTCTGGCTGAGAAGTAGACGCAGTTCAATTTTTCTGAGCTTTCTTTGGTTTACGAATCAATGCTTGATGGTTGAGTCCTCCAGGCAGAAGCCTCTGGCCTTTTTTCGGAACCGCAGGGCGTAGGCAAGGTATGCTGGGTTCTGAGCTCTGGCGCAGGCTTTGCTTGGGACGCTGCTCGCCAGCAGATCCGCCCAATCCTGCCAGCAACACCGCTGGAAGCAGATCAAGAAGTTTAATTCGCAGCTTCTAGAATAGAGTGTAGCAGTCTTTTGCCATCGAGGGAAGCTGCTCTACTGCCGCGACTCAGCCAGGAGGTCTCGTATTGCATCCTCTTTGCACCAAGGCTGTCTTTGCTGCGACGTCGGTTTCTCCTCGCCTTCATTGTCTCTTGCCCTGTGCTGGTTCTTTGGGTGCCTGGGCCGCGATGAGCCGTGCAAGCGTACAAGCATCAGTCGAGCTTCCTGTCACCGTCAAGCCCCAGATCTAAGAAACACCAAGCGCCAAACTCTAGAACCCGGTGCTCATCATCGGCTCGGCTAATGGCCCGTTCGACACCGGTTTTCAACTCTACGGCATACAGTAGCTGGTGCAATCGGGCGCTCTGACAACACAAACTGTAAACATCCGTAAACCTTTGACTCTGCCTTAGACCCTATCATCTGAGAGGAACTGCTCCGGCGACGGGGGTCCCCGCGCACAGTAAAGAGCAGCTCCAGCTCCAGCATTGGAGGCGGAAACTTCGGACATCTCGCATGTTCCATCATGTTCCATGATGTTTCATGGTTCGGGCCTTCAGGGTCCAGGGGAATCGTCTTGGGGGACATGACCATAACTCCTATTTTGTAGGGTCATACCTTGTACTTAAAGGCTCACAACCTAGCGCTTTGTAGGGCTACACCCTAGCGCTAGGGTTTAGTGCTGCAGGTCCAGTGACATGTCTGCAGTTATGCGTTTGGACCAACGTGGGAGACCTGATGAATTCATGCAAGAATGTGTCAAGGCTCCTTCCAGATCCACAAGTCGGAGCGGTGGTGATGGGTGAATGTCAAACATGCTCTTGTTCTCGAAGTCATTGATGATTGTCTGCACTGCAGCTCTTAATGAATCGTAACCTCTAAGCATGTTTCTCGCAGTTTGACTCCCCTTCCGAGGCTGTCAGCTCCCCAAGTCCCCCACTGCACAGCAAGGCCTGAAGAGGCTGCCTGCGCTGAAGATCGGCGATGCGCCTCGGAGTGGAAGACTTTTGATCTCCGACTGTCTCCGGCTGTCACACCGGTCACGGTGCACACCTGGGATCTTCCAAACCGAGTCTCTGCGAGTCTAGCCTGGTGCTGTGTAGCCCAAGATGCCGGCAGTCCGGCACAGACCGAGGCAGACCCATTTAAGCGCCTTCCTGATGCTGACAAGCCGGGTGGTGTCCTGGCACCGACACGTTGCGGGATTTGTCACCGTGGTGCGCCAGTTAGCGTGGAACTGCAGGGTTTGGGCAAGCCGGTTCGGTGCAAGCTTTTCTTGTCAGGTTTCAACGATCTCTATCCTACTTTGGAGCGGCCACTTGTCAAAATTTCCAGGTTTACAGGCTGGAAACGCAAGTTTCCGCAAGGAAGAGCAGGGATGCTGTCGCATTGCTCTTTGCAGCTAGTGGTGCGGCACATCGTCGGATTGCTTCGGAGGGACGTGTTCCCTCTTCAGATCCGCAGTGCCTGCCTCTGCGACCGGGCTTAGTTGCATCCCTGGCCAGAAGGCTCGTCAGCACGGTTTCTGGCCTCGTTGATCGATGTTCACAAGAGATCACCACGGGTCCAGCTTTGCACCGAAAGCTAAAGCAGGGAAAGGTGGCAGCTCTTCTGCGTAAGCCGAGGATCACGGACAGCACTTTCGGCACAGTGTTCCACTGCAATGGACGTTCCCACGAGTGACTGGATTGCATCACAGGTGTGTCATGTCAGTGCAAGGTGGCACTTTTCAAAAGATCTGCCCCAAGCGTCGCAAGCCTTTCGCTTTCGGCTTTCTGTGGTTCGAAGGCGGAGCGTCGTGAAGATCGTACGCAGAAGAGCGGGAGCCTCGGTCCGTCGGTCCTGCCTCGGCCCGGCTCTGCGGGGGTTTGCCGGGGCATTGGGTTGAGGCGGGTTGGTTGCGGTTCGCAGGACTGGCGAAGGGATTCCTCAGCGGATGAGGTAAAGCCCCTGTGACACAAGGTTGAGATGGCTTTGCAAGGTTGAAAGGAGCATGGCATTAATTATCTGATTATCTCCGACCTTTTGTCAGTCGCTCTGCTTGACTGCCAAGGTGACAGTGTGCTGCACACACATCACGGGTATAGTACAGGCAATATTGCAATATTGCACTCACACCTTCCCTGCGGTCTCCCCGTTGAAATTTTACTGCTAGCTTTGCCGAGCATGCTTTATCAGGCATAGCATCCATGCACACACACTACAAAGGAGCCCGACTCCGCATCCGAAAGCCTATACGCTCTGTCAGCTCCTGCTTTGATGGCTTCAGCTTATGAAGTGTGATTTAGAGGGACCCCCCTAAGGGGAGATGGCAAATAGAGTTTGCCAGCAGAAACTGATGGTTGGATAGCAAGGCCTGCCAAGCATTGGCAAGAGCTGGCAAGCCTTAGTAGCGCCTAGCAAGCCTTAGTAGTTTGGTTTGTTCTTGAGGCTTGCAAAGCCTTGCTAAGGCCTAGTAAGAACTACATAGCACACCGAGGCACGACGTTGGTTTTGAGCGCTCGTGAGCACTAGTACCGTTTAGCAGCGCTCTGCGAAGCTTGTACTGCTGAGCGCTAGTGAGCACTAGTAGGGACTGCTGAGCGCTAGTGAGCGCTAATGAGAACTACTGAGCGCTAGTGAGTGCTAGTGAGTGCTGGTGAGGCCATGTCAATTTACGCCGGGGTAAACAAAGTTGAAAGGTTGCCTCCAAACCAACTATCCTCAGAAACCTTTGCTAGCAAACGCCATTTGCCATCC
The DNA here is from genome assembly GCA_905221615.1 of Symbiodinium sp. CCMP2592. NCBI lineage: Eukaryota > Dinophyceae > Suessiales > Symbiodiniaceae > Symbiodinium > Symbiodinium sp. CCMP2592. The sequence continues at coordinate 19,170 of CAJNDT010002291.1, read as the reverse complement.
CCCCTCAGGGGCGTCCCTCTAAAATCATAAGTCAGCTTAGCCACTTAATAACAGCTATACTTATCCCTGAGTCGCAAGTCCGACACCGAGGAACACCCGTTGCTGAAGCAACGTCGGCAGCGCACCACGGAGACAGAGGACAAGTTTTTGAGACTTTGAACCTCCTCCTGGTCCTACCTCCGCTGGTTTGAGGCAGATACCAGAGAACCGCACACAACCAGCAAAAGCAAGGCAGCGTCCTGCTGCGAAGTATACATGTGAACTTCGGCGAAGCTGATCCGGCATTTCGGGGCCAGGATCCCTAACACCAGAACGGACTGTGCTGCAGAGCACTGGAGAGGTCTGCCCAGACGAACAAGCACTTTCTAATTTGGGCTGTTAAGGCTGACCTGTGCAGAACGGAAGCGAAGGATTTGAACGGCAGAGAATCGCAGCACTTAGTGCTTTGCCGAAGTCCTCAACATCTTCAGGAGTTCTGGCGGTACATGTCGAAGCTCCAAGCGCTGCGCCACGAAAATGTCGTGCGCTACACGGATTTCTATGCCGCTCCTTGCTTGTACTGACAGGCCTCATGGCAGATAGAGCCCGGTCTCTTAAAGTCATTCCTGGAGCGCGGAAGGGAGTTCCCGAGCAGAGTCAGAGGGGTAGACAGAGTTTCTGCGGAGAAGCATGTTGCCAGCCTTCGAAGAGCATCCATCGACATCCAGTCGTGTAAAGCTGCTTTGCGAGCCTTCCAGCCTGCCCATCCCCTCGAGCATTAGCTGAGACTATGGCCAGTTGAGGCTTGAGGAAAAGTCGTTGTGTTCTCGGAGTGGTGGTTTCCCTCCAATCACCTCAGCTTGACGCATTGACTTCTGTTTCGACTTTCTCACTTCTCACATTACAGTCCGGTCGATTTGACGGAATTCTTTCTTTAAGTGCGGTAGTTCGCCGGCAGCAGGGCGATACTGGCGAACTGTGTGGCCGGGAGGGGTGAAAACGATTGTCCGACGTTGACGCATCAGGCTTGCATCTTGCAGCGATTTGTACGACACTCTCAAGAGCATCAAGATTTTCTCTCCAGACTCCAGGTTGGCAGCCTGTAGTAGGTCTAGGTCGGGCGGGCCGTGAAGGTGACCCTGAAATGTCCGTCCCAGGACAGCAGCTCCTTCTACTTTGTGATGGAATGCTGTGCGGGCCGAACTCTGCTGGAGCACCTGCTGGTGACTCTGCTTGCAAGCTGACAGACCCTCAGCACGCTCCGGGGTTATATTGTAAGCTTGGCGTCTGACTTCAAAGGTCTTCACCGCACCTTTGCCCCGGATTCCCTCGAATCGAAAGCGTAAGCCAGGTTGTCCCTTCGTGGCAAGAGTCCCGCGTGCGACAGCTCATGAGACAGCTCCTGCAGGCTTCGAAATTTCTGCAATGCCAGGCTTTTCTTGCTTCGCGCAATGGGTCTGAGAGTTCAGCTCGCCAGAGACTGCAAGAATGAGGAAGTTCTTCCGCTGTGGTAGACCAGCTTCGGCTCGCGGTTTAGTTCGATGCTGCCAAGCTGGAGCGGCTGATTGGATTCAGAAGAGCTGTGGAGGAGCCGGTGTATCGTTACAGTCACGAAATGTTATGCTCCTGGCGAGGAGACGTGAGTGATACCACCACCAGCTCTCTCAAACCCATACGGTCGTAGCTCTGGAAAGATAAACTGTTGAAACTGGCTCATGAGCTTTCTCCTGATAACGGTTCTCTGTGATCTTGGCATACCGCTCCTTGGACACTCTGTTGAAAGTGTCCGCATGCAAATTGAGTCCTCACCACGGGTTCTTGGCACGTCTGAGAAAGGTTTAGGAACTAGAGTGAGCGGCGGTCAAGCTTCAAGATGCTAAAGCATGCGTTCTTGTCGTGAAGAGTCTCTACTCAATCCTAGACTCAAGGAGTGGAGAAGCATACCGTTTTCAGCCGGGCCCATCCTCGCCTCGGGTCTACACCGGCACCGCTGTAGGGTGTCCGGCAGTTGCATGAACCCCCAGAGAAGATCAGAGAAGGAGATGCACGTGTGCTCAGAACTGGCTGCATTCCGAAGTACGTTTTCTGCCCCCCAGAAAGTGAACTTCATTGGAAGCTAAATGGCTGTTGAGGCACGAAAGGCACGATGTCAGGTTGTCCTCAAGATCTTCAGAGAAAGGCACTGCAGCCCGGCTCTCTGAATGCTTGCAGGCGCTGCACTACATCCATCAAATGGATGTGATTCACCGCGCCTTGGCGAAAGCTTGGCTGGAGTGAACGATGGCAACGATGGGTTGAGGATACATTCGGAACACTTCTTCTGCAGATGTTAGTTTGGGGGCTGTTTTCGCAAGCCATTACCTCCAACACATTTCTCGAAACGTGCTCGGGCATCTTCCTAGCCGAACCGAGGCGATGTGAAGCTCGAGAACCTGATGGTGCTCGACCGCTCCTTGGAAGGTGGCCGGGGCAGGGTTCCGCAGCTCATGGGGCAGAGTCTTTTATCTCGCTGTTTTGATCTAGGACCCGTCTATCTCAGCCGGAACGAGCCAACTCTGGGTCTGCCTTGTAACCTCAATAGCCGCAATTCCCAGCGACGTTCTGTACCGGTCCCGTCATTCTGCGACCCATGCCACTGAGCTAGGTTTCCAAGGCCTGGCGCTTTTGTCGCCTGCAGGCCCACTGATGAAGCTCCTGGACTTTGGACTCGGCTGCCGGGGGACAGGTGCCGGCGCCATGGGGCACCTTGGCAGCAGCAGCAGAATAAGACTCGGACATGCTGAGCTTCGTCGCGAAGAGAGTGGCATCGGACAGTTTTTGTTAGACTCTGCCCGACCTTGCCCGAAGGCGTTGTAATGGACTAGTTCAGGATGGATGAGCCTGCCCAAAACACCTCAATATGTCTCAATACTTGTTGCACATGGTCTGTTGATTTTTGGAGTGTTCTGGGCTCCGACATCAGTTTGGGTCCCGTGTGAGTCTATCAAAGGCCTACCGGCCGATCCTCAGCCTGAAAGTTACGGGGCACCGCCTCTTAAAGATTCTTGGTGGAGTGACCTAAGGTGGTTCGTGTGTCCGTGTCCGGGGTGTCTAGGCAGGTTAAAGGCGGTCACTCTCAGCCCCCGTCTCAACTCTCTCAATAAAGGGAACAAACATAAAATAATCTCAGCCTCCGAAACGGAACCGCGATCAATGTGGGGATGCATGTGGTATTCCGAAGTCCGCTGGGTGAGCACAATACGCGCAAAGAAGCTTGTCGAAGGGTGCGTACGGTTGAAGAGAAAGGGTTCGACGTCCTGGAGTTTGCCTTGCTCCGCATTCTTACACGCCTTGTCCGTAGTTTGTGGCTACGTCTGCAGCCCAAAATGTCCACCAACAGATTGCAGAGTCTTCGGTCTGAAGCCGAGAATCTTCTGCAGCCTGATTCTACTCTTATAGCAGTGGTCCAGTGCCCCATCATAGCCACAGGAGTAAGGATGATTGCAACTCTTTCTCTAGCCTAGAGCAAAGCAACCTTAGGCCCTAGGCCCGAAAACAAAGACTTTCAAAAGAAGACAGTCTTGAAGTCTCCAGCGATCCGAGCAAATACCCCGGAGCTTTGGCCTGGACGTGAGCTCTGCTGGCTCTTCTGCTCTCGTCATGTGGCTGAAGGGCCTCCTTCCAGTTATGTTAATCTTCACGTTCCTGTTCATGGCGGCCCAGTGGTTTGGGCTTCGAGGACAGGCGTGCAACGAAGATCTGGAAATTGCTTCACGCAGGACTGCCAGTTCCGCCTTCTGCTTGAGTTGCAAGTTTGTTTCCTTGCTGCAACGTCTTGTTCTTCAATGCGACAACTCACCCTCAGGCCCAAACAATCCGAATCCCGAAGCCCCAAACCTTAAACTCGACGCCAGGTCCTCGACTCATCCAGGCCACAGCTTCAAGAACTGCCACTGTTTGTAACATTGCCCAAGCGCTTGTCATTTGTACATCTGCGCTTACCACAGCCCCAGTATTTGGACTGCACTGCCTACAGGTCATTCCCACAAGATGCCAACTGCAGGGCTGCGAAGTCCACACTTTTTGTGGGGGAAGTTCGGATATTCCAAAGTGCCCAAGGAATCCTCTTCAGCGGCAAACTCTTCAGCGGCAAAGACGGAGAATCGGAAATCTTTTGTCGGCGTGAAATGTGCTTCAACCCGGGGGGATCCCTGCCCAGACTGACATAGAGACCTTTGCCACGTAAGATGCTGCAGGCTGATTGAGCACGAGCTGGATTTTGCTCCATGCGCTGTAAAACGGCAAGGGGTAAGGGCGGGGCAGAAGAGGGTGTCAGGCCTACACCCCAAGACGGAGGAACAATCCACCAGAACAAAACCATGCCAGCGAACCCAAATCACAACTGAGAGCAGGAGGAACCATAAATGACACTACGAACCTCAGTGGCTCCAGGACCGCTCCAGATTTCGAATGGTGCAAGCCTTCCAAAGTTGTGCCGTACACAGGATCCGCAGAGCTTCCTGCTTTTCGAATCCGCCTTGGTATCGGGAGTGGGGCTTGCTCGACTCTTCTCAGTGTGTTTGAGGCGGCGATGTATGCCATGCAACAACAACGGAGGTTCTTTCTGGATGAGAATGTTACACGTCTCAAGGGCAACCGCACAACTTGGTATCGCCATTTTTTCCAGCCGATTGGCGAAGCTTTTACGCAGCCTTTTGTTGACATTGCCTACACAAAAGATGTGACTCGCCTGACGAGGAACGGCACAATCACATTCAGGAATCAGACCATGAGAAAGATTGATATGAAGCGCTCCATCTTAAGACAGGTCTGGCAGTTTCAGCCGTCGGTGCAGCAAGATGTCTGCCACCTGGTACACGGCCTGCATCTGCATCATCCATACATTGCGATGTTCATTCGACTGGGCGACAAGCTGACAGTTGAGCATCGAGTTCCGGTCCCTTTGGAAGACTACATCGACACACTTCTTGGGGTATCTCTGAATGGACTGGTGCGAACTGTTTTTGTTGCTATGGATGACTGCCGAGTTCTCCAGAAGTTGCAGGCAGCTGCCCCCATGTTCAAGTTCTTGAGTCTGTGCGATGTTGAGTTCGGGACGGGGTTCATCATGGACAAAGACAGCAAGCGAGATTTGGAGGCCCACTTCCTAAAGTTCTTTGGGGAATTGACGGTCATGGCTGAAGCCGACACACTCATCGGAGATCGTCAATCCAATGTGCATCATTGGGTTGCACTGATGCGACGGATTTCATCCAGCAATGTCAGTCTTATCGATGTCCGGCAGCATCCGTACATGACGGCAGAAGTTCCATGAGAACAGAAGTGCGGTGGTCAAAAGCGACTGTAAGGACTTTCCCGAAACATGTCTATAGGTCACGGCGTTGGGTTGACATTCTCTGCATCAGTCATCAGTTTCCCTGCGCCTTCAGGTTTGGAGCCCGGCTGAAGGGGTGGAATTTTGCTTGGCTGCGGCTTGCTGTAGCACTGTAGCAGCTGTCGAAATCTTGATCGTCAACCGAGTTTGTGCAAGAACCCGATATGGCTCCTGCGTTCGCATCTGAGGACATTGGGCTACATGGCACCAGAGGTGCCAGGGACCCAGGTCGAAGGCGGCGAATATAGCGAGGCAGGACCCAGTTGAAGCCAGAAAAGGGCATTCAGGCCTCACGGATACCAGTAGCGGAGCACTTGAGTTGAGAGCCGTAGGACGTAGCATGTTGAATTGTCTCCTTCATTTGCCTGCAAGCCAAGACTCGAAACCCAACAGCCGCCTTGACATCCCACAGTATTTCGATCACTCTGGCACTGCCTTCTGAGGTTTGGCCCCAGCTCTTACACCAACAGTGTCGACCTCTTCTCTGCCGGTGTCGTGATGCACATTTGCTTTACGGGCAGGCACCGTGGAGCGCGGTGCAGGAAGCTGCTTCGATTCTGCAAATAGTGAGGCTGTAGATCGCATTGCTGGTCCATCTTTTAATCTGCAATGGGTTTTCCTGCCTCCGGGATACTACAAGAACCTCGCGCTGTGCTCTTTGGAGTGCTGCTGCAGCATCGGATTCAGAGAAGAGTCATCTAGCAAGGGCGATCCACACACTCGCACGCAAAACGAGACTTTGACTTCAACCGCGAGGCCGGCGTTTCCACCTGTCACCTACCGCACCTGGGAGGACTTCTGGGCAAAGAGTAAGGCCTCCGTCTTCTCGGTGCTAAGATGCGCGGTTTTTTAAAATTCTGCTCTTGCTAGGCTCCTGGACACCCTTTTTTGCCCTTCATGCGTGTGGTTTGCCAGGTTCCTGGCATCCTTGTCTCCCTTCATGTTTGTAGCTTGGGTTGGGCTCCTGGCTCTGGCTTCCTCCTTACTCTCTCAGTCTCCCTTTGTATCCCTCATTTTTCTGTGGGTGGACTTTGCCGGGTTCCCGGCTTGCCTCGCAGAAAGACGTTGTGCAAGCTGACACTGAGGGAGGGGGATGCGATGGGCGGCGAGCTCGGCACAGCAGTGTTGACCACGTAGGCACTGTCCGTTTTGGTGAGGCTTGTCTCGTCCTTGTCTCGTCTCTAAATTCCTCTCCTCCTCTTGTCTTCCTTCCTGTGGCCTGGTACGGGTAGGCTCTGCATGCCTGTTATGTTTCAGACCTTCAGCTTTGCCAGGTTGCACTATTGGGCTCCCCACCTCTCCATTGCTCATAGTTTTCCGGTTCGCGTTCTTCGTCTGCCAACTTGGGTAGCTTCCAGGACCACCACAGGGCACTCTTGGCCGGCCCAGATCTGCATCAGAAACCTTTGCACAAGGTCAGAGGAGTATGTTTTCAATTCACATCAGCAGGTTGGCTTTGTGAAAATCCGAATGCTAGCCATGCGCCGGCTTCCTGCTGTGCTTGCTGTTCCAAAGATAGTGGAAGCCCAGTCAAGTCCTCGTCCACGTTTCATCCTTGGCTTCGAGCCTGAGGATGCTGGTTGACGGATAAGCTTTCAGGGTAGTAGGGCGACCCAACCTCACAAGCAGAGGCAGGCCGAAGCCTCCAAGCTGCCAGGTTTCTTCCGCTGGGCGAGAGGCACAGAGGGTGATCTTTTGGAGTCCATGCGAATCCCTAGATGCACTGAACACCGGCTCCTGGATTGACAAAACATTGTCGCAAGACACGCCACAAAGCTTCAAGAGCATGCTTCAAGCACCAGGCCCACGACGTTTCAAGTCTACAGCAAGCTAGAAGTAGCCCTCGAGGTCCAACTGCTTGACAGTAAGGAATTTAGGCCACCCTGATTAGTGACCAGCGTAGTGCCCTCCGTCGGGGTGCACCCTTCCCCGACCCGCTTCTGTAGCCCCACCTTGCCCCCACTCGGAAGGTTGGTGGAACGGTTTCAATTGTGTCGCTTCTTGCTTGAGGGGTTTTGCAGAGCGCACGTTGCAGAGAGAGAGTTTGACTCCGCCAGGTGCTCGCCTGGGCGCTCAGGCCCTCGGCCTCCAGGCGGTGCACGGCCGCGCAGGCTCTGGAACCTGAGCTGCTGAGCTGCTCTGCACAGATTCCCTCTGAAAGTTCTGGGCTCTGCCGCGGCAAGGCCTTGCGCAGTCCGTGGCTGCAAGGTGTAGACCTTACTGCACAGACACGGCGTACAATCTTGGAGCACTGAGCTCTTCCGACCCTTCCTGTCCCCTCAGGCGATGGCAAGACCTGGAAGGAGGACCGGGCGACATGATGGATGATGGCATACAAGCATATAGGATGGCATAGGCACAAGTCATAGTATGTTTTGCGTAGCCTCCGAAGTTGGCACAGTAGGGCTTGCGGCACTGTTACTGTAGCCCCAAGCCCGCCGCTGCCAGGCTGGTGGAGAACCACCCCATACTCCATACTATTGACCGTTTGAAAAAGAAAGGTTCCACGCAGTGTTGATGGCCGAGGGGGAATCGCTCAGTTTTGAGCAAACAAACGGATCCATTTGATTGCAAAGGTGATTGCGCTTGTTGCCCGCAAAGTATGCATTTGGTGTGGTTTGGAGCAGGAACCCGTCCTTTGGAGCGGAACTTCCAACGAGCTCCGCTTTCTGCAGGCTCGGCAAGATTACTTCGACGTTAGACGCAAGAGCCAACACCTTCAAGCAAGCAAAGCTCTTCTGCTTCCATGGCTTCGCAACTGCCCGATCGCAGGTCATGGGGGCCATGGACCCAGCTGAGTAACAGTGAAGCACGTCACGTCGGGACAGGGTGGTGTTTAATAACTTGAGCTATCATCGGTTCCTGCTCCAAGTTGACAGCAATGCTCGTGCTCCGACATTCGCGGCACCAGGCCGCACGGTAAAGCTGCTATTATGGGGGTCGCGGCAAATCACCTTCTGTAGTTTAAATTTCAAAGAATCACCAGAGGCTGTGTCTACAGTATGTTTGAGCTTGAGGCAATGGCCACTTCTTTGTTTCGCTTCTATCAGTGCCGGCGCACATCGTAGCCGGTACAAGCTACAAGTCCAGGGTCAGGTGCATTATGTAGAACTTAGACCAAACAACTTGCTGCGCGAAAGCTCCCATAATTGCTTGAGTGCTCATCCTTGTTTATGAGCTTGCCTTTGCTTTCTTCCTTACATGCTTGCCGGCTTGCATACATAATGGTCTCTTAGCGGCAATGCAATCCGAGAAAGCAGCAAGCGCGTGCAAGAAGGTAAGGGCACCCAAACTTAAATGAAAAGTTAAACAAGCCGCGAAGTCGAACTGTGAAGGAAGCACCCGTCACGACAAACTTGACATCTAGACTCGTGAAGACAATCGGAAGGACCAAGTCTACTACCTGCTAGCCGTCTCCTCTGAGCTTTTCAGAGAAAGTGAAGGCCGACATAGAAACATTGAGCAACGGTTTGGGAGGTGGGAGCATCGCGAGCTGTGAACTCCAGGGGAAGTGCAGGAAAAGCCCTTTCAGTGAGAAGCGAACTCCGAATTCGTGCCTCGTCGAGCTGCGACTCTGCGACTATCCATCCAGCCAAACCAGTAAACCTTGCCAAACCGTGCTGAGGTTTGGAACGGGGGCTCGACGCAGCTCAAGGTGGTGCCCAGCAAAGGTTCCCTCCAGGCTCCTGAGCCGCACAAGGGCTTGTGCTAGGGATTTGGACTCTCTGAAAGCGCGCCCAGGTAATCGACGAGGCAGAGGAGGACACAGAGGAGAAAAGGGGCTAAAGTGGCAGACAGGCAGGGAATCGAAGCAGAACTTCTAAACGAAGATCTCATCTAGAAAGGGCCCGCTCGATAGCCGCCCAGCGCTATGACTGTCGCTCCCACTGGCACGCATGCTGCCTGCACGGCCGGGCGACTTCCGGCTTCCGAGGCTTGGGCCGATAGGACTGTTCCTGTGCGCGAGGACGAGGTGAAGGACCACGACATCGAGCAGTTCTGCTGCCGGCGTGGATCTCTAGAGCCAGCCGAGCTTAGGTTTGGGGAAGCCTACAGTGGGCCCGAATCGCCCAGCAAGTTTACGAGAGAATAGCCAAGTACTCGACGAGCTGAGTCTCCAGGCTGTTGGATGCAAACAGATCACTCGAATACTCAAAGAAAGTCATTTCGTCAATGAAGGGGTGTAACGTGGCGGTGTGGCTTCAGATCAGAGATGGGTCTCCTCTAAATAAAGGGCGGCGGCCTCACGCGCTCCACCTTCCATGTCGTCTCCGGTGCATAAGGTTGGTTCGGCACATGGACATCCCTGTGCAGGGTCCCTAGGAAGTGCAATGCAGCAGGGATGGGAGTTTCCGGGAAAGGGGTGAAGATCGCACTAAGCCGCTAGCTACTGGAAAGTCGCCTCGTGAATTCCGCCTGCTGACATACGCCTCATCCTGAATGTGTAAGGGCAGGTTTAATCGCCAACAATTTACAACACGGGGTCCGCCAAGAAGGTGCATTGCCAACCCGGGCAAGCCAGACTGCCCCCTCGTGGTCGTCTCCAAAGGCTTTGAGGTCGGGCCCGTGTGACAGCGTGAACCCAGTTTGTATGGTTTCCACGGTGTCTTGGCGTGGGATGGGCAACGGTGCAAAGTGGAAAACAGACAGCAGATGTGAAACCTTCTGCTGCTCTACGCGCTCCAGGACCTGACTGGCTTCTCCGAGCAGGAGGTGCTGGGTCGAAGCCCCGATAGGCAATAGTGCTATCGACGTCTCGGCGTCGAAACCATGTTGCCGCCGTGAGCATTCCTGACAGTTCTTGCCATTTTGCACAAACAGTCAATGCATGTCAATGCCTTCTTGCATCGACGACAGTGGCATGATGAAAGCGCAGACCAACAGGGAGCGTCAAGCGTAGTTTCGCAAGACCGGATATACGTTAAGTCTCAGCCCCGACAGCGCGAAGCGGGTATGGAGACAGGATGAGACAGGCACAGTCTGAAATCGACACAGAGAGTATCGTCAGGTCACATGGGCAGACATGCGACAGATTTTCAGCACAGTATTGGCTTCTGAGGTCACAACTGCCGCTTTCTGAACAGACTCCGTTCCAGGGACATGTCTCAGGAGCCACATTTGGTTAGCCCGGTGCAGTTTCTGCGGAGGAAGCTGGACTGCATGATTCTTCCCGGCCTGACGACTTTGCTTCGTACACCTATTGAATATGAGCCCCCAGCGTCAAGGATTGCTTGCATAGGGCAAACAAGCTCAGGAGATGTAATTAACTAGTTCTTTGGATTTCAATGCAGAACTCGCCCAGAAAGGCAGAAACGTAGGAGACGTGGTTCGTGAATTGTGGTACTTATAACCTCCGGGACCGTTCGTAAAGATCGCACTACACTTCAGCGTCCCATTTCCAAGTGAGGATCGACGGCAGTAGAGGTACACAGCCACTACTGAACTTAACGAAGAAAGCCTGCTTAAGGGTTTCGTAGGTCCGCGCATTTTAGGATCTTCATATTCAGGAGTCCATTATTTCTGCAACGGAAACCGTGTGTGCGTTATGTGGCAAGTTCAACAGGCACATGTCAGAAGTATAATGTTGAACTAAAGTTGACATGGAGCCGTAGAAAAAGGCTGACCATTGTGCATGGAAGACATAAGGAGATGGGATAGCATCGCAAGCTCACAACATGCAGACGCAATGCCGGACTCTGCAAGATCTATTTCCAACTATGCTCGAAGAATAGTGCAAGCAGAGGAGGTGCGCGCGCAGCTCCGCAGTGCGGCACGAGGGGAGAGGACGCATGTGGCGCTGTTTTGGTTCTGTCACGATGTGGCTGAGACAGGAGTGCTGAGTGCAGTCCTAGCTTCAGAATGTGAGTTCACGTTTAATGCTGGTTTTTGAGCCTATATCCCGGGCCGTTCTGCCCCATACCATGTATGAAGCGTGCCCTAGCTTAAAGTTAAAGAGAACCCACAGCTCCTGCATAGTGGTTGAGCTATGCAACTCTGAAGGAGCTTCCTCGGCGTAGTTCCCAACGACCGAGCCTGAGTAAAGGTATAGGGGATCCTCTCGGGGAGCGCTTACACTTGAGCCCATTCTGCATGATTGCTCGCATCCCCATCTGCACATTGCGCAGATGTCAATAATTGAACTAATTTCGTTCATAAACAAGTAGACGTACATACATAGTTCAGTTCTTGCGTACGCTGAAGTCTCGTCTCGTCTCGTGCCATACTAATCTAGTATAGTACGGCACATGATATGGTATGACATCGTATACAGCCGAGATGTCAGAAAGCCGAAGCCGCCGAAACCAAGCCAAGGGGCAAGAAGTCGGGATAGCACCGAAAACTTCGACGAAACCTGAAGCGATGGAGGCAGCCGCACAGAAATCACGAGGCCAGAAAGTGGAAGAGCCAAAATGGAAAGAGCCTAGCCGAGCAGCAAACAGACAACAGAATTCAACACAAGCTTGAACAATCCCAAGAAAATGCACCTCCTTCAAACTTCCAAACACTTTACACAAACGCATTTAACGCTTGCCTGCACTACAAACCGTATGCGGGTTCCCAGACCCTGGTAGTTCCCTGCTTCCGCAACCGGCCGCGCTTCAAGCAACCAAGCTTCACGCACCATGCATCCAGCACGACCAGCACCGGTAACCAGCACCAACATTTGCTCATCCAACAAAAGTGTTCCAGCATTCTTATTCAGAACAGCAGCTTCAGTTGCTTGGCACAGCTCGGATTCCATGGTTGAGAGCATGGTAAAACACTGTTTCCTACACCGCCTAACCACAAGAATCTTCAACAGTCACAAGTGAGGCTCCGTAGGACCGGTTTCCGAATGGTGCAAAGCTAGCGTCCGAGAATCTCACTATTTTGATGTCTTGGGACCCAACTGCATTGTTGTTGTACTCACTGCTGCTGCTGCTTGTTGTCTTGCTGGGGTTGTTCTTCGAGCTGCTGCTGCTGCTGCTGCTGCTGCTGCTATCGCCAACATCGTCCTCCGGGATCTCCGTCGGTTGTCCGAGGATCATCTTCATCCCATCCGTCTTGTGGAGGCAGGAGAGAACTCGGAACGCAATCCTCGCAATCCTCCTTGAGTGTTTGCTGACCCCAGCGGGATCCCCGAGAAGGAATCGCAGTTCTTGATACGAGTGTGTTGCGCGTTTACGGCTTGTGCAATGCTCCAGCGAGCTGGAAGAGAACGGTGCACAAAGCACTGCTCAGTCTGAACTACCTGGACTCGACAATCGACGTCATCAACTCACGATGGAAGAGTTGAAGGTCCGGTTGTCCGGTTTGAACTTGGATAATGGAGAGAGCTCCACATGAACTTCGGGGAGTACTTGGGCAGGACTGTGAAGCAACGCCAGGACTACGAGATCCGCGTGGACATGAAGCGATACATCACCAAGCTTCGCTCGTCACCAAGCTTCGCCCGGTGACTTTGCCTCGGGACCGGGTACGACGAACAAGCTCTCCTCACCGAAAAGGAGATCTCCTTGCTGCGTGGAGATCCTGGAGTGGGAGGATCACTCCTCTAGATTGGGCGAGAACCTCGACCAGACCTTGGGGCAGCATGCTCCATGTCCATGAGCTGGGACAAGGATGGAATACGGGTCATCAACATCAAGCAGGCCAACAAGCCTGTGAAGGAGCTCCAAGCGACCAAGGGTCTGGAACTTCGCATCCTGCCAATTCCGCTGCTGGATGGTTTCTGGATGGCACTGTCAAATGCTTCAATGGCCAACGGCGGTGAGAAGTCTCAATTGTGCTTCATCATCGCCTTTGCGAACAAGGAGATCTTGAAGGGCGCCGCAGCGGACTTCAGCCTGAACTCCTAGCCAAGCCATGGAGTTCGTCGAGCAGTGAAAGCGAGTTTGGGTTCAGAGGAACTCGAGTGATTGCGAGCGATGTGCAGTGAGATCTGAGTGTCCATAGCAGATGGGACCCGCTTTTCAGACGACGTAAGCATCGCCGTTGTCCGACCGAAGGACGAGGACCACAGCATCTTTGTATGATCTTTCAACAGGCGCAGTGGCGCTGCTGGGCTGCGTCGGAGGGCGCAGATCGATGTTGCAGTGATGTGCAACAGCGCTCGGCTTTTAAATGCCATGATTTACCGGGTCCCTGGCCAAGGTGTATTGATTGGCCGATCCTTTGACAAAGCGGCTTGGGAACAGCCGGTTGCCTCGTGGCATCATGGATCTTGCGAAATACGCAGTTCAGGATGAGCTACTTCCTGCACCGATTGCCAGCCTACCGGATGTCCCCCCTGATGGACTTGAAACCAAGTGCTTTGAGTCCCGGTAGTGTTGTTCCGTTTGTGAGGGCATCCGAAGCATATGGCATGTGCACAGAGAAGCCGCTGACTTTGGCTTGCATCCGCACCGGGGCCCTTGAGCAATAGTTTTGCGCGTGTCTGCGCCTCCGCTAGGTGCTGTCACACAGCTAGATTATGCATGGGACCATGCTGACATGCAGTTCTATCTCAATTCTGTAGAATCTCGCCGAGAGATCACATGCGTGTTTATGTAATCAATGGTGTGTTAAACAGTATTGCTGTTCATTGTTATTGCTGTTGTTGTTGCTCCTGTTGCCGTTGTTCTTATTCGTGTTTAGAAGCGGCAGCAGTGATGTGTGTGCATGTTTGTACCGCCAGCGGTAGTAAGTGAGCAATGTTGAACCAGAGCAAAGGGAAGTAGATCAAGGCCAAATCAATACATTGACAAAGCGATCACACTAAGCCGGCACGGCACGTGCCGCAGGCTCTTCGTGCAAATGCTTGCATGGGCAAGCATGTGGCTGGCACGCAAGGTTCCAACGACATGCAAGTGTATCATGAACCAGAAAAATCAAGCTGCTCAGTGAAAGTGTGCGGGATGAGCACACATGCCGAGGAACAGAACGCATTGCGTTTAGTGAATCAGACGAAGGGGAACACACACGTGGAGGAGATAGCATTGCGGGGAGCACCCAAGGTCATGCTATCAAGAATCATGTGGGCGATGCATGAGCCATGTTTCGAAATTTGTTCGTTGATGGATGGGACGGAAGCGGAAAAGCAAAAGTGTCAGGCCAAGAATTTAGGGACACGGATGAGCGGATGAAAGTGGGCTGGAAGCGGCCGGAGCCGCAAGAGCACGACAAGAGAAGACTGGCAGAAGGTTTGCGAAGCAGTTGCACAAGCATGTAGAAGAGGCTTGTAAAGGGGACGCGGAGCGGGTGTTATGTTTAATTTTCCATCACAAACATGTTTTCACTATGTAACCATGTACATACAAGCGCCATCAAGCGCCCATAAGTATTATGTATATGCAGTTATCTTTGCCAACACATTTACGTTTTCGCAAGAAGGGACTGCAACGGCCTACCCATGCTTTCTCCATTCTTCAAAAGTGGTTGTATAGGTCAGAAGCTCCCGCGGCAGCCTTTTCAATTGAAACACCTTCATGCAGATCAATGTCACTCTGTGCAGATTTCTTGCAAAAGCACCGAAGGCCAGAAAGGACGCCAGCTTCTTCGAGAACATGTTGCATCTTTCGCGCCGCTCGGCATCTCCGCATTGCTTCTCGGGGAAATGTGGACCGAGGCAAGGTCCATGTACGGCGATTGCAACCTGAGTGCTTCTAAATCGCAGGTCCGATTTTTCTGGCCATCCCGCTAGTCAATTCATTGTCAGGCTTCTGAACATGCACAATTCGTTAAGCAAGCTGCAGAAATCATCAAGCTTTCGGGTGGAGTGGTTATTCTTAACCCGGCATGACTACGTCAATTCAGGCATCGACGTGAAGGGCCGCATGCTCATCGCACGGGGCCCAGCCCAGGCAGAATTTGCCTTGGTGCACGGCACCAGCTGCTGTCGATGAAGAGTCCTCAACATGGCTGTACAGTGCAATCTCCAGTACATCCTGCAAAGTGCTGAACTTCTTGTGAAAGTTTCGGCTTTCTTGAGCTGCGGAGCGCTTGGCAGGGCTTGTTTTGAGAAGGTTCATTACATCCATTTGGGGGGACGTCTACGCCGCCGGGAGTGGACGCAGGAGTCAGATGCCTGCTTGGATTTCCGATTCTGGTTTCAAACAGTTACTCGCGAAACTTGTTCAACATGTGGGAACACAGTCCCTAACTCCGAAAGTCAAGGACACTGTGTTTCAACCTTGTAGCGACATGAGGTGGGAGTCCAGATGGAGGCACTGTGGCCGCATGACCTCATATTCGCTTTGCCATGCTGTAACGCTGCGTTGTATATTGGTCTTGTGGCCTGTGCAGTTGCAAGTGATGGGTACTGCGCGTTCGCGTTGTTCCGGAACCACTTTCCTCTTGCAAATGACATGTTTCATGGATCTTCATGGCCTCATCGACCCAAAATGACGAATCGTCTTTTTGGTGGAAAGCTAGGGTGAGGTCTTCGTGCCTACGCCAGGTCTCAGGTGACCTGGACTCGACGAGCCCCAAGATTCTCGGTGCAGTGCGCAAGGCGCGCGAACCGAACCGGCACGAAACTAAGGAGAATTCCAGGCTTGAGACGAAAAGCAGAAACATCCCGCGAACTCACACGAAATCGCCCAGCTTGGTAATCAGACCGCACGCCGTACGCTTGCTGCCTTGGCCTTAACGACTCGCAAGGCGAAGACAGTGACTGACACAGTAGCAAAGCCCAATGGTAAGACAGTTTGTGGGTGAGAAAGCCGTATACAAGAACAGGTTCATTCGTCCCTCCGACATTGGCAGCGGAGCTCGGCTGCTACACCCCGCTGGGCGCTCGGCTTGCAAGCACGTTTCCCTGGTCTGGAGCCGCTCGGCTCATCTCACAAGTGGAGCCTAGCATGGGGCCGTGGCCTGGAAGCACTGCTTAGGTGGCGGCTGCTGAAAAATTCAATTTTCAAGCCATCAGTCTCGCACCTGAGACTCGCAGACAGTGGCACTGCGGTCGAGGGAGACCTCACGTGCAGGCCCACATGCACATAGGCTGTGGCGGCTGTGGTGCTGCAGCCACAAACTGGAGGCTGCCTGGCAAACCACCACCGCGCGGTTGCAATTTCAACATCGGCAGGGCTGCACGGAGTCCCAACTTGCAAAGAGGCGGATGCAGCCAACTCAACAACCCGCATAAACATTCCTCGTGCAGCGATGCTGTGCAAGTTCCGGGAAAGAGCCCTACGTGAACAAGGTTTTACAGAGCCCGTCGCTGGCAAAAGGCCGGAGATTCTATTGATACGACATCCTGTATGGAACGATATGGAACTACAGAACTGTCGTGACTTCGCTTCTACTTGGCATGTCCACGAGCAACCCGCGATTAGTCAAGTGTATTCTGCAGGCGCTTGGAGTTTTTGTCGAAGTTAGATGAAGTCAGGCTAGGATCTAGGAGACTCGGATCATTGGCCTGGTCCCTAGCCTGTGCAAGACGGTGCCGCTTCACGAGGCTTGCTGTGGGCCCTGCCCACAGCTTACTTCGTCTTCGAAGGATGGACGATCTGTTTTGCGTTTCAGAGACCCGAAATCGAGCTCATCTCGGCCAGCCCTTGCTTCCTTGGCCGAGACTTCCTCACCTCTCATTAGGCGAGCAAGGCCTCGGCCTTGCTCCCGAAGAACCGGTTGTGGTCCCAGGGACTCACCGCAAGCTGCGGAAGCCAGAACGCGTCGAAGATAAAGTTTAAAGACTCCCGAAGCCTCGACCGACTCAGCTTTGCAAGGCCAGAAGAATGACCATAGGTCGTGCAGGGTGAAGGAGTGTGCATACAGAGCCAATGCTCGTTTAACTGAGAAGCTACGCCCGCAATGTTATTTGCCCCTGTCAATGCGCAAGCTTCCACAGCAGTGCGGACTGCAGGCACGTTTGCTGGGAGAGCTGTGCTTCAGGCTTCAACCGGGGCACAGCAATAGCACTCACTGTCTGGTTCTCGGCACAGTCGTTGCACTTTTTCCTGTGTACTGCAATCACTTGTCACCTCGTTCTTTTCGCCTCTTAGTTGAAAAGTATTTCGGATTTTTAGTGCACGGCTTCGTGCTGCCAGCGTGGCATACAAGCCGCACAGCCTGTGAGATCACAACGGAGTTTCACCCGTTTCGACACCCAGCCAACTTCCGACCTGGGTTTGCTGTGATGCAGCTGGACAAGCAAAGCACCCTTTTCGGCAAGACTCGCGGACTAGCTAGCGTCCTCTGTTCGATCTGACTGTCGCATCACAACTGGGTCGTTCCCCGTCAGCCGTGTGGCTTTTCTTGATCGCGGAGCCCACATCGCCTGCTCCAACTGGCTTTCTGGCTCTGCGAAACGGCACATGTCAGCATCAGCACGGCTTTGAGAGTCGTATCGTAGACTATCAGCGCCTCTTCCGACCATCGGGTTGTATGACTTGCCGCTCCTACATTTCGCTGTGCTTGTGCTGTGACATCTCCGCTTTGGCAATACGACTGGGTACTGTGATACAGTGGTGCAGCCCATGTGCATTTAATGTCCATTTATGATGCGCTTCGCGCACGATGGTTGGTTTACAGTACGAAGGATGAGACATGCCCGCCACCATAGCTACGTAACATCTGTATACATCTGTTACGCCGTTACCCATAAAAGTAAGGCGGCCTGGTTTCGCTGGAAAATGCAGGAGACTTCGTGATAGGATTGGCGTCATTGTCATGGATTTGATGGATCATCAGCCTGAGGTCCTGAGACTTTTTGCATGGCTAAAAAGACTCTCACGCATGTTGTTTGTGGGCAGGGTCTTATACTCTTGTCTAGAGTCTAGATGTCACTTGAAACACGCTGCAACCACAAGAACACCCATTAGATCCGGGCTGAGTCCTGTTACAAGACGTCATTTTCCTCGTGGTTACAAGGCAATGGCCTCCGTGCTGTGAACTCAAGACTGTGTACAAGAGCTTAGATTTCCTGTCTTGCAAAGGCAGCTTCTGCTGGTCAGTGTTGGCGACATCCGCCGCAACAGCCACCAGAGAAGTCTGCTGCAAGAACACAAGCGCCCGTGCGGATGCTGTGCTGTAGTCTGGCTCAACATCTATCTTAGGGGCTTCTCGCCAAGCAGACCGAAAATGGATATTGCAGGTGCGTTCCCGGATGTCAAAGCCTAGCTCTGTCAGTCAGACGTTCGCTTTCCAGTATATATGACTAATAATGAATTGATCGAACATTGGCATCAAGATTTCTATTCTCGAGCGACGGTATTGATGATAGGAAGCATCGTCATCGGAGTTGGCACCTGCCAGTTCTTCTCAACATTCTCAATGCCGCAAGTTCTAATTCAAATATTAGTGTGTGGACAGTACTTCTTTTACTATTCCGCGCTCATGCGTGTTTTGGGTGCAAAGCATGCTCCAGCTTCAGTGTGGTCTGCATTTTGGACCCATGAAGCAGTTTTGCGAAGCATTGTTGGAATCGTTTATCCGGGGATAGGTTTCTTGCTGCCAAATTCTTGTCGTGCTGTTTTGGATGCCCTTACATGTACGTTGAGTGCAGTACGATCGGGGCTTCCGACGGCTTGGTGGGTTGCTCAACGGCTTCAAGCATATCAACTACAGGTATTACAAGCCTCTAATATGTCAAACTAGATAATCTCTAGCTTGGTGGTTATCGACGATTAGGTATTGTTCGAAAACTTAAACTTGATATCTCATACAAAAAAGGGGGTGCCCCCTCGCTCCCACCCTCCCGTATCTGTACGAAGCAATGGTCATGCCGACACGAAAGCTATTTAATGTATTGTAAACACTAGCACAAACGGTATGTCGGCTTTCCGCGTTCGCCGTAACTTGGGAGAGAGCAACAACAATAACAACACCAGCAGCGTCCGACGGTAGCGCAACAA